>CM046857.1:14346646-14571217 GCA_025617745.1 Heliocidaris erythrogramma | reverse complement strand
GCCTTCAGAACGCAAGATTGAACAAATGGGATTTTAGGTTGCCCTTAAAGTGATACGCCACCGGGCGGCCGTGAAAGTCAGGATTGCGTAAGCCCCATTCACTCGTACACAAAGTTTGTGCGTCGAACGCGTCCGTTGGACTAAGTGTGATAACATTTCCACTGCACGAAGCCGACCGAATCTCGCACTGGAACCCGAGCTCAGGCAGAGCGTGCATGTTTGTGCGGCGACCAGTCTATCCCATAGTCTATCCGACGTCGGGGGGGGGGGGGGGGGGGGGGGGGGGGGGGGGGGGGGGGCAAAACGCATGATCAGGTAACGATCACTGTGCCCTCTCGCGGCATTACAACGTCCACAATCTGCGGTTGAGTATCCCTTTAAAGGAGTTGGAGTTCTTCAGCTCCTGTGGAAGTGAATTCCAGGGCTGGTCCGGCATGAGCTAAAGCTCGTTCCCCCAAGATTTTTTAGAAAGCGGAACATGTAGAAGACCAGAGTTGGAGGACCGTAGGTTCGTTTACAGAGTGATTGCAGTAAAGCAATGTAAATTGGAGCTACCAAAATTCCGTTTGCACGCACATATTGCAACGTTGAGTCATTTTCGGAGTAGTAAACGTAAGTATTTTGAAAACAGAAAAAAATGATTTTTTTTTTTAGAAAACGGAACATGTAGAAGACCAGAGTTGGAGGACCGTAGGGTTCGTTTACACGAGTGATTGCAGTAAAGCAATGTAAATTGGAGCTACCAAAATTCCATTTGCACGCACATATTGCAACGTTGAGTCATTTTCGGGTAGTAAACGTAATTATTTTGAAAACAGAAAAAATATCATCACAATTCATAACTGTTTCTAAATGACACCTCATATGTTAACAATGAGCAATCTATGCCAGAGAACAAGTAAATTGAAAACATGCTTGAATTTTGCTCAAACGATTGGAGAGTCGAGTAAGAAGTAATTCAGCTTTCTTGACCTAGCAGCTGAAAATTGACTTAATGCCTAGGTAAATTCACTAAAAATCTCTAATATCGAAAAAAAAAAAACGTATCTGATGAAGTGCTTCATTGTATTTCTGGGTTCGACAGGCTTCACACGTAGTAGCACATAATAAAAAATACCCAATGAAGAAATTCCACCAAAATCTCACAATGTAAACAAATCTTTAACCATCAACACCACTGGTGAACTTTATGATGTTAGTGAATAGAATGTGATGTGATGTCAGCGAGTCTGATGCATACAAGCCTATGTCACATCACATTTACAACGGTCTACAGCCGAATTTATGGAGCGCCAGGAAGTCGCCGAATTTCAAATCCGCTCGGCAGTCGAGTGTATTTTGCGCTTGAAATCTACCCTGTCACATGATATTGGACGGATCTGTGGATGAGCCCTTTAAATGATTTTTGTAATAACTCACTTTCATTAGTTGATTTTTTTTTCTTTTCTTCAAAACTGAAGACCTATGATAATTATAGCATTTCAAATACAATTCAGAACAACTTACTGTTTTCAATCATGTCTATCCTATTCATTCCTTAATTGAGACTGGTATTCATAAAATTTATTCATTGGTATTTCACAAATTTAAAACGAAGACATTTAAATATGACTAAATATTTGGAAAAGTACAGGACTTTAAATATTATCAATACAGAGCAGCTGGAACTAAAGGTCAATAAAGCTTGACCACTCAGTCTGCGTCTCTCCTACAATAACAGACAAACATATACAGACAAAATATATTTGATAAGAACCTTGTGAACTGATCTGATGTACCTGTAAAACACATTTACATGAGTTACAGGGTACGAATTCAGCAGTGCACATATCCTTTAGACTTTCCTTATGAAGAGATTACACAGCTACATCACAATGACATTACCTATTCGGCCAATTTGAAATTCCCATATGCATAGTGATTACAACTTTCCAAAGCAACTTGGTATTAAGGTGGGATTTCCCTTTAAAAATAATGCTGCGTGTCAATTACCTTCAAAATCCGTGAATGGTTCGCCGTATGAAATGACTTTCAAATGAAAAAAAAAACATTGAAATAGATATATCCACAGCCCTATTTTTGAAAATTATGTTATCACCATCCTGGTGGTTTTTTCTTTGAGTGCTCACATGGATAATGTGCGCTTATTTACGCCTATTTCAGCACGCTTACGGAGGTTTAAACCATGGTTTAGGTTTATAAACCTCCTTTGTGAATTCTGGCCCTTAGACTCTAATATCCCTGCCCAACATCTCACAATTTTCCTGTAAGCTACGCATAGACATAATAGACATAAAAGGGACATTTTTAGTACATGACGGGAGAATATGTAAAAAAATATATACATGTAACATGTTACTTTTTAAAATCTCTATTCATTTCTTCATCTTTTTTTTTACTGGTGGAGAGAATGATATACTTTCATTTCTGAATAAATCATTGGTCAAAAACCTAACAAAATATGTTCCAATATCAAAAATATATGTCATTGCCACCCTGATAGCAGAAAGTGTTAAAAATGACGTGATATTTACGTCGTCGTTTTTTCGTCTTTTTTACGTCCAATAATTACGTCAATAAGACGACAACTTGCACCAACGCAAGACGTCAAGAGGACGTCTTATTTTGACGTCATCCCTACGTCTTCATTCCTCTTCCCTGATAGCAGAAAGTGTTAAAAATGACGTGATATTTACGTCGCGGTTTTCGTCTTTTTTACGTCCTGTAATTACGTCAATAAGACGACAACTTGCACCAACGCAAGACGTCAAGAGGATGTCTTATTTTGACGTCTTTTTGGTTTAATTTGAGTTTTCGTTTCTGAATTATGCAGTTTATCTAATGGTCGATATAACTCATAATAGCCGTTTGACTTTCCTCTTCTTGTGGTGGATTAGAATATGGATGAATAATAAAAGGCCCATAGTCTCTGCAAATCCCACAGTCACTCCATTCTCCCATTCACTTTGTAGCATATAACGTGGATCGGAGTTTGCCCGAGTATGCAACATACAACAAAAAAATGGAGAGTGGTATTATGAAATGTACATATTTCGATATTAATTCTATCATGCCATTGAATCAGGATTTAAAACTTTGCATAGATTCTTTTTAAAACTTATGGCATGATTTTCACGTCTGCACATTACCAGGAAATGCATTAAACTTTCTCCTTCATCACTTCCGTCCAATTCACCACCTTCATCATTTTCCTCAATGAACTCTTCAAAATCCATAAGGAGGTTGTGTTGGTCAAACTCTCCAGTCATTTTCGAATGATAACATCGAATGCGAAAACGAAGTATATGTATCCAAAAACATATTTGCACGTTATTCAGGCCAAATGACTGGATCTACATTATTGAGCACACGCACAATCGCACAAAAATCGACTCGTCAAAAAGAAAAAAATAAACGGTGAAAACATCGACTGATTGCGCATCGTTGGGATGTATATGCCATAATTCTGACACAAGTGAATTGATATTCAAACTATGAAATATAAGGAGACGGTTGGGGATTGTACATAGAGTTATGAAATACATGTATTGGTCTTCTCAGCCTTTGAAACACAATAAGCAAACATTTATATCTGGCTAGATATGCTTCTCTATGAAACAGCCGGGTACGTGCTATTCTTATGCCCACCTTTGACGTCAGAGATATTGGATCTGTTCCGTGACTGGTTTTCTAGGCAAAGAGAAGGGGGCTATTTTTTCGACACTTCAATTGCGGATCCCCAATAGCTAGAATATTTATGTGATATGTTTTATAAATGAACTACTTAAATATATACTAGCCGTATACCACATTTACAATCTTCGTATGTCTACTGAAATATAATGTATCATTATTCAGATGCATAACTATAAAGAAATGGTTATTGGAAAAAAAAAGTATAATTCAGATGGTCTTACAAAAATCTAAGTTCGTCAAAATGGTAATTATCAGCCAGGCAGTTCCGGATGTTCAGATCTTTCCCAGACTAACCAATCCACTATAGTCAAGGTACTAAAGTATTGAATCTGTTTATTTCAGTCTTGTCAGAGTACTAATCTCAAATCAACGAAGGTTTTATATCATAAATTCCCTTTTTCGTTTTTCAATTGTCAATTGTCGTTGTAGATTGTTGTTGCTGTTTACGATTAGGACCTCTAATGATTTTAATGACTATGCGTGTACTACATGAATGTATATGTTATTGTTCAAAATATAGGTACATAATTTTGTTCAGTTATTCCTTTGTATACCTGGAAACTTGGAAATAATTTTTTGTTTAAAGGTCACCTTTTATGAAAATTCTAATTCTTGGTATTTTGTACATGATACTCATCTAAATTGAAAAATGAAATCCGTTTGCAATAAATACGTATCAAAATATTTTTAAAATAATATTTTCCCCAGGTATTCATGTCCAAAACAGTCTGCTAAGCTCCGCCCCCTTTTAAACCCCGAATTCTCGTTCCGCGAGCATGATCGACGTGTGACGTCACAAACCGACATTGCCGATGATTGTTTACAATATTGCATATGTATCACTGTGCAAACTAACTTGCTGTTGTATATATCACCTCGAAAACCACCTCTAAAACGAAGTATGCACAACGCTGCGTTGTTGCAGGTTGCAGCAACACCACAAAGGAGGGTGTCAGTCTACATGTGAAGAGCTTACTTGCAAAAGGCCCTAAATCCATTTTTTATCATATGGCACTTTTTTATATGCCTTAACAGAGATTCACCATGTGCATCAAACTGGCTATATTTCAACTTCTAAAAGTTTCAGGAAGTTTGTAAAAAATGAGACGAAAATTATGTTTTCTTTCAAAAGGCCCTAAATCCAAAACACTTTTCTTGCAAAAAGCCCTATATCCATTCATCTATCCTGCATCCTGATTGGCTAAGAGAATAGCTTTTTGGCATGAATGACCAATCACGCGCCTCCACACAACACCCAACCATCTATCCAGAGACTCTGTGTGAGAATCTTTCCAGCTTTTTGACATTTTTTATGGGAATTAAATACACAAAATTCCTTAGTTTATCAAGATCTTGAAAATTACTACAACAATGGAGCTTGCAGATATAACCAACAATCAGTGGCGGCACCAGGATTTTTAAAGTGGGAGGGGGCAAATGGGGGGCAAAAGAAATTGGTGGGGGGCGGGGGCGGATGCAGGATTGAGTTCCCGGACAAGCAAAGAAAAAGAAAAAAAAAAGACGGCGTCAAGTAAAAAAAAAAAAAAAAAAAAAAAAAACGCGCCAAAAGGGGGGGGGGGGGGGGTCCGGACCTCTGGATCCGCCTAAGGGGGGCAAGGGCGGACAAAAATATTTTCTACCCTTTTATTTTTTTTCATTCCGAAAATTATTGGGGGGCAACTGGGGGGGGGGGGCAAATGCCCCCCATGCCCAACACCCCCCCCCCCCCTGGTGCCGCCACTGCCAACAATCCTAGAAAAAAAGAAAGAAAAATGAAATGAAATGAAATCTTATTGGATGTACATGAGTAGGTGATATGAGGATGGTGTGATATTGAAAAAGGTTCAGCAGGTGCTGTTAACTCTAATGACATGAATAATACAGCCATGACAAAGATGATGGTGATGATGCTACTGTTAGTGATGGTGATGTTGATGATGACAGTGATAAATGTGATGATGGTAGAAATGGTGATAGAGATAATGATAATAGTGGTGGCAATGATAATGGCGATAAAGGTATTTACGATCTCCATAATGACGATAATGATGGTATTGGTTACGTGATGTGATGTTGATTTTGATGATGCATTCTACTCTGGATACAGTATATATTGTTTTTATTTTGAGCTTTATTAAGGGCAGATAATGACTGGCTGCTGTCAGTAGACAATACAAATTATCTTTGGAATCGACTTAAAAATGTTGCTATATCAGGCAAGGTTTATCCGAGCAAAGCAAATTGTTTATGCAGTTATCTAGAGCAAGTCTGCTTTATTTTTAAGGTCAGATGATGATTTTCGATAAGTCACCCCAATTATCTTTCGAAGTTTAAAGCTTGATTGATTTTTAATGCTGCTATATCAGGCAAGGTTTATTATAACCCATTGAACATAGGCAGGTGGAGCAGCACAAGAGGTTACGTGAACAAGGGCGGTGGATTTTTGGTTCATTAGAAAGATTTTTAATGCGTAAATTACTATTATCATTCAAGACTTTTCTTGCAAAAGGCCCTAAATCCCACTTTTCTTGCAAAAGGCCCTAAATCCAAAAAAATAATAAATATAAAAAATCATATAAAATATTGACGGCCGCAGGATTTTTAAAATTGTGATTATCGTTACTTGTGGTGATGTCTCTTAAACATACATGAAGATCTTCTTGAATGAAATCATAGAACTGTGTGAAACAAAAAATCTCAATTTACTAAGAAGTAGGTAAAGTGGATTTAGGGCCTTTTGCAAGAAAACTCTTCATGTATTCCCTAAAGACCCAAATATAAGAAGGAAATGGACCGCAAAAGTAAATTAACTCGCGCCCATTGGAAGGGGCAGTGTGACCGCAGTGTTGTGTGCTCCGAGCACTTTTGTGCGGAGGACTTCGTCGATAGCACGGGGCTGCATGCGGCGTTTGGCATCAAGAAGAGACCGTCCCTGAAACAAGTTTGACCATACATGTATCAATAATATGAAATTTGGAGACTCTGAGCTTTACCTCACAAGCACCTCTCTCAATTAGTCTTCACTATTATTTTTTTTTTGTTCTTGATGAATAAAAAGATCTTTCTCCATAAAGAGGGTGTGTTAAAAATGTTTATCATGGTAGAGTGGAAACTCAGTATAAAGAGGTTTGATACAACAATATTTCTGATATAACAAGGTAATATTCTGGCCTCAACTCTTTACATTCTTTTTTTTAAACTGATATAACGAGATTCTGGATTTAACCAGGTAATTTTAATAGTACCAAGGAACTCGTTATACTAAGTTTCCACCGTATATTTAATATTGATTTTTGTTACCACCCTGAATGTAGTGAAAATGTAACGGGCAATTTTCAACGTACAACCCCCCCCCCCCCCCCCCCCCCGGCAGGAAAAGGACAGAAAATCTATTTTCCAATGATTCCCTCTCTCTTTTTCACCATTTCTTCTCTTGTGCTTTCCCTTCCTTTCTCCCTCTTTATGCCCAAAATTCTCCACTTACAATCATCTTCCCTCAACTTTTTATCTCGCCTTTTTTTCCCCAATGATTCCCTTTGTCTCTATTTCTTCCCTTGTGCTTTCCCTCCATTTCTCCCTCTTTATACCCAAAATTCTCCACTTTCACACATCTTCCCTCAACTTTTTATCTCTCCCTTTTCCCCCAGTGATTCCCTCTCTTTTCACTATTTCTTCTCTTGTGCTTTCTGTCTCCCTTTCTCCTTCTTTTTGCCCAATATTCTTCAATTACACACATCTCCTCTCAACTTTTTATCTCTCTTTTTTTTTCTTTTTCCATTCTGCCAATTGTTGGTTTTGATCTCATTCACGCACTCACACCTTTCTTTTCAATTGTTATTTTCATTCAAGACAAGCCTTGCATAGTAAATGTGTTTGAGCTCTTCCAGAGATGACAAAAATATTCAATTGATTTGAAATATATTATTACTTCTGGAGAAATGTAGATATAGATGTTGTATCCAGGAAATGGTTGTCTTAGAACTGAACATCAAAATTCAATAAAGGAGAATGCCCACCCCCCCCCCCCCAAAAAAAAAAACATAACAAAACAAAACAAACAAAAAACTGATTAGTTTCCAAAGTGTGTTTCATTAACAAATTAAACAGCAAATGCCATAAAAAATAACAGACCTCATACATGTATGCCATTAACAATAGAGTTATCATTCTTAACTGAGATACATGTATCTTTACAACATCAATTACAAAAAATGCTCTGGGCAAATACTTAGATGTGACGAAACTCAGACCAGCTGCAGCTGGATTGTTTTGCATTTGTGAACTCAATTACCCAATTCCAATTTTATTTCTGACAGTGAAAATGAATATTCAAAATAAGCCTCCGAGAGTCCTCTTTTCCTCTGATACTTGAACCAAAAACAGCAATATAATTTTTACCATATTGTCACAGTGTAGCACACCCTCATGTAATAAACCCAACTTTCAGGGAAACTGATATCCATGTATAGCAATTAAATATCATGAAAAGAAACATTTCTTATAAACAGTTATGTACATGATAAATGTATATGCTATCTAAGCGTTATCAAGTTAACAACTAGACCAACATATACAAGTACATAATAATAAATACAACAATCAATCAAATGAAAGAAGAAAAAAAAAACCTGTAGAAAAAATAATGTCAATTTGAAAAGAAATATGATGTGAAGCAACAATAATGATGATCACATGAATGACGCGAGTAAATAAAAGATCACGTTTGCCAGTCATTAGTACTGAATAATTTTTTCTTTGAAATAATGAAACTTTGTGAATATGTTTACACTGATGGAACAATAGTTCTGATATATAGATATTTTTAAAATGTTCAATTCTACTATCACCTTTGCATAATGTTGAGATTTGTGCATGTCATATCCAAGCCCCAGTAAAAAAAAAAATATGAGAATAATGGTTGCATAGTTTGATTTTTTGGAAAAGGTTGACAAAATATATATACATACAGTTAACTTTGAAAAGAGAATACCCTAAAGAGGTAAAATGCAGGGAATATTTCCAATTTAAAGAAATTATTTTTGAAAATCTATCTTAGAACAGTAATAAAAATCTCAGTAATAAGGTAAATAAATATTTTTCTGTAAACATAGATCTTGACAAGGTGGGGGAAAAGATATCAACAGCAAAATTGTATGTCGCTCAGTTGGGGGGAGGGGGGGGGGTATGGGGGTACAGTTTCCCTCCATAATTCCCTGACAAGCAAAACCAAAAAAAAGTCTTCACTCTAAAGGGGGGGGGGGGGCACAATCGAAAAAATGGCGGATCGTCTATGGTCACAATTCATACTTCTCTTCCAAAGGGGGGGGGGGGGGGGGGGGTTCTGATGGAAATGCTGCATGGATTCTTCTCACGGCACAAGATGGAAGAGGAACACGTACTGCCCTGGCCAGGAAACCCCAACACCATCTTACAAGCTGCCTATAGGCCACATGCCTGGCTTTCCTATAAAACATTTTTTTTTAAAGAGTACAAAGGAAACGATGATTAGACAACTTGAAACAATGCACAGTGTAGTCTATGATGTAGGTGATAGTGAGGTAACTTTTACTTTGAACTTCACAAATAAACAATAGAAGATTAGCTAATAATTTAGTTGTCAACATCGCAGTGTAAAATCTTGTGATGGGGAAAGAGGAAACAAACGTTAATCTGCAGATAGGACAAATAGAATAATCTTCCTCTAAGGCTAAAACATTATTTTCTTTTATATAATATCGTAATATTAATTTCATGAGGAGCCAAATTGGAATTTTACATCTAAACTGCTGCAGGAATACTGCAGTAAGGATTAAAACAAAAAATATGGTGTACTCACTGATTTTCAGTTGCATCCTGCATCCTGCCTTGCCTGTCCGCCATACTGCTGCCGATACAGATAGTAAGCAGTTTCCATCACGTACCTGCCCAGACACACTGGATGAAACCCAGGGTGGAGAAGAAGAAGAAGAAGAAGATCATATCTATTGTCAACTATAACGGTACCTACACTTACTTAGTGTAGCAGCACAAAGAAAACAAGCAAGATAACAGGAGAGCTAAGAGTTTTCTGGATATCAAGGTTAGAATTTACTAGAATCAAACGCTACCACCCCCATGCACCAGTAAAACTGCCCAAGCGCAAGCCCAGGCAGGGTCAGCAGGCGAACAACCAAACGGCGCAGCGTGTACCCTGGCCCTGCGCACATCGAGCTCACTGCCTCGATCAGCGAAGTATCAGCTCAGCCTCTCGGGCAATTTGCAAGCGTAAACAAGATTCATAATACGTGGATATGCGTGAATTAAACTTTAATCGGTAATTTATTATCAAACAATAATTACCAGTTGTTATTCCCAAGTCTCCCGTCGATATCCTCTCCGTTATTGAAATCAGGGACGTCTCTGTCATCATCAGAATCTTGCCCAGAATCCGACATGTCTGGCTCAAACATAATGATATAGCATACGGCCGGGCCCCTAATTCCTCTTCAATTTCTTCTGGGACTTGATGCTCCAGATCAGATATATCTGATCCTGAATAAGTGTCCTCGCTGTCCGAAGAAGATGCCATCGTTGATGTAGGATTTTGTCTGTAAAAAGCTAAAACGAAGGGCTGAAATGGCACGAAGTCGAAGGGATCTACACGAAGTTCAATAGCCTATAACACACACACATCGATACTGATCCAGCTTGTGTGAGTCGAGCGTTCTGTGTGTGACGTCACATGACGTCATCGATCGCTGGACCGATTTCCCCAAATTTTTAGGGGCGTTCCCAGTTATTATTTTATTTTCAAGTTTACAAATTAATGAATGAAATTCGGGTAATATGGTGGACAGATTCACAGTAGAAAAGTCTATTAAATGAAGTTCCTTTGTAATTCCATAAAAGGGGACCTTTAATTGAAATTGAATTGAATGTAGACCTAGTAATAATGGATATGAAGAAATGTTATAGCACCATTATCATTTACAACAGTTCTTTAACAACATTTCTTTAAATAATACACATTAAATAGTAATATAAACATAAACATACAGGGAAGTATTCTCCAAAGAACGCCATCAGTGAAGTCAAAGTATATTATGAGTCGAGGTAAAAATAATCACCAGTTGCTTTTTCATAAGTATTTTAGGTATTGTTATATTTTTTTTATAAAGCCCAGCATGATATGCAATGTTGGAACCATGATTTTCGTCCGTCGCATTTGATATGACCTAATCAAAATAAAGGCCTGGTACAGGTTAATTTTACAAATGTCATTTAGAGTTACCTTGTACTATGGGTTTTGGTCTGATTGGTCGATATATTTGAATCCAGCTAACATAATGTCGTCAGCTTACATTCTAAGAGCTCAACTGGTGGGATGTCTTAACATATAGCAGATCGTACAGTATGACAAAAGTGTCAAATTGTGCTTACGGCATTTCGGACCACCAAAGCTGCACGTATTCTTCAGTGTCAAACAAATTTAAATTATACGTCGGATGCCACAAACCAGGTGAGATGTTTTGAATACATAGGGCATGGTATGTGAAAAAAATATAAAATTGAATTATTATTAATTTTATATTCAACAAATTACCAACCCCCGTTTCTGTAAAAGATTTAACCCGTCCCTGGTTCTAAAGTCACATTTTAGCGAAGCGAAGTGAGTTCAACCGAGGTCTGAATTTCCTTTTTAAAATGTATAAATATGACTTTTATAGACTGAGCACAGTGGGTTTAACTGAATTATTAAAATGCCAACGAAAATGTTTTTCATTTTGCAAAGGCATCAACAACAAGTTACAATTTATTTTCTTTTAAAGAAATATGTGAAAATTCTTAATTACGATGAAAACATGAATGTCTAAGTTGAACTCAAAATTCTAATAGTGAACACTGTAATAAATGAGTCCACATAACACCTAGTATAATACTATGTGTTATCTCTTTGATTTGATGTATCATTTTCGTTGTTAAGAATCATTATGATTATGCAAACAAATATTGTTTATGGTGTTTTTATACGCTGTACAAAAATCTGCAATTCAGCCAGTTGGCTGCAACTGATTTTTAAAATAAACCATTACCATTGCCATTACATGTACACAGTTACATACATGGAATAGTATACAACGATATGCGTTTCAGATCATCAGTGTTCTTGATCAGACTCTTTGTGGAGCCACCAGTGCAACCACTCTCCCATCTGCCGTCCTTGCCGCTGTTACCTTCTCATGAGTTTGAACATGGTGCAATAAATGGAGGTCTTTTTTGCAGTGAGTTCCTCTTGCATTAATATGCCCAGATGCCAGTTCAACTACGATTCCAGCCGATTTTCCGTAGAAAATTGGAGGTTCTACATTACCAGAGGGCTGCCTACCAACTCTATGATTGCGGAAGATGTCTGTCGACCAACTGTACACCAACTCTGCCGGCCACACCATAGACGAGTTGATCAGTCTCCACGCTGGGTTGTCGCGGCACACCAGACATTCGAAAATAATTCCTTTTTATAGAGTACTGATGAAATTGGTCCATGGCTGAGGTTGTTGGTCTTGTCGTTCTTCGAAGGAAGTGTCTTCTCCAGGAATGCAATTTTCGTATAATCTGCTGCAGGGAAGATGATTCGGTCTTCTCTCGATTTGTGGAAAGCCAAGCGTTTAGATAAATCACCCTGCGATTTAATGATCACGATACAATTCTCATTTGACTTTAAGGAAACCTCAAGATCACTGTCACCGTTCTACAGCCCACATAGTATGTCCATCAATCTGTTCCAGCCTCTTTCCAACAGCATCAGGAATTGCATCCACTAAATCAGAGTCTTCGGAACCCCTTTTCAGCATCACTACAACAGCCTTCTTAGGTGCCAATTTTAGCTAGAATCCAAGGTCTAATTTTAGAGTGCAATGGTAGAATATAATATGATATATAAACACAATGGCCCGTATTCTGATACCCGGGTTTAACTTAACCTCAGTCTAAGTGTGGTAATAACCATGGTTTAAGTCGCCATATTTAACCTGGGTTAAGATTTGGTATCCGATAGCGAGGTTTAGTTTAACTTTAACCTCAGTCTAATTGTGGTAATAACTCCCTCAAAATTTAGACTCGCGCAGGGGATAATAATAATAATACCACTGCTCTTGTATAGCGCATACCACATTATAATATAACGTCCCTATGCGCTTCCAAAGGGTTTTGGATATTATTACCCTGGCTTTAGCTCCGGCAGCCATAATCGGCGCACAGTGCATTTCAAGGAATAAATCCTGCCAGGTACCCACTTACTACACCTGGGTGGAGAGTGGCAAATGTGGATTAATGTCTTGCCAAAAGACGCTAGTGGCGGGCTGAGATTCGGACCCTCAACCCTTGGATTGAGAGTCAAGTGAATGAACCACTATACCACGACACCGATAGTTTAAGTTGGGTTTAAAGGCCGGGTCACACCGCCAGAACTTTGTTGGAGAGTTCCTTGAATGGTAGGGAGAGGGGGCCGAATTTCGGCAACGCTCGTCACCGCGCACAAAATGGGGGAAAAATCGAAAACACGGGCGTTGCCTTAGCGGTGCACCGCTGAAGCCAGCGTTGCTTTAGCGTTGGTTTATTTTGTATTATATATATATATATTTTGTGCAGCTCAAAACTTTCGGAGCGGTAGGAGGGACCATCAGCGGTGGCCGAGCGTATACGGCGTTGCCTTAACGGGGGTCAACTTCTGTTAAACGGTGGTGAACGGTTACGAGCGGTGATGAATTTTTTTTCACCACTCCAGGAACGCTCCAGCAAAGTTCTGGCGGTGTGACAGGGCCTTAACTGTGTCGCGTAGCCATGCAGGCGCTGCGGAACGTTTTGGAAAGTGGAGGGCTTAGGGGGGGGGGGGGGGCTGCGTGTACAGCACATTTTTGCACTGCCATACGTTTGCACGTGTTTACTGAAAAAAGTGGGGGCTGCAGCCCCTCCTCCCCCTCCCCCCCCCCCCCCCCTGGTTCCATCTAACTATATGTTTTGGGGGGTGCCCGTTTGATTGCAAGTAGATTCAGAGACACTGGAAGTCACCTTCATGTCAAAACATGGCTGTTGCTATAGAAACAGTATGATAAAAAATGAATATTTATGTAACTATTGTGTGTGTGTGTGTGTTGGTGTGTATCTGTCCTTTATAAATATGTTACTATATACTTATTGTTAATATGTTAACGTCACAAGCTGTGCTTCTTTTGGGTTCCCAAACCATTCATTTTTGTTATTACATATACCTTATTGTAAAATGTCTATGTTTAATGAATTGGTTAAATAAACTTGAACTTCAACAAAACAAAACAAAGAACAAGTGTATGTACAGCCTGAAATGGTCTTTATCTATCAGATAAATTGGAGTCATTGGAAGTCACCGTCAATGTCAAACATGGTTGTTGCTATAGAAACGGTATGGTGAAATAGTAAATATTTGTGAAAACATCTGTAACTATTCAATACACTGTATAAAATAAGGGTCTCCAAAACTTGAAATCATGTTGTTTTTTCCCTGTTAGCTAGGACCCTGGATATTATATCCTCCCTTACTGAAACAAAGTTGGATGTCGGGCGACCACTCGGGCTGTTACCATGGTAATAAGATAGGAAATAACATATTATGTGTAATTCAAGAACGTTAAAATATTTAGTAGGCATTACATCTATTTCAAGCAGCCCTTTTGAGTGCAATCCTTTTGTGTGCTTTCAAGGTCACAGTCAGGTAAAACGATTATAATTTATTATTTATATTATCCGTTTGGTCTCAAACTGGCGCCGATATGGTGGGTGTGAGCACCAGCCCCATTACTATGGCAACGCACCATCAAAATATTGGAAATTGTTTGAAAATGACATATATATTCTGTTTTAACAATAGAAAACACAAAATATTGGTCTTGATAAACATAATTTATCATAAACTGCCTGAGTTATTACAGTCATATTCCGAATCTCTTAAGGCCATATTAATGTCAAAACAGGGTCGTTGCCATGGTAGTATTATTATGAAAACTGAGCAAAAAAAAAAGTGACAGGTTTTTGTTATTACACAGAAGCAGTTATGTTGCAAAGACATTTGTTTAACTATTCGCCGTGTTCGGATAGCTCCGGGCAAGATGTGGGTGTCCATGTGGGGGACCGTTGCAGTAACAACAGCTGATCCTAACTGGTTAGCTGTACTTGAGTAGTTATGCTTCCACCTCTATGCCTTGGCGTTGGGAGGGAGGCAATGGAGGCTTAAGAGATGGATTCACCTCAGTTACAGAACCTAATGTATTCATAAGATGATAAACCTGTCGGTCTGTAGCTAAAATAAATCTGAGGAGATTGGAATAGAATTCAGCATTTTTCCCCTAATCCTACCCATAAGAAATCTGCATGTTCATTAAGGATTAACAGCATGACCAAGGTGGTCTAGGATTTGGACTTCATCAGTAACAGGGCCAAAGAATTGAACTTTTTGGTGCCTCATCATAGATCAAGTCCAGGACTAAAGTGCTGATACCCCTGCCTGGATTGTTTTATATTTGCTAGACGGTATTCAAAAGAGTCACTGAGAAGGCCTGTGGTGCAATTGCAGCCCAGCATTCTCATGACCTGCATAATTGGGGTACATGTATATTAGCCATGGACTTGACGTGTTGGGGATCATAAGACCTATAAGTTTACATATTGGTTGCCCTTACAGGTAAACTGCAGTTCTTTTGGTTTTAGAGGAGATATGGCCAATAGTTTGTGATATGGTTCCTGTAATACTATCTTGCCTTAAGCATGGTTGGATAAAGGACGGGGGTAGCAGAGTTTAGTGGCTAAGTCCATAATGTTGTGAAATTAGTGAACACCAGCGGGTTCGTCTATCTTTTACAGCTTTAAGGCGTTATGCAGCCTTACTTGAACTTAGTATTCTGTTATTAAAACTTGGTTGACTTTCTTACAAGTCTGATATGGTGAGGTACTCTTATCTGGCTTGAATCACAGGCTAAGAAGGTCATGGTGAGGAGATTATCCAACCCTCCCCCGGTTTGGTTTGACAAAATAACGGCAGAACTCAGGATGTACATGCAGGTGCCATCTATACCACCACCACTATGTTAGAAGAGAATACATTTTTGCAATACTTGAGTAATGTCTATGGTTAGGATGAAGATGATGAGTGAATCCTCACTTCACCCTAGAGGGAATTCAAGTTTACTTAGTATAGTTTTTTTTTTTTTTTTTTTTTTGGGGAGGGGGGGGGGGGGGGGGACCTTTTCGGTTTCTGGCTTATGGACTAATAGCCAGACGGTTATCGGCCATCTCCTGCGACTCAGAGTGGGTAGTGGCCGCTGGAGGGAATCCCTCTGAAGGGTTCGGTTTCAATTCGTGGAATGGTTGTCCTGGTAGCCCCTGGGTTTTTTTCCTTGTGGAGTACTCTCAGAGGAAGGGGTCCGTGGCTCGTGAGATGTCCCACTGGCTAACATTTGAGCTGTTTCCGTATTCACTGATGGGCCGCCCGCCTTTTTTATGGGACGGGGGGGGGGGGGGGGGGGGGGGGGAGTGTGGTAGTTTGTCCCGGGTTTCGGGGCACCCCTTTTTGCCCAAATAATTAGGTCCGTCCCAATAAGAAATAGGCTGAACCCCCCCTCTTCATCGCCTTGGACGAGCCCGGAGGGAAGAAGTCACGTGATACCAGAATACCCGAATACCAGAAACACAGTCAAGAATAAGGAGCTCAAGAATCGAGTTATATCTGTCGAAGTGCAGGACAAGGATCTGTTGAAAGATACAGGTGGGTAATTTAAGCATTAGTTAAGTCGTAGAATAAGTCTATTTTATTCCAAACTACCATTTGCATGTCATTTTTCCATCTTGTTTGCCATCCGCTCGGGCCAAAATTACAACATTATCGTTACTGCATGTGTATGTACATTGTAGCGTAGACTCTGGGTAGATCTATAACATTAAATCTAACTTGTTAAATCCAACCTTAGGTCTCAGACGTTATGTAGACTCTAACTACGTTAACTGTTACTTGGTCTAGCCTCTAAAAAGAAGATAGATCTAAAGAATGTTATGAAAGTCCTCCAAATTAACAGACGAATTTTTTTCTACCTAACAATTAATTAGTCGAGGACTTTCCGAGATGTCACATCAAACATTCATAGATCTAACTTAACTGTTCCTTTTCACAGTTTTTCTTAACGAAAGGATTAAACATTGAACTTATCCTGACCTTAGCGGGCCTTAGGGAAGTTAGGCTTAGCATAAAACGGGTCTACGGTACCGTTGTACTCACCATCTTTTTCTAGGCATTATCCGTTATAAATTCTCCATAATTTAGATACCGGTATACGGTATAGATCTTGCCAATCAAGAAATGAAACTCGTAGAGACGTAAAAATTAGAATAGATGACTGTCATGTATGTAGCTGTGATTTGACATGACATTGATCATGACATCTATCCCAATATGCAGATCCTGTGTTATCAGCTGCCAAACACACCATCAATTCAAGTATCAAGTATCAATGTGAAAATTCAATAAGCACCGCAAATGCGCTTATACTTTGCGCTGCGCGCGCAGATGCGCGCTTTAAGCAATATTATTATTACGTGCTACCTTTGAGCGCTACACGTACAGCGCGTAGTACCGTCCCGGTCGCCCTGGCGATACATGTCTGTGTGACCTTAAAAAGTGGGGTATCCTCCTGCAAAGGGCAAGTAGCTATGGCCTAAACGGCGTATTTACCCCCCCCCCCCCCCCCCCCCCCCCCCCCCCCCCCCCCAAGTTTAAAAGCCAAGAAGAAAAAAAAAATTGGCCTATTAATTAATTAAAAAGCAATTCCATCCTAGGTCCATTTTTTTTTCCTTTCTAGAAATACTTTCATCAATAGACAATAGGCTAATATGTTATGTGTGTTCTGTTTTGTTTCTTTGTTTTGGGGGCGGTATGCGTTTTATTGAATCAAACGTAATCATATAATTTACAAACAATTATAAAACCTGTTGCAGTATTATAAAAAAACAAAAAAAAAACAAGAAAGGCAGCAATTACATCATGTAACTATATGACTACTGTTAAAAAGAGAACAGGTAGCCTCCTGGGGATAGCTTACACTCTATGCATAATTTTTTTTCGGATTGCCACTATTGGCCACAATAAATTAATGCACTAGGTACCATTGACAATCCTCTATGAGGCGCGCTATGAATATTCATGAGCAAATGAGCTCTACTGAGAATGTGCAGTATATTCTCCATGGTAATTAAACCTGGGCGGGGCATTTAACCCAGGGGTAAATTTTAAACCTAGTTTTAACTAAACCTGGCTATCAGAATACCAAATAGAGTTAAAATACACTTAGACTGAAGGGTGAGGTTTAAGTATAGATTACATAACCTAGGGTTAACTTTAGTCTGGGGTTAAATTTAACCCCAGAATATCAGAATACCGGCCAATGTGTATAATACCAGCATGTGATGAAATATGCTAATAGTATACAGCCCATGTTCTTCGTGCGGCTCGCAAAAATATATAGTGAAAAAAGAGTTACATGATGTAAATCAGACAGTAGAAGGACATGACATTATCAAAAAACAGTTTACGTCATTTGACATCAGTACTTCCCTACATCACTCATTATCGCTCATAACTGAAGGAACATAATTTTCTGATCGCCTGGTCTTTCAGTTTCCGATTAAATGTTGGGCGGTGCTTTCATCTTTCTATGGTTTTATAATACCTTTTTTCTAAATTATATAGCATTAGATTTATGGAAAAAAGCTAACGATACAATTTTCAAAACCGATGAAAAATAAAGACATAGTTTATGTTTCTAATACAATTTCAATATTTTCTTCACTCTTTGGCATTTGAATTATCTCATGTCCAAAGACTTAATACAGGTATGAACCGGTTCTAGTAGGCATAGGGGGAAGCCCTTGCCGAGCAACCTCAGAATCGATTGTCCCCTTAATTTTTCACAAAAAAAGAGAAAATAATAATAATAATTACACAATTATTTCACTTTCATTTCTCTAGCAGTGAACATCTTTTCAATATTATGATACTTAAGGGAAATTCACATCGCGTTTTCAAATACAGGGCTATCGTTGATTTTACTTCAATGAACGAATCTGATCAACATGAAGGCTTGGTAGAGATAATGTACTGTGTTTATTTATCTGATTCGCTCACGTATTACGTATTACGTGTCGTCAGCTTGGGAACTCAGCTGGTAGGAAGTCTATTCAACCAGCATGTCGTAAAGTAGGACTAAAGTGACAAATTTTTCAGGGAATTTTTTAAAAAATCTGTCGATTAATCTTGCATTTTAAAGCATCCCAAAATGGCTTTTAATGAAGAGAAGAAATGCACGGATCTACACCAAAGGACGGAACCCCCTTAATCCTTAATTGAGAATAACAATGCGAGTGAACGAATTTTCTTCCATATTTTCGCATTGAAATTATGGCATTTCTTATTTCCTTACTTCTACTCATAAAAAAATGTGATGGTATTTCAAAATCAAACATCACGAGTTTGGATAATTATTAGTTTTAAGTTAATGTATCATAATCCAAAAATATTGGAGGGGGTAATTAATACAGGCCATCCCCCCACCCCCACCTCAATTTTTTTTGGGGGGGATATTATACCCCCAATCCCCCCGGGATCGACACCCATGGTAACAGGGGTGGGTGTAGGGAGAGGAGAGTTATTTCCCTCCCTTCTCCCCGCGAAGCGCGAAAACTTTGACGTTTTAGCAAATTTTGAGAGCCATATAACGGCTTGCAGCCCCTTTTAGGCCTTTTTCTTTCACTTCCCCCGCTTTTCGCTCTCGCTCTCGCTTTTTTTTTTTAGTGGCTGAATGGGGGGGGGGGGCATGGCCCCCGGTGCCCCCCCCCCCCCTGTCTACGAAAGTGTATGTGAATAATTACATACAATTTATAGTGAAAGAGAGAGAGAGGGAGATATAGTCTTGGAGAAAGAGAGAAATAAAAAAGACGAAGAAGAGGCAGATGGAGAGAGAGAGAGAGAGAGCACAGACACACACACACACAAAACAGCAGAATAAAGAGGCACTTGCAAATCAAACGGAGAAACAATATCCGCTCTGTCATGAAAAAAAATGTATCAGATGCTTGGAGTTTTCGAAAGAAAGTGGTAATGGAAATATTGCTTCATTTTATCAAAACATTTTAGACGAGTCAGAGACAAAATCGTCACTGTAGTCCTACTTTACGACATGCTAGATGTATAGACTTCCCATCAGCTGAATTCCAAAGCTGACGAAAGATATTTACCGGCTTCAAATAAGTAGACCAATCAGACAAATGCACATATTACAGATTATCTGTACAAAGCCTTCATTTCGATCACATTCGTTCATTAAAATACAATCAACGATTGCTATGTATTTAATATAGCAAATTGCATTTGTCACTTTAGGTCTAGTCGTGTCTTTCACAACTAATGCGCCGCCATTTATGACCAGGCACCACAAAACCACCAAAAAGTCACCAGGGGGTGTTTTATCAACTGAATTCGATTTCGATTTTAAATCAATTTTAAGATGGAAATCAGTTTTAGCTTAAAATTGATACTTGTGAGCTGTTTCATCGAATCGATTTTAAGCTGAAATCGATTTAACTTTTTTTTTCATAAATTGGGAGGGTTCTGTGATCGAGACTAGTGAAATTTGTGTCTGTCAACCACAAAATGGCGACGCTATACGACTGCTAGAGGGGTCCCCAAAAGTAAGAAAATTTCGTTTTGCTTCAAAAAATATTTTTAGTTAATAATGAAATGTATAATTTTGGTAGAATGAAATAATTTACATTAATTTTTGTGAAGGAAAATTCATAGAACTAACCGGTATTTGAAATAATACAGTTTAATACGGCATCCCAGACTGAGTTAAATTAAGGCGAATTGCCCCTGTGTAGGCATTTCAGTCCCATTCATATAAATTCATGCAAATCAAACCGAAATTGTCTCCTGTTCCAGCCTGGCGTAATTACACTGTGAAAAATTGAGTGCTATTTTTATCACCTCAAGATCTGGAGGCAGCACCTGCAAGGGCACGCATAGGGACTGCACAAATTGTGCTAAAGTAGCACTTGTACACGTGCTATAATTCAACACCAGTCCAAGTGCTACTTTAAACACTTTTAAGTGTAATATGAATAAAACGGAGGTACTTACCTCATTTTTCCAGTCATGCTTTCACTAGTTTCAGCGATATCAACGAGGAAATGTGGAATTGTCATAGTCTCAAGACAAGTCGTTACGTGCTATTTAAATTCATTGCAAAAATTAATAACGATTGATCGCTATGAATCATGCTCTACCCTGATAGCAGAAAGTGTTAAAAAATGACGTGATATTTACGTCGCGGTTTTCGTCCTTTTTACGTCATGTAATTACGTCAATAAGACGACAACTTGCACCAACGCAAGACGTCAAGAGGACGTCTTATTTTGACGTCATCTCTACGTCTTCATTCCTCTTCCCTGATAGCAGAAAGTGTTAAAAATGACGTGATATTTACGTCGCGGTTTTCGTCTTTTTTACGTCATGTAATTACGTCAATAAGACGACAACTTGCACCAACGCAAGACGTCAAGAGGACGTCTTATTTTGACGTCATCTCTACGTCTTGTACACTGTAAAAACTAAAGTGCTACTTTTAGGGGCATGTATAGTGACTGCACCTGAAATGCTGTTTATAGCACTTGTAGTGTGCTAATTTACCAGCCAAAAAAAAAAATGTGACCGTGGCAAGCCTCGAACCAGGTTCCGCTGATTGAGAGGCGCTGACGTTACCGATGGACTAACAAATGCTTCTTGCAATCCAGTTTAGTCATGGGAGTCAAGTAGATAACATGAACTATGTGGTGTCGTAAAGTCACTATTTAACAATATGATCTGCTCTAAATCGTACAATGTGAGTTAGTCTAGCGGTAATGCCAGCAATTCTCGATCAGCGGACCCTGGTTCGAAGCTCGCCCAAATCATTTTTTTTATGAATGTTTAGCAGTTTAAGGAGCCGGTCCAGCTCCCGTGAAAGTGCTGAAATAGCACGCTGTGTGCATTCAATAACACTCTGAGTGCAGTCCCTATGCATGCCCTCAAAAAGTGCTATATACAGCACTTCGGTTTTTACAGTGTACAGATGACGTCAAAATAAGGCGTCCTCTTGACGTCTTGCGTCGGTGCAAGTTGTCGTCTTATTGACGTAATTACAGGACGTAAAAAATTACGAAATCGCTTATTATATCACGGGACGTTGGTCAGCACTTGAAGTGTAAAACAAGCGTCCTAACATTCAGCACTTACTTTTAGCACTCGATTTTCTGCACCTTATTATCTCCCAGACGCAAATGGCACGTCAAGTGCAAACCTCCAATTAGCACTCGTGTTTCAGCACTTCAGTTTTTACAGTGTATCGTTACGTTGCCGTTGGTCTTTGTCGTTAAACTAGTAGTAACTTTACATGTACTTTTCATTAGTAGGAGATCTTCCAATTTGCCACAGACGTATGAATCATCACATTTGATTTAAACGTTACGAATGGGTCTTCTTGTGCTTATTTCATACAGACGACATAAGATGTCAGTTAGAGTAAGACTAATGTCTGCCTAACACTAAAACTGAGTAACACTAACAGTATGAGTATGACTATGTCTATGAGACAGTAACTCAATAAAATTTTGCTTAACTTTAAGGAAATGTCAATGGAACTCGTCTCTTGTTCACAAACTAACAATAACAGTTTAGCTAACTACACTAGGAGTCTAGGTTCTAGACTAGACTACACTACAGTCTATCTGAAATGATAGATGTAGACTAGTCTCTAGACAGAAATAACCATCTGTTATGGGGAAAACTTTAGTATTTAATACTGACATTTGTCAACCTTCCCCATAGACACGGAGGTCAGGTCAGTGGAGGCAGACGCAGTCTCAGTGGAACAACCGACGAAACAGAGAGACTGAAGCTCTTGGTCTACACCTGGAGTAGATGTGGATTTAGTCTAGATCTAGTAACAGATCTTGATCTAGAGTAGGCCTTGACCAAAAGCTTCACTCTCTCTGTATCGTCAGTTGTTCCACTGAGTCTGAGACAATGTCTGGCTCCACTATACCTCCGTGCATGTATATGGGGAAGGTTGACCAGTGGCAATGGCAATGTCAGTTTTAAGAAATTATTCCTAGTCTAGAAAAGTAACACTAACACAACATGTAGTACTAGTTAGATGGGATCTATTTGTCTTCATCTAACATAGTATTAAAACTACTACATTGACTTGACTAACAAAGTTCTAGAGTAGTCTCTACTTCTGACTATTAAAATTGTTTTCCCATTTTTTTTTTTTGGACAGTCCGACTTTTGGAGAAGCTGGCGAGACCAAAAATATACGGGTCTACCTTTTGACAAACTTTCATTTTTGTGCCCCCCTCTTTTACTCAATCCTGGATCCGCCCCTGATATGGAATATATTTGCTATCGAACATATATTTTTGTTTAAATCTCATGTTTTCAAATATAGAGGTGTGGCATCTACTGCTCATTCATTGCAACATGCTCTAGTTGATGTACATAACTTTGAAAAAAAAAATCAAACATTATTACTTGACATGATTGATTATATTATGTTTTGTGCCTGTCATTTTTGCCATACCCTCCAACAAGCTGAAATTAAACACAAAATAAAATCACTTGTAATAGTCTTTATAACATTTTATTTTATTTTATTTTATTTTTTTATTTTTTATTTTATTTTTTATTTTATTTTTATTTATTTATTTATTTATTTTTTTTTTTGGGGGGGGGGGGGGGAGTAGATAACATGTTTTAGGTAGATAGAATGTTTTTAAGTCAATATGTTTGAAAACATTTTCAAAAAAATAATCCTTGTACTTTATTTGAATAAATATTGTAAGTAACTGATATCATAAAATATGAAAGTAATAGAATGAAATAAAATAGCGCTGCTTTTTGCTTCATTACCCATAAATTCATTTATCAAAATTGTGTTTTATTTTTCTCATCTTTCCAGACTGCAGAGCCTGGATCACCAGCAAACATCTGCTCGATATGGCCAGTCTTTAGATACCAGGGTAACCACCCTCCTTTACCTGCTTCAAGTCGGACCACAACCCCTATATACATGAACATGTAGGTTACAATTATGCAGGGGTGGATCCAGGATTTTGTATAAGGGGGGGGGGGAGGGCACAAATCTCAGAAAATTTTCAGACAAGGAAAAAAAAGGGGTTTATCACACATTTTGGGCTATCTTAGTCATTAAAAAAAATAATTTTGATAAGAAAAAAAAGGGGGAGCCTGAAGTGCCCTCTAAATACAGCGCTGGAAAAATTATTAAACCAGGCTTCTCTAATAAAGGTACTATAATGTCCATTCAAACTAATGGAAATGATTTGTCTTTCATTGAATGAATAACAAATTCCAGTCATTGTACTTTGCTTTTATGATATTTTATTTCCTTCTTACAACAAATATAACACTTTCAGTAACCATTCTTGGTCTAATATTTTTTCCATGGCTGTTTGTCTCTACATTTATGTTAATTGGAACTGAAACTTCTTTTATAAATGTTATTTAAGTCATTGATCTAAAAAGGTCAAATAAATAATGAGATTATTTTCAAGTTTATAAATCACAAGATGAGCAGCAATAAACCAAAAACCACATAAACTAATTATGTTTGTATTATTATTTAATTATTCTAAAGTGCAATAAACATATCTTTCCTACTGTTTATCTAGAAATTATATCAGAGATGATTTTCGTAAAGAAATAATGCAGAAAAATATATAATAATAAATTTAAGCACATTTTAATTTAATATTTATTTCCACTATTGTCTTTGGAATGTTGTACTTGTATTCCTCTATTGAAGTTGATGGATCTTACTTCTCATCATTTTATAAGATATAGATTTTCAATCATGGAAGGATTGACAAAAATAATAAGTTATTAAAGCTTGTAAACCGTAACTTTTGTTTTTTGTGTAAGTACTGTAATATTTGTCTTTCAATGAGATAAAGGAGGATGAATATTTAAAGGTGAGACTCTATGCTTGTCAGTGGTAGGAACGATGAAATGATTATAAAGAGTAATTTTATGCGACTGCATTTGTTTGTCGGAGGGAAATGGTGCTTTTTGTTACAGGCCAGTATCCCCCTTTTTATTTATTTATACATTTTTTTTTTATTTTTTTTTTTTTTTTTTGGGGGGGGGGGGGGGCGCAAAGAAAGAAAAGGAAAACTTTGAAATGGGAGCTGCCAAAATGTAGCTTTGTGATTCGAAAGGAGTGTGTTTTTGTGTATTGTGTGTGAGGGTGTCGGGGTATGTGCTTGCATATTCGCTACCTAGTGGAGACAAATTTGAGTTCATCACCGACCTTATGGAGACTGAATTTCTTGTGGAGACATCAAATCTTGTTCCATAAGGAAAAATAGCGTAGAATTACTTCACACACCTATTTGGTAGTGCCCCCCCCCCTTTAGAGTGATGTCTCCAGAGAGCATGCCCTACGTTAGGATGAAGTGTGTGAGACAAATCTGTGCGAGTGTGAAAAAACTTTCCTGACAGTCACCGGCGAGGGCGCTCGTCGAACGAACACCATATGTAGGATAAGTAGGAAAAATAGCCCCCGTACAGAAAATATTATTTTTTTCCCCTGACTAGTACTACTACTATTATTATTATCATCATCATCATTATTAATGAATAGATACTATGAATGATAGATACACAAATGCATACACCTTGACTCCATAAGGATGATTCATAAGGATGGTACCGAACTCGTAAGATGTCTCCGTAGAGAAATGTTGCATAAGGTAGGGAATATGCGTATGCGTGTGTGGGGAAGAGAGGGTTTATGAATATGATGCTCATTGTTGCTGTGGGAGATAGATGTTTCCTTGAAACAAAATGATCGGTTGAATAGAGAAATACCATCATATGAGTTATTGAAAATAGCAGTGAAAAGTAATTAACTTTCCCATTTTCCCTCTTAAAACAATAAGTGTAGCATTTAATACTTAGTATTAATTTCACGTAAATAAATATAGGCCTGTATGAAAAAAGGAAAATGGGAAGTGAAATAATTTTACCCAAAAGGGACAATTTGGGAATTAGCATATCCTTTGGACCTTCCGTGTCCCATTAATTGCAAATGACTCTCGCAATATTAAAATTATATCACAAAGTTAGTAATGATAATTGATAAAGTGAGTAGACCTCTCATTAATGAGAAGACATTATTTTATTCTGTAGTATTGACCTTGCCTTTAATGACACCAAATAAAAGTCATTGCCATTAATTTTCTTTGGCATTATCTACTTTCAAAATTAATAGTAGTGCATGCATGGTCAAATTGAAGTTAGCGGACATTTAAGCCTTAATTCTGCTGAACATAGCAAATCAATAATAACCAATAATGCATTAAAATTGATCCGTGCACCTCTTAAAATCGGATCACATCCTAAGTTAAAATCGATTTAAAATTGATATCAATTTTAAATACTTTGATGAAACAGGCCCTCAAAACTAAACTCGATTTTAAGTGCCTAAAATTGATTTTAGGCACTTAACTCTTTCAGTGCCGATCGCACTTATATGTGACCGATAGACTTGTCATTTTCATTCACCAATTGCTCGACCACAGGGTAGGTATATGGTGGTCAATGTATATCAAAATTCTGAGCATAAATCAAGCATTCTAAATACATGATCATAATTATGTGCTACCATAGAAATTTGCAGCGAAAAATGGAGATTTTTTAAAAGATATTACTTTATTTCAACATTAAACAATAGTAAACAAATTGGAAACCAATATATAATGGACAAAAAAGAAACTCAAAATGTAATTTTCAATTTTTCTTCTGCCTAAATTTGGGTAAAGTAATGAAGTTTAGTATCATAAGAAATGGTAATAAATTTCCGACAAGTTTTGTACATAATATTTTGTGAAGTGATAGATGGTTAATGAAGTGCAGACATTTGAAAAGTAAGCATTGATCACATTTTGGTAAAATTTTGAAGAGAGCTAAACCCCTTGGCACAGTAAGAGTTAAAGGAGAATTACGCTCAAAAATAAAGATGATAGTGTTCAAAGCTGTTATTTATTCCTACTTGTTAGACTATATGGCTTCGCGTCAAAATATACGAGATCGATACGAATCAAGATTTTCTGAGGAAAATATACCATCTGCTACCAATGTGTATCGTCTGCTAGCAGCACATGGGGGCTGCCATTTTGTTTATGTGTACAAGAAGATTTTCTTAATCCAAATGCTCAATTGCCTTTTTCAAAATTAAAAACCCATTTGGGATTAAAACTATAGAACAGATATGTCAATTTATTTTCAAACTGAAGATTTCCTTATATATTTCTGTTGAAAATCGATATTCGCTTAATAGAAATCTATTTTCTCGATACTGGACGTATGGGACGGAGCAAATTAATTAAAATTTTATGGATGCTTCTTCCCTGAGCATCTACAGCGGCAAACTATGCATTCACCTGCTTTTGGATAATGGACATGAAAAGTCAGAATGCATGCTGCATATATTATGTTCTGCTCTGTTTGGCAAACCCAAGAAAATAGATTTTTGTTAAGCAAAACCAGACAATTTAAAAGTATCATTATAAAGATTTAATTTTTATAATACATGTAAACACATATGAGATTTTAGGTAATGAAGAAAATCAATTTAGGATTTGGATGCAAAATATCTTCCTGACTGGAACATTTCTCAGTGGTTCATGTAGAACTCCAAATCAGCAAGAAAATGGCAGCCCCCATGTAAATGAGTAGGAGACGATACCGGGTGCAGGAATATCTTTATTTATACCCTTTTCTGATATCTTATTAGAAAATGATTTAGGCCAATAAGTAGGAATATATTACACCTTCCAATATAAGCAAATTTGTAATCAGGGGTTAATTCTCCTTTAAAATCGATCGGATCAATTTTAAGATCAATTTTAAGGATTGATGAAACACCCCCCAGATATAACTTTTTAGTTATGTTCCAATTCTGAAAGAGGGGATTCTCAGCTTTAAAATGATATATAACTCTTTATAGAACCAATATGTTCCTAACCCAATGTATATACATTGCCCAGTCCCAAATTACGTTACTTTTAAGAAATAAGGGTTCAAAACCCAGAGAAAACAAACACAAGTCCACTCAAATTTTCCACTCAAAAGTAATTAACTCAGCTTTAAAATGATATAATATATTGGTTATATAAAGAGTTATATTATAACTCTTTATATAACCAATATGTTCCTAACCCAATGTATAAATAATACATTGCCCAGTCTCACATTACGTTACTTTTAAGAAACCCAGAGAAAACAAACACAAGTCCACTCAAAATTGTCAAAAATACCACCTTCATATATTTGGGTACCTCCAAATATTTCCATTACTTAGAAACAACATTTTTATTCGTCCAGGAAATATCCATACCTAAAAATTGGCAATGCCAAGTGCCAGGAAGGAAATTTATTTTTTATTCTTTTTGTTAATCTACCAGACAAGGTATGAAATAAGATTGTGACATGTAGGTTAATTAATTGCAAATTAAATTCAGTTATGCATAGCATTAAGGTTGTATGTCAGTTGAAGCTTGTGCAAGCCATTTAGTTTAATGGCAGAGGTATTTCTAACAGTCCTCTGTCTATAGACGGTATTTTGTTTATAGGTTTGAATAGGAATGCCTGGTATTGTAATGTTTTCCGCTAAGCCACATTTTAGGAAGTTGTTTATAGAAATAGAAATATTTAGTATTGTAATGCTTTTCCGCTCATACAGATGTTCCTGTTAGGAAATGTTATAAATAAAGGATCAATTTAGAAACTCGGGGAGAACACTTTTAAGTTAGTCAATATGTCACACATCAGTTAGGGCAGAAGTACGTTTTTCTGGGGGTAAATCTTCTTCACGAGATGAGAGTTCCAACTGCCCGTTATACCGTTCTCGCATGAGAGGAACTCCATCTCGATCCGAGACCCATCGATGATATTAGCCAAAGGGAGGCTCCGGGGACTCTGACTGGGGACGGCGCTATTGGCGGAGGCTATTGAGGGGCCTAGTCGGCGTGACGTCCAGCAGAGGGCAGACGATATAGGCTTATACATGAAAGTTGGATCGTCATTATTTTTTTAAGATTTAGTTTATTTATGTATGATTGTCTTATCAATTCACCATAGTGTATGATTTATATTTCCAAACGTGCCACTAAAGACAGAAAATCAAAGAAACAGTAAACCTTGAATAATAAAGTTAAAACATAATTTTACATTTGTCTTTATCTCATTTATCGAGTTTTGTAGCAGTAAAAAAAAAAGTTCAAGAGGTTCATTTCTTGACACCAAGCAAAATTGCCTTTATTAAGCTCTAACTGAATATCACACAGTCCGACGTTTTGATGGTTTTATGGTGCCTGGTCACGTTTTACCGATAGGTGTGCACTGCTCGGCCGCCCCGCACCCTCCTTATTTTCAAAACCTGGATCGGCTGGTGTAAAAAACCCCAACAAACAACATAAAACATATAAAATCAGAGAGGGACCCAAATCTCTCTTTATTATGACAGAAAATGTGCCATTTAAAACAACAAAACAAATGCAACAACCAAAAAAAAAAAAGATTGAAAGTCGGGTCAAAGTAAAACTAAACTTTCAAAATTCAATGACCTTGTCCTGAACTTTACTTAGTGTAAGTTTTCAGCGACCAACTGTGGAATGACTGTTACTTAAAAGGACTGAAATGTCTTCAAGTACTCCACTGCGATAGCGAAAAGAAATGTTGTTGACGGGAATTATCATGAACATCTAGGTTTTCTGAGTCATAACCGCATTTTTCGGCTATTCCGAATCATATTCCATTTCCTACCTAGTCATTATGCCGTAAGGCCTGCTTGGACCTGGGTACTTTGACCAGGATCTGGAATTGGCATCTAAAGTAGGCCAGGTAGCTTTTGACTATGAGTGATGTGCGATGATTTGTTTTATTTCCTAGTATATCTTTATCACCTGTAACTGCCCAATACAACAATAACTATCCCCTTGCTTTTTTTTTGGGGGGGGGGGGGGGGTGGGGGAGTCTTATAATAATGATAATAATGATAATAATTTGTTCAGGTTTGATATATAAATCATGGATTTTACAACTGTACGCTTTGCGCTTCCATGGATTGTGTACATAAATGTACATGAATCCACTTTTAACACCTCATGTTCATCTTCATCATCATCCCTATCATCGTCGTTATTATTATTCTCTTAAGTTTTCGAAGATTTTCATGGTGAATATTACATTAAGTAATCGACAGAGTGGTGTTTAGATGTTGCATCCAATATTTCATTAAGATTATGCTTATCACTATAATTTTATGTCAAATTACATCGGGATTTTTGCCAAGATGTGCCCGTATCGGTATTAGAGTACTAGTCATCTGTTATTGAGTAAACTGAAATAATTATTCTCACACCAGTATGTGGGCTACGTATAACGTGAAGCCAGTTAGCCATGTTAGCATTTGTCATCAGTTTTGATTCAGGAATTGATCTGATGGAATGTTACTACCATGGAGGTCAGACGCAATGGGGAAGGTGCTCCTATAATGAGCGTGGTACTCCACCCCCCCCCCCCCCCCCCGTCATATAACAATAAATCATATGGTGGTATTGCTTTAAGCTTTGAGCTATAAAGCGAAGTTTCTCCATTCCAAAACCTAAATTGTTTCCCATGGCCTCTAAGCTGCCTTAAATACAAATAGAAGAAGATTATCTTCTATCAGTTGCGCCAAATTGAGGGGGTGTATTTTCCTCCAATGTCAAGGTTGGGGAGGGAGGGGAGGGGAGAAAACGTCATACTATTATATAAATAGCCTTACTATGATAGTAATAAGTGAGCTTTAATTTTCCCTCTTGCTTCAGCTTAGAACTGCTGAATGAGTTAAAAGGGGGATAAATAGGCCCTATATTTAGAAAAAAATAAAGATAATAGAAAATATCAGGAAATATTGTTAATGTTGATATTGTTACTAAGATGGAGTTGTACTTTCCTCTCATTCAAGAGAAAGTTGCAGTAGAATGGATTGTTGCCCATGTCGTGAGCTGAAGCCAACGAGTATTTGTCATGTCAACATATTGTTTTCAAGGAGCTTAAGGGGTCTTTGTAATGGCCCAGCACTTTAAGTATTGTTGAAATATAATTGTCGCCATTAGTTTAACACTGTCTACTAAACTTGCATACATATACTTCATTGTCAGACAAAAGCCTCGTATTCATCGGATAGAACCAGGTAAGACTTTGACAAACAGATACACTGGACATCAACTATTCCCTCATGATATTCACACGTTATTCAGATGTTATGGTCTGCACATTCCTCTAATCTTTAACAATAAAAACACTAAGGCCATATAACTATATGTTTTTAAAAACAAAATCATTCCCACCCCTCGTAATTCTGAGGTCTTTTGTGTTTTTCTTAACATTGAAAGGTGGACTACGAGAATTTGGGCATTAGTTGTATACTTTTAATTGGTCATTCTTGTTTATTGGAAACGCTGAAGATCTGCTTTGGCACTGATGATCTTACTCTTAGATGGATTGAGTCATATTTGACTGATAGACTTCAGAAGATCAAGATTGATGATGCTTTACCGATTCTTTTCCAGTGCCCTTCAGGGTCCGGCAAGGGTCTCGGGTCTTGATTAGGCCCTCTGTTGTTTACTCTGTACACAGGTAATCTCATTACAAAGCTCCACAGTACGTTTCCTGAAATATCACGCCCCTGCTACGTATGGGGCGCCAAGTGTAAAGTGCCTATTCCGTTACAAAATTGCCTCATTTCGTGACAAAATTCACTCAAAACTGTCTTCTGTTACAAAATTATTGAACAACGGTTCATTTTGTTACAAAATGAATTTGGAAAGGTTATTCTGTAACAAAATGATTCTGACATTTTCATTCTGTAACAAAAAATTATTTTGTGACAAAATATTTTACACTCCCATTTTATTCTGTAACGAAATCATTCTGTTACAAAATAGTAAGGACGAAATGATTTTGTCTATGTCGTTTTGTAACAAAACTATTCTGTTACAAAATTGACAGGACAAATATTTTGTCCATTTCATTCTGTAACCAAATTATATCTGTTAAAAAATGGACAGGACAAAATGATTTTGTTCATTTTCATTTTGTAACAGAATCATTCTGTTACAAAATTGAAAGGACAAAATGATTTTGTCGTATTTCATTTCGTATAACAAAATCATTCTGTTACAAAATGTATAGGACAAAATGATTTTGTCCATTTTCATTTCGTATAACAAAATCATTCTGTTACAAAATAGAATTAACAAAATGATTTTGTCCATTTTCATTTTGTAACAGAATTCATTCCGTACGCACAGGACCAGGACCGAATGGTTATGTCCATTTTCATTTTGTAACAGAATTCATTCCGTACGCACAGGACCAGGACCGAATGGTTTTGTCCATTTTCATTTTGTAACAGAATGATTTTGTTATACGAAATGAAATATTGAATGAGGCAATATTGTAACGGAATAGCCACTTTACAATATTGCCTCATTTTGTGACAAAATTCACTCAAAACTATCTTCTGTTACAAAATTATTGAACAACGGTTCATTTTGTTACAAAATGAATTTGGAAAAGTAATTCTGTAACGGAATAGGCACTTTACACTTGGCGCCCCGGAATTCTTTTTTTTTTTTGGGGGGGGGGGGGGGGGGGGCAGGGGGGCCTTTTTGAAAAATAATCTTCTCTTCATCTTTCGCCATGGTTTTCTTTAGGCCTATCCTTCTACGATTTCTCTCTCTCTCTCTATTTAGGTTAGACCTAGGTCTATTTCTTTATCCTTCTTTCACATAACTTTGTATTCTCTCTATTATGTTATCAATTGATTAGATCTAATCTTTACTTCCCTCTTTCCTTATAAAACTCTTTGCATTCTATCATTTTTTTTCTCTCATGTCATTCTGTTTCTATTCATTATTATCATCACTAAAAGTTAGTCCTAACACTAACAGTATAACAGTAACAGTTAGATGTAGTCTTCCACAATCACAATGCAGGGAAATTAAACATTTTTAGAAGTGCATGGTGACTGACGCCCAGTGGCAGGGGCGTACCCAGGATTTTTTTATAACTAACTGTTAGGGGGAGAAAATTTTGTCACCTCAAATTTTGCTTGGAGGGAGACCCGTATATTTTTCTTATCACCAGCCCTCGAAAACTCACTCAGTGGAGGGGGGTGGGGGGGGGGGGGGGCGGCACGTGCCCTCCCCACTGGATCCGCCAATGAATATATCAATCAAATATTAGCATGGAGACTCCTACCGAAAAGGAGCAATTTTTTTCAAAATTCTGACAGGCAAAGAAAAAAAAAAAGCTCAGTATTTTTGTGTCTCTGCGGACAAGCCCCAAAAAAGGTCTTTTTTCGGCCCGGGAGGGGGGGGGGGCACGTGCCCCCTGTGCCCCCCTCCCCTCCCCCTGGATCCGCCACTGAATATATCATTGAAATATTAGCATGGAGACTCCTACAGACAAGGAGTAATCTACTCCAAAATTCTCTGACAAGCCAAAAAAAAAAAAAAAAAAAAAAGCTCAGTATTTTTGTGTCTCTCTGGACAAGCCAAAAGAAAAGCTTTTTTTCGGCCGGGAGGGGGGGGGGGGGCACGTGCCCCCCGGCCCTAGATCCGCCACTGCATATATCAATCAAATATTAGCATGGAGACTCCTACAAAAAAGGAGTAATTTTCTCCAAAATTCTCTGACAAGCAAAAAAAAAAAAAAAAAAAACTCAGTATTTTTTGCGTCTCTCCGGGCCGGACAAGCCCCCCCCCCCAAAAGGCTTTTTTCGGCTGGAGGGGGGGGGGGGAGGGGAACGTGCCCCCTGTGCTCCCCTCCCCCTACCTGTATCCGCCAGACCGCCACTGAATATATTAGCATGGAGACTTCCAGCCCCGGGACGCGTCCTGAGTTAAACCATTACTATTCCGTGGGTCTCACAATTAATAATTTACATGGCCATGGGCAAATGACGGGCGCCAAGTGTAAAGTGCCTATTCCGTTACAATATTGCCTCATTCAATATTTCATTTCGTATAACAAAATCATTCTGTTACAAAATGAAAATGGACAAAACCATTCGGTCCTGGTCCTGTGCGTACGGAATGAATTCTGTTACAAAATGAAAATGGACAAAATCATTTTGTTAATTCTATTTTGTAACAGAATGATTTTGTTATACGAAATGAAAATGGACAAAATCATTTTGTCCGATACATTTTGTAACAGAATGATTTTGTTATACGAAATGACATAGACAAAATCATTTCGTCCTTACTATTTTGTAACAGAATGATTTCGTTACAAAATGAAAATGGACAAAATTATTTTGTAATGTCAATTTTGTAACAGAATGATTTCGTTACAGAATAAAATGGGAGTGTAAAATATTTTGTCAAAAAATAAATTTTTGTTACAGAATGAAAATGGTCAGAATCATTTTGTTACAGAATAACCTTTCCAAATTCATTTTGTAACAAAATGAACCGTTGTTCAATAATTTTGTAACAGAAGACAGTTTTGAGTGAATTTTGTCACGAAATGAGGCAATTTTGTAACGGAATAGGCACTTTACACTTGGCGCCCCATAGCTACGCAGATGAACCACAAATCTACTTGTTATTTAGGCCCGATGTGTTTGCTCAAGAGTAAAGCGTCTCACTCATAGAAGCATGTGTCAGTTATGTACGTGGATGGATGCTGCAAAACGAACTGTTTCTAAATGACAGTAAAACCGAATTGTTGCTCATTGGCACACCTAAACAGCTACCCAAACCTAATAAATCTTGAAGTTCATTTTGGCAGTCATTTGCATATGGAAGCATGCATTACCAATGTATGTAGATCATCATACTACGTAGTCTCAGACACATACGAAATATTGATCAGGATAGTATGAAAACAATTGCTCATGCATGCATCACTAGCAAGTTAGATTATTGTAATGGGTTATTGTGGACTCCCTAGCCTTTTGACAAGGCCTTGTGACTTGGCTATTTTCCTCGTCATGCTGTGAGATGAGACTAGCCGGTGATGAAAAGAATCAACACGGCCCGGGTGAACGCGCGATCGAGCGACTTTAGCCGCGAGGCCTTTTGGAACCTGGGTTTCCATCGTCCGATATGAATTATTCACGAGTTGACATTCGTATGCTAACACGCCTACCGAAGATTATCGACCAATCACAACGGTATCTGCGGGGCTTGCTTTTCATGATTTATGTACTAGTAGCTTGCACGGGCCGCGCTAGCTCGAGATGAAGGCGAATTTGCATACCAAATGTATGCTGACGTAATGCGAAGATACGTTTGCTGATTGGCTCCTACCTATAAGGTAGCAGATCCTCGCTAGGAACAAAGGATAACATAAGAAATACAGGCCAGGTTCCAAAAGGCCCTCGGACTCACGTCGCTCGATCGCGCATTCACCGGGCTGGGCGGCTAGTCTTGTTATGCAGCCACTACTAGCTTACTTGCCGAGAAAAATAGCCACGAGGGCCTTGTCAAAAGGCTATGGACTCCCTGGACTCCCAAATGGACTACTGTAGCTTACAAAATAAGGGTGATATGAGATATTCATGATGAATTACGACAACTTTTTGTTTCTTAATATATATTGAATAAGAAATTTATGCGTGAACGAACATTAATTGTATTTATTATTGTAGCGTTAAATGTGAAAAAAATATCAAGGATTGTGAGATTGTTGGTATTGATTCAATGAATTCAATGAATAGCGGTCCTTATGACTAGCGAGGTCACCCCATTTGTCAGGATGGTGTTATTTATTGGTTTATTCCAACACGTGGAACTATATATTGCGCTTTGACTCTGTTGCTTATTAATTGTTTTGATAATGATTACGCGCTATGCACTACTTCCTTGGTGCATTTTTTGTACTGAAGTATCATTTCTTGAAGAAGCCTTATAGGCGAAATATTGAACCTTATGTGTCTAACGGAGTCATTTATACTGTGTGTGTCTCTCTCTATAAATAGAGAGAGAGACACAAACAATATAAATGACTCCGTTTTGTTTTTGCTATGGAGATTACAAATGTAATCTCCATCGCAAAAACAAAGTACAATTTTCATTGTCAATTAAAGAATTAAAACTTGCTTCAGTTTTTAGGAAAGTAATTATTCACTTTAGTTTACATGTATGCTCTGAAATTTGTACGTCATCCAATATTTTCCTTCGTGAAGGATCACAGTTTTTATTATATCAGATCCGATTTCATCGTAAACGAACTTTGTGAATTTCAAATAATTATCCTAATACGGCTGCATTTTTTTCCGCAGTAGTCCATCTTTAGGTAAGCGTTGGCAATCCAAGAGTCAACTGTTTTTAAATACACATACATCCCAATACCAGAATGGAAAAAAAAAATGAGAACTATAAAATGTAATCAGATTTATTTGAAGAACACTTTACTTATTTTTTTGCTTTATTCAATGTAAAAGGATGATATTTTAGTTCAAGAGATTCCTTCTAAAAGAGATAACGTTGTTTCATACATTAATGTTTGATAGAAAAAGCATTTAAACAAAAAATCATTATTTTGTTCCTAAGTCGTCTCACCATAAAACGATTTTGCACAAACCAAATCTATGAACTTGCCCACAATACTTCTATTGCAAGTATATTTACGTCTCTACCGCGGTCCTGATTAATACATACTTGATAAGAAGGTATTACTCTACATACGCTCTAAGAATACACTGAACTACTATTTTTGAACTGATTGGGCTACGTATAACGTGAAGCCGATATTTTTCGTTAGCTTGGATTCGGGAGGTTAAGTCGTTTGATGTCATAATATGGCCCAACACGTTCAGTATGAATAAATGACAAGCTGTTGTTCAGTAGTTCCGCAGTATCGAACCTGCACGTAAACTAAATTATCAGAAAAAAAATATCTAGCAATAGTCGGATGCCACAAAACACGTGAGACGTTTGTAAGTCAACAAAGTCAATATCAACTGTTCTTTCATAAAAAGTTCACTCACGGAATGATCTGAACTTTTTATTATTTAAAATAAAATATTTAAAATCTTACGTTGGCCTCTCATGTTTCCCGTACTGGAGCCATGGGAGACAGCTAGGCTAATATATTTTGGGAATATTTGGAAAAAAATACGTATATATTTGGAAACCTCTCTTCGGTATTTTTAACAGTTACATAGTTATATGCATGCATTTTTAAAGTTTAAAGTGGACTGTATAACGCTTTTTGGCAACACTATCATTTAGCAGGAAAAAAAAAGACCCCCCCCCCCGAAAAATACAACTAATAACTTTCACCTGCTTTGAGATTCCTCGGTAATGATAATAAAACTCTTATGTCATAAGGACTATGCACCTTCAATCCGAATTCTGGGAAATATCTTTTTATAACTTATGTTCTTTTACAATCAGCCATTCTTATGTGCTATTCCCATGGATGCGGGAAACATTAGATGCTTTACATCATTGAGAATCTGCGTGTCGCTTAATGATGTGTTGAGTTGTAAGGATTAGGATTGTCAAACAAACTGAATATAGAATACTTCCTACTTTGTATATTATCCATTAGTTGCGAGCCAGATCAGTTTCCAATCGATTTAAAAAGAAATGCGTACGTTTTATTTGGGTTGTATATTATCCCTAAGCTAAGCGCCAAATAATTTTTCGAATCGATTATACATGTATATATTTTGCGTCTTAGTTCTAATTTATTTGTTGTTTCATTTGGTCAGTACATTCTTTGTAATTTCAGCTCCAAACCAATGTTATACATGACCGTTTTGCGTTGTATACTTCATCCATTTGATGTTTTATTTGGGTTGTATATTATCCATTAATTACGCGCCAAATCAACTTCTAATTCGATTTAAAAAAGTAATAATACAAAAAAAATACGTTTTATACTTCATTCATTTCATATTTTATTTGGGTTGTATATTATCCCTAAGTTAAGCGCCAAATGAATTTTCGATTCGATATTTTGCGTCTAAGTTCTAATTTATTTGTTGTTTCATTTGGTCTGTAGATTCTTTGTAATTTATGCGCCGAACCAATTTTCTATTCGGTATAAACATTTTGCGTTGTATACTTCATCCATTTCATCTTTTATTAGGGTTGTAGATTCTCCATAAATTACGCGCCAGCTTATAATTTTCATTTTTCTAAAAACATTTTGCGTTGTATACTTCATTCATATTGTTTTATTTGGGTTGTATCCCTAAGTTAATCGCCATATCAATTTTAGATTCGATGGCCCGTATTCTGAACTCCGGTTTAACGTAAACTCCAGTCTAAGTTAAACCAGAGTCTAACTAAACCCGACTTAGACTGCATGTCGGGTTTAACTCCATTTCTGCTTCTGAAAGTCCAGTTTAGTTAAACTAGAGTCTAAGTCCAGTCTAAGTTAAACTGTGGTTTAGTTGCCATGGAGATGTAGTCTGCTGCTACTGCACATGCCCAGTAGAGCTGAATTTATCTTCAAGAAGGCTGAAATTTGCTTATTCCTTTCATTTTTAGGATTTTTAATCAAGAAATGTCATGAAATACTCTATACACAAATTAAAGGCATACCATTTGGCATGATTAGCCTACTGGAGTTTTCTGGATCATAATGAACGACTATTTAAGGTTAGGTTGGTCGGTTTATCCTACGTTATTGCATGTATTACTATATGGATACCTAGTCCTAGGGAAGATACCGAACGCAGGCACTACGCCTTTGTATTCAGCTCCTTCTTCCATTTCAAAATGGCTGGATCACTAGCGTAGGCTGGGGGGGGGGGGGGGGGAGAACCCGGCAAGAAACCTCCCCCCTTTTTGTTTGCTTGTCGGATAATTATAGAGGAAAACATCTGATAACCCCTGCCCCCGCTGAACAACTTTTTGAGGGCTGGCGAAAAAAAAGCATGGTAGACTCTAGATCTAAAACTAAAGTTAGATCTACATGTATCCAACAATTAGGCATGCAATGTCCATCATGTGGGAGCAGAGCGGATCACGGACTTGACACACAACAAAAACAAAAAAAAAAAGCTTCAGATTTGGGGGTTGATTTCAGGGAAATAAAAAAGTTTGATGACTTAGAGTTACGTCTGACAATTAAAGCAAAGCAAAAATGAAAAATAAAAAAATGGGGGGGGGGGTGTCCGGACCTCGTGAACCCCCACCTGCCACTGATTGGTGAGGCAGACGCAACACCGTCCAGGGGCGTATCCAGGATTTCCCAATATTGATCGCCGTCATGGGGGAGAAATTTTTGCTTCTGAAGAAGGGCTGAGATGCAAAATAGTGCTATATAGTGCTATATATATATTTTTTTTTTTTTGGGGGGGGGGCTGTTGCGCCCCCCTGGATACGCCGCTGCCGTCACTTTGTAAATTTGACTAGGTCTAGATTCAGAGCAAAAGGAAAGGACCCAGGCTAAGGACCTCTTTATAATTTATAGCCTGAGAGATTAGATATCTATTTTGTTATGAGGCACAGGGGCCATTTTGAAAACAAAAACAACAAAACAAACAAAAAATAAGATATACCGTATCTAAATCTAGAGGTAATTAATTAAAAAACAGTTAGAGCTAGACCTATACCCTATACAGTAGGTCTACTGTTAGACCGAAAAACAAACTTGTTCGTTTCATTTCATTGAAAAGTCAATACGGTTGTACACTTTACCGCGTACCATATGAAGGGCACATTTTCGGAGATAATACATGTAGTACGCAATTTGAATGCATGTAATCAAGAGTTAGGCCTATCTAGATCTACTTTAGACATCTATAGATCTAGGCCTATGTCATAGATGTATAATAAAAAAGGGCACTGTGTTACTTTAGAACCTGACGTTAGTTGCTACTAGCTGCTGCATGGCCTACAAAAATAATCTGGTGACAATGTATTGCCAAGTTCCTGGACTAACTTTATTATTAATGTTTCTCCTTTTTCCAAGACAGCATCTCGACTCTAAATAGATATTCCAACTTAAAATCAGACATACTTTATAAATGGCTTTAAACAGTAACATATTAAAACATTAAAACGATAACAAATTAAAATTATAACGAAGCTTTTCGATCTGCAACTCATCAGGTTATCACGCAGATATGAACAAATAAAAAGAAAGTCAACTAGTTATACTGAAAGCTGAAAGTTGTAAAGACTAAACTACGTTTGTTTAAACCACAGATTTAAACCACACTTAGACTCGAGTTTAAGTTAAACCGGAGTTCAGAATACGGGCCGATAAATGTATTTTCCGTCTTAATTCTAATTTATTTGTTGTTTCATTTTGGTCGGTAGATTCTTTGTAATTAATGCGCCAAACGAATTTTCTATTCGATATAAACATTTTGCGTTGTATACTTCATCCATTTAATGTTTACTACGCGGACTCAAAGCCGATCCTGATATTAACATATGTAAACCCGATAAGGGCACCGGTGTCGTCATTCTGAATCAAATTAGGGACTATGTTGACAAAATGTCTGACATTCTTCATGATGAATCAAAGTTTTGTCGCATAGGTGCTGTACCAGAACATGATCGCACAGCAACTTTGGAAACCAAGGTCCAACGACATTTATGTAAACGCAGCGATTTGTCTAAGCCAGTTTACGATAGAATTCGACCACATGGCTCGCTAAGACCCCGCATCTACGGCCTCCCCTAAACCCACAAGCCCAACGTTCCGCTTCGTCCTATTCTATCGATGGTTGGGTCAGCGCAGCATGAACTGTCAAAATGGCTAAGCGAGCAACTTCGGCCAGTCTTTTATCTTTTGTTTGTCTGTTCATTCTGTTAGAGATTCGTTTACGTTTGCTAAACTCGTCCGTGATCTGCCCCTTGATAATAGGAATTGTGTTATCTGTTCATTCGATATCTCTAGCCTATTTACCAACGTGCCACTGAAAGAAGCTATTGACATCTGTGCTTCTTATCTCTTAGACTCGCCACCTGTTCCTGAGCCCGTATTCATTGATCTCATGAACTTGGCCACTCGCGCGGTTGAGTTTAGTTTCAATGATACAATGTATTCACAGATAGATTGTGTGGCTATGGGATCCCCATTAGGCCCCGCGCTCGCTAACATATTTGTTGGCTTTCATGAAACGCGCCTGCTACAGAACCGATCTTAATATAGTCCCGCGTGTGTATTGTCCCTATGTTGATGATACGTTTGCATTTTTTACAACCGCGCAGCGTGTGAGGTTTTCCTTACACAACTGAACCGGCTCCATCCAACGGTAAAATTCACATTTGAAATTGAACTGTCCAGTGCGCTCCCATTTCTCGATGTTCTCGTGGAGAGAAGTGATGGGGAATTTATCACTTCCGTCTACCGCAAGCCCACATTCACTGGGCAATATACAAGATGGGACTCGTACAGTGCAACTTCATACAAGATTGGGCTCATTAGAAACTTAGTGTGCCGCGCCCTCAGGATTTGCTCCGAGTGCAAATTAGCCCCCGAAATCGCCAAAATCAAAACTATTCTCCTTGACAATGGTTACCCTGAGCATGGTGTATCTCGCACCATAATACGGACGCTGGAGGCACGATCCAAATCTGACACCAGATTCGGACCTGCCAAATGCCCCGTGTATCTCAAACTACCCTGGAGGGGTAAGGTATCTGACCAATACACCAGTCAGATCAAACACGCAGTGTCACGTTGCTATTACGCTGTGTCGACACGCATTTCAGTTTTCTACAAATAGGAATCCCAGCTTGGCATGCTTGAGTGCCGGTGAGATGCCAGGTACGTGGGCCGTACTTCTCAGCGGTTGGCTCATCACATTAAACAACACGTCCCCTCGACTATTCGGAACCCCACAACCAATCAGCGCACGCAGACCGTCCGTGCCTGCAAATCTGAAACGCACGCTAACAGACCAAAGACAGCCACATGCGATTCAGCAATTGGTCTGCATTTGCTGAACAATCCAGCTTGCGCACAAAGCTATGCCGACGATCAATTCTCAATTATGTCCCGGGCCAGAAGCGCAGCGCGTGTGCGCTTTCTGGAAGCCGCCGACATTCAATCACACGAACCCCTTTTGTGTAGACAAAAGGAGTTCGTCCAGGCTTTGCGATTGTTCTGAGATTGCGGCGTCCGGGTTGCGTCCGGTTTCATCAAGTATAATATAGTTGATTTCAAGTAATCTGTTATATACCTGCGTAATAACCTGATGAGTGCAGATCGAAAAGCTTCGTTATCATGTCTCTTTTTCGTGCCATATTAACTCTACTTGTATATAAAGTCACGTAAAAAAAGGCTCACTTCACTTGACGAGATGAAATAGAAAGCGCTTGGGAAGTTAAAACCTGCTACTCGTGTGTGTAGTCTCTACGTTGTTGAGAATTACCTTTCGTCGGAGATTTGATCCTGTAAACATGTGATATATATATATATATATATATATATATATATATATAATGATATATATATATATATATATAATGATATTTCATAACGGCGTGTTGGAAAAGCATGAAGAGAGAAACAATTAATGAATTCCAGAGAAGACATTGGTAATGCGTTGAATTCCAACTTTTATATTTATTTTCACCAAATTTTCGATCCTCACGGATCTTCCTCAGGGTAATGAACAAAGTGAAATATGTATGTGAAGCTCTGCTCAGAAAAAGTTGACAATGTAATATACCATGGTAACGCGCTTAGTTGCTAGGTAAAGTTTTGAGCGCTTATTTTTTAATTAGCGCAAAATACATAAATTGTGACGTAATAATACAAGTTGACGTGTAGTCTTACATAGCAACACGCACGGTTGCTAGGTGAAAGTTTGAGCGCTTATTTGTCAAGGAGCGCAAAATTCATAAATAGTGACATAATAACAAACTGACATGGCAACACGCGCGGTAGTTAGCTCGAAGTTTGCGCTAAACCTAATGAGCGTAATAGCCATAAATTCAATTATGACGCAATAATGTATAAAAAAGAATGGTGCATAAGAAGTAAGACACAAAAGTTAAAGACATGTATATATCGTTTAGCCGCGCAAAATACATAAATCACATAACAACACGCGTGGTTGCTCGATCAAAATTTCTGTGCTAATTTTTACGAGCTCAATAGACGCAATAATATATGCAAATGAACAGTGCATAATAAATAAAATATAAAACATCAAACATAGGCCTATAGATTTTTTTAGGTCATAACCGGTGAGCTCTAACAAACTGAGGCGTAATGAGGCATTATGATAATTACATTTACTACTTAAAGTAACTATATTTCTCTAGCCATGACAGGTCTCTGTTGAGCCCAATCTGAAAACTCTTGCTTCGAATAATAGCGCGCAATTCAGCTAGTTTTCTCTCATCAGCGGATTTGTACCCGCCTCCGAAGAGGCAGATCTTAAGATCATTCAGGGAATGGTCGGCTTGGCTGAAATGTTCGGCTACTGGGAAACCAGTACGCCGTTGCCTGATGGTACATCTGTGGTTATTGAATCGCACTCTAAATCTAGTACCTGTTTCACCAATATAGGCTATTTCAGGGCATTTGTCGCAAAGAAAACAGTACAGAATGTTACTTGAATCACAGTTGTGATCGGGAGGATAGATCGTATAACCAGATGAGAGCCGTACGGAGTTTTCCGTTATTATGTGAGGGCAAATTTGACAGCTTGTTACCTCTAGGTTGAGGTGTGCCAGGTAGCTGATTTCTCACCAGTAGTCTTTTCAGATTGGGAGGTTGCCTCTGTGCATGGAGGGGGGCCCTAGGCATGATTTTAGCAAGTTTTTCATCGGCCGTGATTGTGGGCCACTCTTTCTTGACTTTAAGGGCAAGTTGACGACATTTCGGGTGGTACGTGGAGACAAATGGGACTGCTACTTCTTCTTTGCTTTTTCTTTTTTGGACGAGAAGATTCTCTCTACTTTTTTGACTGACCCTTTTCATGCATTTCTTGATCATGTTGATCGGATAACCACGTTCAATGAAATGCCTGCCAAGCTGCAATGCATCCGATTCGTAGGTAAGAGGGTCGGATGTTATTCTTTTGTACCTCAATAGTTGGCTATACACTATTGACTCCTTGATGTGCGTAGGATGGAATGAGTTATAATTGAGATAGGTGAAGGAGTCAGTCGGCTTAGTGTATAGCGAGGTTTGGAGTTTCTGCCCATTGGGGGAAAGAGTGACCGTGACGTCAAGGAAGTGGACTTTCTCTCGTGAACTCTCCATGGTGAATTTGATGTTACCGTTGTGTGAATCAAACCTTTCATGAAAGGATTTGAGGTCATCGATATCATGCGACCAGATCATGAAAATATCATCTATGTACCGGAGGTACAAACTGGGTTGAAGATGAGATTTCGAGAGAAAGTCCACCTCCAACTCGGCCATGAAGATGTTTGCGTAAGCGGGAGCCATTTTTGTACCCATTGCAGTACCTTTGCTTTGAAGAAAGAATTCACCATCAAACTTGAAATAATTATGTTTGAGGATGAATTCTGCAAGTGTTGCTAAGTCATCAATTTCAGCATGAGAATATTCCGAATGACGGCGCAAGAAGGATTGCAAAGCCTGGACACCTTCCTCATGAGGTATGTTGGTATATAAGCTTTTTACATCCATAGTCACAAGAGTGCATCTATTCGTAATTACGTTAGAGTTTATCTTGTTCAAGAAGTCTGTGGTATCTTTAACATAACTACTGATTTTAGGTAGGCATGTCTGAAGTTTTTTGTCGACATACTCTGACATACACTCCGTAAGGCATTTTACACTTGAAATAATGGGTCTGCCAGGAGGAATAATGTGGTGCTCTTTTGCTTTTGATACCACTTCTTGTGCGTCATTCTCATTACAGTCAGTCACATTAGCTATCAATTTAGGAAGTTTGTGAATTTTAGGAAGCATGTAAAATTCACTTACCCTGGGTACTGCTGGCACAAGGCTATGGCTTACACTTACATTACTCAGATTATCTATACAGTCCAGTGCTTGCTTGACGTAGTCCGTTGTGGGATCCGAATCAAGTCGTGTGTAGTAGTCCTCATCGGATAGCTGTCGGGTAGCCTCGGTGATGTAGTCTTCCTTGTCCTGGATAACAACGGCACCTCCTTTATCCGCCTGTTTGATTATGATGTTGACGTTGTTTTGCAGGCTCTTTATATATATATATATTTATATACCCGGGTGTCCCCCCAAAAGTGGAACGGCGGGTTTTCAGTACTTTTCCTTCAAAAAGTATACAATTATTTTACATCATTGGGCAAAGCATTTTCTACCCCCCCCCCCCAAAAAAAAATGATATCAAGATCATTGAATTTGGTTAAGAAATTTTGATTCTATGCCTGTTTCTGGAACTACAGTCATTTTCACATTTCTCATGTTTTTTGGCCATCAATGAGAGTAGAATTGTGGTGAGAATGGCCTTCCATACGGCATGTACATGACACATACCCCATTTTGCATTGACGTCAAACTCAATGCTCTGTTTTCGTTCGTGTTCTGCATTCTTCTTCTTCTTCTTCTTGATCCTCAGCAGCAATTTGTTTTGCATTCAGTGCTTTTCCCTTGGCCATTTCATTTCAAATTTCGTATGCATGTTCCTTGGCATGTGAAGTTGTGCACCTGACTCTTAATTTTCCGAAATCACTCATGCATGACCGTCCAGGCGCCCTAATTTCGGTACTCGGCCCCTCAATTTAATGCGTTTACAGTAGCAGTCTCGGGCCGGCCAAAATTATATGAACCTTTCAATATTTTGTAGTAGTGGCGCTCTGTATGTAAACAAAAGTTTATTTTGGTGGGCTCGCGCGCGGGTAAACGTAACAGTGTGGCGTAGGTTATTAGTACCGATTTTTTTTTTTTGATTAGCATGCATACGACGAACGATCGAACACAACAGCTGCCCGCTTAACTCTTTCATTGCCGATTGCATGTACACTGTTGGTCATAATGGTAGCATGATTCGTTTTTTTCTTAGTCATCCGTTGATTTAATCATATTTAAAAACGTAAATAGATAATATTGACCAGGTTCATTGATTACATAATGATTTTGTATTGTCGAGGTAAAATTCGGTCAAGTGAAACATTCCATCTCGTGGCCTATCTTATTGTTTGGTGCTATGAAAGGCAGAGCCTCCTTTCTGCTGTTGTTTTGCTGTCCATTTCGTGCAGAAAGCCTACGTGTGTTAACAGCCCGTTTTCAGAGTTAGCTTGATCAATTCCTACCAAATTTGGTACACTGATTCCTTACACTATGCCTCGCCCAACGCCACTTGCAATTCGCCAGGGGGTCCTTGCACTCCGACGGAATGGACGGACACAGGCCCAGATTGCAGATATTCTTGGAATATCGCAGAGTTGTGTGAGCCGCCTCCTCAGAAGACATCGAGAGGCGGGTACTTTGAGTCCAGAGAGATCTACAGGTCGACCACGAAGAACATCCGCACGGGATGACCGTCAACTGCTGAACATGTGCCGTAGGAACCGGAGAATTCCAGCAAGTCGTCTTTGCCACTTGTGGAGGAGGCACTTCGGAGTGAACGTTTCACGGGAAACCGTAAACAGGAGACTTGTCCAACATGGCTACAGAGCTCGGCGAGTGACCAAGGTTCCACGTCTCACTGTTCGCCACCGGGTTGCTCGACTCCAGTGGGTTAGGAGGCACAGGAGATAGCAGCTTGGTCACTGGCGCCATGTAATCTTCACTGATGAAAGCCGGTACATCCTTGACCGCACCGATGGGAGGCAGAGGGTTCGACGATTGCGGGGCGAGAACCTCCGTAATGACTGTGTCAATGAAACCAATCAAGCAGGTGGAGGCTCAGTGATGGTATGGGCCGGAATACATTATGGTGGAAAAACGCCATTGCCTGCACCTGAAGGAAACGTCTACGTCGTCGTGTACCGCGATATCCTGGAACGCCATTGGCTTCCATACGCGAGAAGAGTATATGGCAATAACTTTCAGCTCCAAGACGACAACGCTCGACCACATAGGGCACGTCTGGTGAGGGAATTCCTTGACGCAGAGGACGTGCAGCAGATGCCTTGGCCTGCCTGTTCCCCCGACATGAACCCCATTGAGCGCGCCTGGGATGCATTGAGCCGTGCCATCAATGAGAGAAACAATCATGCTCAAAATGTGCAGGAGTTAGCCCAGGCACTGACCGAAGAGTGGGATGCACTGCCCTTCAACACCATCAACAACCTTGGGGACAGTATGCCACGGCGTGTGGAGGCACTGGTGCGTGCAAGAGGTGGCCATACCCGGTACTAAGTGACCCAGCAAGATTAAAAAGAGGAACACTTCACTTCAATAATCAAAAAATCCCAAGATTTTATTTTTCACGATAAACTTATCATGGTTAAACATTTACCAAAAACGATACATTGTTTCAAGGAATCCACGGTCTGGATGATTGTGTTTGTCAAAAGTGGTTTAAACCAGTGTATAAGTTTGTATCAATTAATTTTTGTCTTATATTTTTTATTTCATATGTTGAGAACAGATTTATCAATAAAATCGGTGAAGATATAAGCTTTATTTTGCACAAAAATCACTCGTATTGTTGTCAATAGTGTACGAAAGGTAGAAAAAAAAAATATGCTACCATTATGACCAACAGTGTATATGTGACAGATAGACTTGCCATTTTCAATTCACCAATTGCTCGACCACGGGAGAGGTATATGGTGGTCAATGTATATCAAAAGTTAGAGCATAACCCAAGTCGAAATGAAATAGGGTAAAAATAGGAAAAAATACAAAAAAAGTTACCAACGGAAATATATTTTTTCCCTATTTTTTCCTATTTTTATTTCAAGAAAATAGGATATTACTAGGAAAAAAATAGTTTGTCAAAAATATTTTTTCCTATTTTGTATAGCGTACTTGTAAGAGGATAAAAATAGGATAGAAACACATTTTTCCTATTTTTTTTCCTATTTTTCCCTTTTTTTTTATTCCAAGAAAATAGGATAAAACCAGAAAGAAAATGGTCCTTCGAAATTATTCCGGAAATAGGAAAAAACAAAAATAGGATGGAAATAGGATTAAATTAGGTGAAAACTAGGTAGAAAATAGGGGAAAACACGTTGAAGAAAATAGTGGGAGATGGAAAATAGGAAAAATATAGAAATAAAATAGCGGAAAACTAGGCAGAAAATAGGATAAAATTTGATTGAGAAATAGGATAAAATAGGAGGAAATAGGAATTGAATAATGGGAAACTACAGAAAAAATAGGACAAAAACAGGAATAAAATAGTGGAAAACTAGGCAGAAAATAGATTGAATCTAATTGAGAAAATGCAATGTAATAGGGAAAAACTAGGGAGAAAATAGGAAAAATCTACAAAGAAAATAGGAAAACCAGATTGAGAAACTAGGATAAAACTTGATTAAGAAAAAAAAAATAGGGAAAAACTAGAATGAAAATAGGGTGAAAATTTGGATTGAATAATGGGAAACTAGAGAGAAAATAGGGCAAAAACAGGAATAAAATAGTGGAAAACTAGGCAGAAAATAGGTTAAACCTAATTGAGAAAATACAAATAAGGAATAGGGAGAAAATAGGAAAAATCTACAAAGAAAATAGGAAAACCAGATTGAGAAACTAGGATAAAACTTGATTAAGAAAATAAAAATAGGGAAAAACTAGAATGAAAATAGGGTGAAAATTTGGATTGAATAATGGGAAACTAGAGAGAAAATGGGGCAAAAACAGGAATAAAATAGTGGAAAACTAGGCAGAAAATAGGTTAAACTTAATTGAGAAAATACAAATACAAAGAGGAAGACCTCCTCACAACCCAGGTCGAAAATCCTATAGACAGAATTTCTATAGGTCCCATAGAGACCCATGTCTCTATAGGTTTCTATATGGAAATGGTATATGGGACACCCATAGAAATCCTATGGGTGTCTATGGGACTGATAATCCTGTAGGTTTCTATAGGTCCAATAAGAAATCCTGTATGTTTCTATAGGACCTATAGAAAACCAATAAGAAAATAATTAACTATAAGATTAATATAAGAAAAAATGCTGTGGGTGTCTACAGGAACAATCACATGACATTATTAATTATTATTTTATTAATCCTATCTCGTAATCATATCCTATCCTATCCTCTCCTACTCATATAAATCCTATAGCCTACATCATATGTCCTATACCTAGCTACTAAGCAATTGTATCACATTCATTATATATAGGGACATAGTTGTAGTGCTATAAAAAAATGGTTACTGACTAGATTACACTTTTATTATTAAAACTAACACTTTTATTAATGAAATATGAAAATGCCTTTTGAAATTGTGTACAACATTACAATAGTTTAATGTAAGTAAAATTTCTATCAAAGTTCAAATCTTAATCCCAAATCTAAATGTATTTATCTATTTCCACTAGTTTTCATATTTTAGATTGTTATTCATGAATATTCATGATTGATTAGGACCTATAGAAAACAATAGTTGGGAAACTAGAATAAAACTAGTGTTAGCAAAAGTACAGAAGTCAGGAAACTAGAATAAAACTATAGTGCTGGAAAAAATAAAGTTTGGAAAATAGGATAGAACTAGTGCTGGATCATGGGGAAAGATAAAAGTTTGGAAAATAGTACAAAACTAGTTTTAGAATAATGAGAAAACTAGGATGAAACTAGAGCTAGCCTGAAAAATAGGATAAAACTATTTTTTTGACAAAAATGAAAAGTGCAAAAACTAGGGAAAAAATAGTCCGGAGAGAAATGAGGTCTAAAAAATAGGAAAAAATCAGAAAATAGCCTCAAATAGGCCTATTTCTATTATATTTTCTGAAGGAAATACAATAAAAATAGGCCTATTTTCCTGAAATAGGAAGAAAATAGGTGAAAAATTAAAAAAATAGCCTAAAATTACTTCTATTTTCTTCCTATTTTCGAGGGAAATACAATACAAATAGGCCTATTTTCCTTAGAATAGGAAGAAAATAGGTGAAAAATAAAAAAATAGCCTAAAATTACTTCTATTTTCTTCCTATTTCCGAGGGAAATACAATACAAATAGGCCTATTTTCCTTAGAATAGGAAGAAAATAGGTGAAAAATAAAAAAAATAGCCTAAAATTACTTCTATTTTCTTCCTATTTCCGAGGGAAATACATTAAAAATAGGCCTATTTTCCTTAGAATAGGAATTAAATAGGGAAAAAATAAAAAATAGCCAAAAAATAGATCTAATTTTTCATATTTTCCAAAGAAAATAGGAAAATAATAGGCCTATTTTCGTTTAAATAGGAATAAAATAGGGAAAAAATAGGGAAAAAATACTTTTTCACACTTCCGAAAACTACTGGGGAAATCAAGCATTCCAAAATTATATGATTATAATTCTATGCTACCATAGAAAATTTCAGAGAAAGTTGCGGATTTTTTAAAAAATAGTACCTTATTTCAACATTAAACAATTGTAAACAAATGAGAAACCAAAATATAATGGACCAAAAAGAAACTCAAGTGAAATTTTCAATAATTCTCATGCATAAAGTTGGGTAAAGTAATAATAATGTTTGGTATCATAAGAAATGGTTATACATTTTCCACAAGTTTTGTACACAGCATTTTGTGAAATAATAGATGGTTAATGAAGTGCAGACATTTGAAAAGTAAGTATTGACATACATTTTGGTAAAATTTTTAAAAGAGGTAAACCCCTTGGCACAGTAAGAGTTAACCCGTTGGCAACTGGAGTCGGATATATGCGGTCCCCGTAGGAGACATTCATATACGGGAGCCGGGTTTATACGGTTCCCAAATTATGGTCACTTTGACCCCTTATAACGCTTTAAAGACACCATGGATTTTCTGTACCCATTTTTATATCAGCAGTAAGTTTATCAAATAATCTACACCTTCCAGTGAAGTCCTGATAATCACATACCATTTCTCACTATTTTGAAGTTGACTTAGGCTATATTGGTATCATGACTTGTCTCGTCGTCAGTATATCAATCATATGTAGTCAGCTACGATTCAGTAAGCTAATCTGGGGAAATACATTTAGATAAATCGTTATAACGAGCGTGTACGATTGTCCTTACTGGGTTAATACTACGACCATACTTTTACATTTACTTTACAAACAAACATATGCCCAAATTACTTTTGGATGCCACAAAGCAGGTATACAGGGACCGGTTGGTTCCTGTATTAAGCCTATGGGAATAGAAGAACTCAGTAGTCATATAGTCATATATCGCTCATATCCACCATGAATGGTGCTCAAGGGGCTCCAATATTACCCCGGCTCTAGCTAGGCTACCGATTTCGGTGTTCACAGCATTCAAGGAATTAATTCCTGTCGGTACCCATTTAACACCTGGGTGGAGAGTGGCAAATGTAGATTAATATCTTGCCAAAGAACAGCAGTGCCACACCGGGGTTCGAACCCACGACCTATATTTCCATCTCCAGTCAAGTGTTTAAACCACTCGACCTTATAATGTGCTGTAAGTGGAAGGGGTGCGTAAATCCTGTCGGTCGCAGAAAATGAAGGCCATTTTCGCCAAACGATAAAATCTGTGAATTCAATTGGTGAACCTGAATGAACTTCCCCATGGAAACAGGGATTATATCCTCTTGATTCGATTTATGAAGATGTGGATAGACAAACAAGTCCATTGATAAAACGGAGGTGCACCTTATTCAGGTTTGTGCATTTATACTTTAACTTGCTTCATTGTTCGTGTCATATAACCGTAGACTAGTATTATTACATAACCGTTAATACATTTTGACGAACGATACTATCCAAGTGACTGATGTTCTATATTGTATTATAATGTACCTTTCCTTTCCGCTTATTGTTTGGAAAAGAATTAAAATTTTTAAACATAATGTACATAAATTCTGTTTTATTATATCATCGTTTCCTCTATGAGATGCACTCAGAATCGCTAAGGAGCAGGGCATATGTGACCAGGCACCACAAAACCACCAAGAAGTCGCACTATGTGATTTTCAGTGAGAGCTCGATAACGGTGTATTTGGTTGGGATGGTCAAATTTTAGTTTTTGGTATTTCCTGAAAGAGTAATCTAAAAATTTGGAGGCACATAATAATCTAAAAGTGAAATTTTTTTCAGTAGACCTATGTTTGTCTTCTCTGGATTTGTTGTATCAGTTTTCTTTTTTACAACACTGAATACTTGTCTCATGTTGATCTCCCATAATTTTGAAATAAAGGAAGTTCTTGCGTTGTTTCTTGTTCACTATGTGAGCAGGTTGTGCCTAATTAGTATGCCAAGTTTCAGAGCAATCTGATAATCCTTCCATAGAAATTTATATTGAGTTTTAATCCTCTTTTTGTCACCTTTGCATAATACCTCGCAAGTCAACGTGCTTCAATAGACTACAAACTTTAAACCTTTATTTCTCAGAAGTAACATTCTGTGGCAGTGTGCATTCTACTCTTTGTACAGTGGGTTAGGAACATCCAATGCTAATGCGTTATATAACATTTTGTGAACAAAATGATATTCGTAGGGTGATAGTTTTAACGAGCTATTCATGATTTATTATTGGTAACTGTCCATACAGTGAACATTCCACACTTGACCTGTACATCTATCGTGCGTCCCCATCGAAAATTCGGTAATCATCAAATGTTATTAGTTATCTAGTCAAAGTGTACTTTTTTCTGTCACTGTTATACATTCCATTTGTGTACGTCTCAAAGTAAATTTAATTGTTGAAATATAATTCAATATATAACATCACGTATATTATGACGCAAGTGTATAGATATATTTACGGAGTTGCCCACCATCTAAGCTGCACGTTTCATACAGCTGGCGGAAGAACATGGCAAGCATTCGTCAGATGCCTTAAACCAGGTAAGACGCGTTTAAAAATAAATAAATAAATACACATCCCAAACATTGGAAACCCTGAAACGATATAAATACTTTTAAAATGCAGATTGAGATTACCCAACTCAAGACGCAGAAAATTCTTTCTTGGTACAGTTTGATCATGAGCTATTTACACATCGTGCAATTTTCAATATTATACTGGCTCTGCGTATGAGAGGAATGTACGACAAATGCTCTGGCAACAATTGCTCGGCGGTCAATTTTGTATGATCCCAACCTTTAAAACCAATCAAAAATTAATGTAGCTAATCTAATTAATAATGTTTAATCAATGATGAGCGAGGAGGATCTTACCTACTTATTAGCTAGACATGACAGCGCGCCTTGCTACAAAACGCGGAATAAGAAGATAATTAACCGGTTACCATCAAACAACAATTATAGACCCATTTTCATCTCATACAGGTTATTTTTTTTAAATCCGTCCGACCATAAGCAGATGCAACCGTGTGTGTATGTCTGCTTCGGAAATGTATTTTAAAGTTTAACATCAGTTTCGCATCCTGGTTGCTGATGAAGTTATAATGTTTCTACAATAGGTCATATTCAAGAGGAAGGAGAACATATTTTCTCGTCTTGGAAACCCACATCCCGCAGCAGAGAAAACTTAAATAATTCTAAACTCACTGGCAAGTTCGAACAAATGTTGATAAATTATATCCTCCATACATTGATTTGATGTACCTTATACGATATTGCAGCATTGAAAGTTCGACGGGACTTAATTGATTAACCGCAGCAGCGGCTGGGAGCATGCCAACCCGTTGTACCCGGGGTAGCTTACCGGACGTTCATCCCCCTCGGTGGCTTTCAAAAGGTATTTTGTTTGGAAAACGGCTGAAATAAAGCCATATTTTCTTTTTAAAAATTGTTTGCATCGAAATTGTTTTTAGATCATTGTTAGCGCCAACGATCCAACTCAACGATCATCGACACACTTAGATTTCCAAACGTTATTTCAGTCAGGAGTTCAGATGCTAAAATTGCCCCCCCCCCCCCTCCGCCCCCCCCTCCGCCCGCCCCTATTTTTTTTTTTTGGAGTGGTTAGACAGTTTCGTGAAGTCTTGTTCAATGGTCATTTTTAGCGACTCATTGTCAGCCCTTCAAATGATCGACTCATACTTTATTAGATGCGCTATTGTCAATGAAATCTTACACAAAATTCATAATTTTTTGTCAAAGGATATTCTTGTCTTTTTTGAAGGGATTCCATCTCACTGTGATATTAACGGCAATGAAATAGTTGATAGGGCTGCCAAGAAAGGCGCTCTGAAAAATGATTTAGACATTGTTTTATCTAACACTACAAGCGAACTTGCATGCTCTCGGTTGGGTTATTATAAAAATATTTGGCAAAATGAATGGAATAGTTCAGAAAAGGGAAGATTTCTATATGCTCTGCAGGACAAGGTTACCGAGCAGGCATACAGAAAAGGCTTGTTTCGGAGAGATGAATGCCTGATCCAACAACTGAGAGTAGGTAAGTGTACATTAAATTTGTATATGTTACAAATCAATCAGCATTCTTCCGGTCTTTGCGAAGTGTGTAAAGTATTTGAAACTATCGAACTTACGTTGTTCAAAATACGAAAAAGAGAGACACATAATGATCAGAAAGTTAAAACTCAATAACCCAACCCTTAAGCAACTTTTGACTAACCCTGATTATATTCGGGAATTATTATTTTATGTACATGCCACTAACCGTTTTGGTTAGTCTGCTTTTTCCATGAACAGTTAGTATCGCGCGCATTGCATTTATCTCACAATTCTTAAACTGGATTATTTAATTTTTGCTATTTCGCTTCGGCTTTCGTGTACTAATTAAGGTGATGGAATATATATATATATATATATATATATATATATATATATAATTTGTTTTTCACTAATGATTTCATGCAACTAATAATCACCAAATGGATCGACGTTATACGTGGGCCTTCCTTAGCCGAAGTCCCACTGACGAAAGTGGCTGGCACCTATAATCTGGAGAGATTGAAGTGCGCCATCATATTCAATTACAACAACATGTGGCCGTATCTCCGTCATGCCTGGGTAAACCCGTACCTTTTTTTTATTTAGATACTTCAAGATATACCCTTTTCAGCCAAATAAAAAAATATATACCTTTAATATCACTGACCGACTTTGATAAAAAAATTCCTCGTGAAAATCACAATATTTACATAACTGCCGAAATAACGTCAACTTGCTCTAATTTTGCAACCGTTTAACGTACGTATTGGGTGATTTCACGCTCGGTGTTGGTGTTTGGTGTTAGTGTCTATTTTGCCCCGATCGTGATCTAACACCGACTATGAAATGAAAAGAAATCAGTCGGTGTTAGGTGTTGACCTCTGATTTTTTTGACGTAGTTCCGGTTGCCGGTGTTTGTTTTTTGTTAATAATCGTCTACTGAACCGAGCTCGGCCGTCGGTGTTTAATTTCATGTACAAATTCCCATTCACTAACACTATACCCCTAGGGATTAAGAAATACCCATTTCACGGTCGGTGTTGGTGTTGGTGTTTCTAGCTATGGGAAATTTTGCTGATTAGTCATGAGAAATAAAGACAGTAGGCGCTATTCGAAGTGTAATTTCATAGGCGTTAAGAGGTATTACGTTCATATAGGCCTGATATTAGATCTAGGCCAGCATTTGGTCTAACGTTCGATCTAGAGCACACAGAAAGGAACTACTTTTGCTTTTTAATGGGTTTGAAGGAGTGAAGAAAAATTCCGACCTAATTTTCTTTTTATGATAGATTTAATAAAAATGACGTTAGATATTCCGTAGTTAAAGACCCAGAGAATCCACATCATTTATCAGGATGAGATCTAAATCAACATTTACAATACAAAAGCCCTGAATCTTCACGGCTAATCTGTGCCAAGGCCTGAAATTTGGCTGTTTGCCCTGTACGCGCTACGCCGTCCGATCCGGCGTCTAGCTGCATTAGCTACCGCAGCATTTTCTGCTGCAAGTGAGAAATTCGAGAGAAATCATATCTGAACTTACTGTTCCTGTCAAGACCATCCATTTCTGTGAAGTTTCTTACCACACTCTAGATCAAACAATTATTTATTTTAGAATTGCCGGACTACTCGTGTAATTTAAGGATATTCTAGACTAATAATTAAATAGTTTTAAACAATTTTCTTTCCCTTCGTTAAAAACGGTGCTGACGCCATTACCAGTGTTAAGCTATCGATGCGCTTTGTTGGGATATGGGTATCGGCTCCTTAATCTGAATAGCGGTGTTTGAGCTCGATTTTAGGAGAATTTTCGCTCTAAACACCAACACCAAACACCAACACCGAGCGTGAAATCACCCATTGGTGGGTATGTGTATTTGTGTATTCGACAACTGTTAGCCAAATTTGGTGGAAATCGATGACGCCACCCCGAAGATATTGCGCAAACACCTTAATTTACTATGCATTACATGATATTGCATAATATGCTTATTTTAAATGGTGCTCAAGTGGCAGTCGGTCTCAAAGTGTCTGCAGTTAAATGCCCTTGTCAGAGATACAAAAAACGATATATGGTCTCACAGAATATTTTCAGTAAATCGCCATTGAAGTCAGGTGATTATACGGATCCTGCACATACATTACACGTATTGTCTATGGGGCAAAACGGCAGACCGCTTTTGGTCCCCTGAACGATACTTATTTTATTTGAAATTTTGCAGGCACATTCTTTGAGGCAGAACAGCAGGTCACCTCGAAGCCAGATTTTTAAAATCTATCAAGCGCTTTGTTTTAAACGAAATTTTATACCCTGCATAGATGCCACTACCGACAGAACTATGGCGTGCTATAAGGGCACGATTTCCATTGTGGCCCATTTGTTTTGCATGTAGCTCTTGTGATCACTGAATAGGTCCTTTCCCCTTGTCCATTTCGTTTCAATTTTCATCTGCATCTTCCTTGGCATGCTCTTACGTCACAGACCTCTCATCAGTCGCAAAAAATGCAACATTTGAAAATGACTGTATTTTAAGAAACGGGCATAGAATCAAAATTACTTAACCAAATATTGAAACAAAATTATAGAAACAAAATTATATACTTCTCGAAGGTAAAGTACTGAAAATCCGCCGTCCCTTTTTTGTGGGAAGTAAAATGAAAAATAAAATAAACTACACGTACCTTATCAGCAAACAAAAAAGTGGAAATAGCCTTTTCTTCCTTTAAAAGAAATTTTGGCTTTTTTATTCCAAACCAATGACAAAATAATAAAATATAAGAAGTTTTACAATGGACATTATGTTAATTTGATGTTAATATTTTCAACTTTGATTTTCAACTTGAGTTATTTTGCCGTTTCTCTATGGGCATGCACACATGATAAATATAAATATATAATTATATTATCATATAATATTATATAGTCAATAATTAAACAGAAAACAATATAATATTAAGTATTAAGTTTGCATATGAAATAAAGATTAATGTATTGGGAAGAATACAACAAATAATAAAAAAATGAATCATTATTGACCTAGACATATATATTGAAACGAAAGGGCATGTCAAAGAAAGCAATGTTTGCATGGCACATGCAAACAAAAGTTAGTTACGCTTGGCCAAACGGGCCTGGAATCCGATTGGCCTTTACTGAAACTATTATACTATGTGATAGATAAACAAAATTACCGCATGCCTTCGTACAGGTTTAGTAGAAGAGAGAGGGGGAGGGTTGAATAAGAGGCTGGGAAAAAAGACAAGAATAAGGAACGCGAATATTAGGAACAGAGGAAAATACGGGGTCTTTAGACCCGGATTCATATTGACAGAAAATAATACATGGAAGTAAAGAATAGGTTTTTATTTAGTTATTTATGTATTTTTCGTCACCTTTTGGCAGGGGGTAACGGCTGATCAGATTTTTGCTCTTTATTTTACGTCTAAAACTATTTAGAAAAGGGCTTCTTCATTTTTTTTCCATAATTATGCAGAATTCCAGGTACATGGAACCTAACAAAAACAAATAGTGTTTTGTTCAGAGAATGTTGCTGTTAGTGGTAAGCAGTAAGTATTGACTTGTATCCTTGGATATTCATGTACGATGTTGCTTTCGCAAAATAAATCGTGACAAAAGCGGGGTGGTTATTCTTTCCAAATTTGTAAATAAATTTGTGTAGTTATATAATTTTGATAAATGTCTTTCACTTGACAGTGTTATAATTATTATGTTGCTAAGCATATAATTGGTCTCCTGCTGTTTTTTCAATAGCACGTATTCAAAATGTTACTTGTATACGTTCAGTGTTTAATTATATATTTTTTTTAAAGTTCGTTTGCATTTTCAAGAGAAAGGAAAAGGTTACAGTCATCGTCAAAATGAATAAATGAATATTCGATGACTCCTGAATGTCATTTATATCAAAGACAAAACGAAGAGGACCTACGATACTGCCCTCTAGTACTCCACAGATAACCGGAAGCGTAGAAGAACAACTGCTGCTGCTGTCTATAGATACGAATCGTACTTTTTGTGAGGTAATTCCTGAACCACTCTAATTATATGAGGCAATCGATCCATCCCATAATATTGTTAATACTGATATCAAATCCACATTAATAATTTTTTTGAGGGATTGACTTTTTTCGATAATACTGATTTGTTACCTGTGTAGTCTTTCTGTTATCATGCATTAACTTGCAATTAGCCTATAATTACCTTAAATATGACCTACTCTTTCTTGTTCACATTGATTAACCTATGCAATTTGTTTTACATAGAACTTACATACTATTTCCTTGCTTGCATAAATAAACTTTATCCTTCGTTAGCAACGAAATCCTTTTTCAGACTCTGTTTCGTCATCGAAATGGAACTTAAAACTGCTTTGAAATTTGCTTTCGCGACTTTTGAAGAATTGTAATATCAGTATGATGGCATTGCTGAGATTTTATTGTTTCTATCATTATAGAAATCATTATGGAAAAGAGAATTTAAGGCCCGTGAGATTGCAGTGATTTTACGAGGGTAAGAGGTACGGGAATTAGGCGAAGAATTAGGAAGAGACCAAAGCTGTGCGAAAAAAAAAATGGTCTAGAAAAACTGTTAAAAACTCATCTTGTACTGTGTTCTAAGCTTCCAGATTTTGATATAAGGTACAGAAAAGAACGAACTTTTAGAATAACCAAAAATCCCAACATCAAATTTTCCAACCCAAATTTCCATTTCAGCTGTTTACACAAAATCACGGCTTGCGACTATAAAATTTTGGTGGTTTTGTAGTGCCGGGTCACATATTAATTATTACTGTTATTATTAGTAGTAGTAGTGTAATTTTAATTTTATCATTATCAACATTTATTATTATAAGGGTTGCATTTACAAAAGAAGCTTAATACGGGTTTATTGAGTAAATTGTGTTAAGACTAATATGTCAATGTAAAGCATTTGTTATTGGCATAGATGTGTGAAGCTCAACTTGAGGAATGTCAGCGTATGGGAACGCTCGTACAGTATGACTATAAGACAAGTCGTATTACTGATATGTCCTAGTAAGCACGTACTACCCCACAGTGTCAAACAATGACTTTGTAAACGTCGGATGCCACAAACAAGGTAGGATGATCGATTAAATTATAGAGGGATTCTACACGCTCCTTCTTGCAATACATATCACGCGTTTTGCGCTGCTACACAGCATCACTACTAAGTATTTACGACAAGAAATTTGCTCTGTCCTTTGATATCTGAAAACGTGCTCTATTAAAATGAAAACATGATAAATAAATAAAACAAGCACCGTGCGTAATACAAGAGGTTAAAACCCATAAACAGTTTTGGTATTGCCCACCAAACCTTTTGTTATATTCCTTTGGATTTAGTTTAATAGCAATATGCTAAAAGTTCTAAGCTTCTGGTAAGTTTTATTTTCCACCTAATGTGGAATATTAAACAAATGTACTGCAAAAATATGCGAGGTAAAAAATGAAATGTGAAAAGTAATGTATCTGACTAGCTCTGGCAAATAAATATTATCTTGCGACTGCCACGAGTAAAACAAATGGGAGCTGTGGATCAATGGATAGGTCTCCAACGAATCTCTGTGAGATTGCTGTTTGGGGCCATTCCCTGGGCAGCCAGCGGACGATCTGTTCCCTCAAATTGATGTTTATAATACTTTCACTTACATTAATCGAAAAACATGGACAGAAGATCAACATAAAATATTTTTATAACATTATAACAATACTGAACATGTTTTATTCAAATATTCCTTTTCCTACCAGAACTAATATTACCTTGGCACCGTTCTGTAAGCCACCAACAAGTCCCACTATCAACTGATAAATAACAAAATACTAACACTTAACCCCCTCCCCGGTCCGACGAGAGAAACTAAATAAATATCACATTAAGCATGGTTTTGGATCAACAACCACGACCTATAGGTGTGAAAACATTGTACAGTTTTTATGTGTACGGTATTGTACAAACCTTCGGGGAATCGTTACACTGCAAACAAAATACATTTCCACTGCAATTCACCAGACATCGCAAATGGAATCCTTGTCGACAGAACTGTAATATATTACTGCATTTTCATTTTAAAATTTGACCACTAACTGCATAGGACTTGATTTAGCCTGCAAATGACATAGTCATATGTATTACATATATAGGGACAACTGGAACGTGTACAACGTGAAGCCGATGAGTATTTGTAGTCAGCTTCGTTTCAGGAATTCGACGAGTCAGATGTGTTTAGTACTATTGATGCCAAGGTATAGGACGGGAAGTAAAGTTTGTTGTCATAAAGATGTTTATCACAAAACCGGAACATATTGTAGAGTAATACAAACAAATACGTAGCAGTCGTCAGATGCCATAAAATAGTTGAGACGTTTGAGTATGGGTACAATCGACATTCATACTTCAAAACTTATAAAAACGAAAACTTGCTTGAGCCTTCAACCACAAACACCCAGAAACATTTGCGATAGTGTTTAAAGATAAGGCTATTACCAAAACTATCTGCCCTATTACTACCACTATAATAACAATGGACCCTGCGATAAAGGCGAAGAAGGTAGACATTCTTCTCTTTTACGACCCTCATTAATCTGTGAAAAGGATAGATTTGAGCTCATCCATGGCATTTTAAGTGATCTGAACTATTGGTATGCTGATTAGGCTACCTATAACGTGAAGCGGTGAGCATTTGCCATTGGCTTGGATTGTTATGAACCTTATGAACTGTTATGAATAGTGGTCCTTATGAACAGAGGTCCTTATGAATGGCGAGATAATTTGTCTATGGTTTGCTCGGTATTCATAAGAACCGCTATTCATTAAAAACCGATATTGATTTAGTCACGCGCTGTGGATGGTGGTCCGTAAGACTAGCAGGGTTACGCCAAATATGACAAAATCACGGCTTGCGACTATAAAATTTTGGTGGTTTTGTAGTGCCGGGTCACATATTAATTATTACTGTTATTATTAGTAGTAGTAGTGTAATTTTAATTTTATCATTATCAACATTTATTATTATAAGGGTTGCATTTACAAAAGAAGCTTAATACGGGTTTATTGAGTAAATTGTGTTAAGACTAATATGTCAATGTAAAGCATTTGTTATTGGCATAGATGTGTGAAGCTCAACTTGAGGAATGTCAGCGTATGGGAACGCTCGTACAGTATGACTATAAGACAAGTCGTATTACTGATATGTCCTAGTAAGCACGTACTACCCCACAGTGTCAAACAATGACTTTGTAAACGTCGGATGCCACAAACAAGGTAGGATGATCGATTAAATTATAGAGGGATTCTACACGCTCCTTCTTGCAATACATATCACGCGTTTTGCGCTGCTACACAGCATCACTACTAAGTATTTACGACAAGAAATTTGCTCTGTCCTTTGATATCTGAAAACGTGCTCTATTAAAATGAAAACATGATAAATAAATAAAACAAGCACCGTGCGTAATACAAGAGGTTAAAACCCATAAACAGTTTTGGTATTGCCCACCAAACCTTTTGTTATATTCCTTTGGATTTAGTTTAATAGCAATATGCTAAAAGTTCTAAGCTTCTGGTAAGTTTTATTTTCCACCTAATGTGGAATATTAAACAAATGTACTGCAAAAATATGCGAGGTAAAAAATGAAATGTGAAAAGTAATGTATCTGACTTGCTCTGGCAAATAAATATTATCTTGCGACTGCCACGAGTAAAACAAATGGGAGCTGTGGATCAATGGATAGGTCTCCAACGAATCTCTGTGAGATTGCTGTTTGGGGCCATTCCCTGGGCAGCCAGCGGACGATCTGTTCCCTCAAATTGATGTTTATAATACTTTCACTTACATTAATCGAAAAACATGGACAGAAGATCAACATAAAATATTTTTATAACATTATAACAATACTGAACATGTTTTATTCAAATATTCCTTTTCCTACCAGAACTAATATTACCTTGGCACCGTTCTGTAAGCCACCAACAAGTCCCACTATCAACTGATAAATAACAAAATACTAACACTTAACCCCCTCCCCGGTCCGACGAGAGAAACTAAATAAATATCACATTAAGCATGGTTTTGGATCAACAACCACGACCTATAGGTGTGAAAACATTGTACAGTTTTTATGTGTACGGTATTGTACAAACCTTCGGGGAATCGTTACACTGCAAACAAAATACATTTCCACTGCAATTCACCAGACATCGCAAATGGAATCCTTGTCGACAGAACTGTAATATATTACTGCATTTTCATTTTAAAATTTGACCACTAACTGCATAGGACTTGATTTAGCCTGCAAATGACATAGTCATATGTATTACATATATAGGGACAACTGGAACGTGTACAACGTGAAGCCGATGAGTATTTGTAGTCAGCTTCGTTTCAGGAATTCGACGAGTCAGATGTGTTTAGTACTATTGATGCCAAGGTATAGGACGGGAAGTAAAGTTTGTTGTCATAAAGATGTTTATCACAAAACCGGAACATATTGTAGAGTAATACAAACAAATACGTAGCAGTCGTCAGATGCCATAAAATAGTTGAGACGTTTGAGTATGGGTACAATCGACATTCATACTTCAAAACTTATAAAAACGAAAACTTGCTTGAGCCTTCAACCACAAACACCCAGAAACATTTGCGATAGTGTTTAAAGATAAGGCTATTACCAAAACTATCTGCCCTATTACTACCACTATAATAACAATGGACCCTGCGATAAAGGCGAAGAAGGTAGACATTCTTCTCTTTTACGACCCTCATTAATCTGTGAAAAGGATAGATTTGAGCTCATCCATGGCATTTTAAGTGATCTGAACTATTGGTATGCTGATTAGGCTACCTATAACGTGAAGCCGGTGAGCATTTGCCATTGGCTTGGATTGTTATGAACCTTATGAACTGTTATGAATAGTGGTCCTTATGAACAGAGGTCCTTATGAATGGCGAGATAATTTGTCTATGGTTTGCTCGGTATTCATAAGAACCGCTATTCATTAAAAACCGATATTGATTTAGTCACGCGCTATGGATGGTGGTCCTTAAGACTAGCAGGGTTACGCCAAATATGACTAGCGAGGTTACCCCGTTTGATAACTATTTTTTTAAATATGCATTTATTATTTCGGGATTATATAAATCAAAAGGAGAATTATAGAAAAAAATTGTTTTTAATTTTGTAAACTAGACCATTTTTTAAAAAGCACAATTATCATGTGTGTAACATCATAATATGCCTTATTAGCTTATTATTAGCTTACACGTAGGGAGCTCAACTTTTGTGTTGTCACTGTCGGGAAGACCTACACCCGATATAAGTACTTGCTGCTCGTGTTTACCCACAGTGTGTATTCAGGGCTGGAATATCGTCCATAGACATGATATTTTCGATTCGACAATTGCAGGAGATATACATGTCATCTCACTAACTGCCTAGGGGGATAAGTCAAGTGACATGAACCCTATGATTGTGGAAGCAGACAGTTTTACTAAGAGGCAAGTCATGAAGGCAAGCATACGAGGACCAACCGAACGACGGTAAAAGAGTAGGGGCAGAAAAGAGAACTACTCTGACCACGTTAACGACAAGAAATCTGAACATCCTTCATTTATCTTTCCTCTCAGTGGGTGGAACAATTCTTGCAGCAAAAGATGTTTATGATGGAACAACTTGAAGCAAAATATGCTCTAGATAATTGGCCGTTTAGTCTCCACCGAGTAACTTATCTTCTTCCTCTGTTTCTGTGTGAGAAACTAGATGCTTAGTACAATACCCCCTTCATAAAACCTGTTATCAATAACAAGTTGCGATGGCTGTTATAAGATACTGAAATCCTTGCATCTGATTGGCTGAGAGGAAATTTGTCATAGAAATCTGGCAGTTGCTACTGATAACAAGTCTTATGAAACGGGAGACCCTAGGCCGCGTAACATTTCAATCAATTAAAAATATGAAAAACCCTGATTCTTATTGTTCCAGGTTTAGAATTTTTAAACAAGTTCAGCATGCAACAATGTTTAAATAAGGTAATATCCTTTTTAAAAATCTGCCATTTTCTCTGAAAATTTGTATGGTACCATATAAATATCTGTATATATATGTTTATACAACACCTACTAAGATTCTTGCAACCCCATTGGTCAATTCTTAATCACATGACATCCGATAAAAGTACTGTTGAACAGTATCATTCTCCAGGCGTGCAATTCCGTTTGATCCATTTGCACCATTGCACGCTGACGTCACTATCGATGTACACAGTATATTGTGAGGTAGGTGACATCACCGTGCAATGGAACAAATGGATCAAACGAAATTGCACTCTGACGTCACAATAAACATAAATCATGGTACGCGCGGCGCAGTTTATGCAACACAAAAATATGCAGCGACGGGTCCGGTCGACGCGACGCGCGCGGGCAGCTAGCATGCAGGCAATACGTAGCGTATAACGTTAGATCTGGTTTGTTAATGTTCCCAGAGGATTTGTTCTTTGTCTTGACTTTTATTTTAAGTTAAAAACTTACATCATGGCAGGACCAAACTTTGTATTGCTAAATGATGACGAATTGAAAGAATTATTGTCTGACTCTGATTCTCACAACACTAAGAGAGGTACTAAATTCGCGAAGAGCCGTTTGGAATCATTTGCAAAATGTGTATCAATGTCGTTAGCGGAGGTCAACAGTTTGCCAGATCCAGAGCTGGATAAGTTTCTCTCTCGATTTTACGCTGGTTTACGGAAAGATGATGGAAGCTTGTACACTAAGAAATCTATGCACTCTATCAGATATGGAATCCGTCGCCATTTTGAGTCTGCCAAAGGAGAGGATATTACAAATGTGAAATATCCGGAGAGTCAAAGGGTCTACAAGGCTATGATGGTCAAGTTGAAGAAGGATGGAAAGGGGTTCGTCAAGCATAAAAGTGCAGTAACTGACAATGGCATGGTAAAGATTTTCGAATCAGATGCAGTCAACCCTGATACACCTCTTGGTCCTCAGAACAAAGGGTTTTTGGATGTCATGACATACTTTGGGCAGAGAGGCCGCGAAAATCTTCGTGATATGACAGTCAACGACTATATTTTCCACACTGATGAAGACGGGCTTCGTTACTTTGAGCATCGCGATACGCTAACAAAATCGAGACGGGAAAATGAAGACTAAGAATTTGGTGGTGGCATGTATGAAATACCTGGGTCTTCGAGGTGCCCGGTCACTTCTTTGCTAAAATATCTGGCTTCCTTGAATCCCAATTCAAACCACTTTTGGCAGCGACCAAAAGATTCTTCGCCATCTGATGGACCCTGGTATGACAATGTCCCGTTGGGAGTAAATTCGCTGGGGAATAAAATGAGAAAGATTGCTGAGAGGGCTCAGTGTGATCATCATTACACAAATCACAGCCTGAGAGCTACCACAGTTACGATCCTAGATCACGCAGGATTCGCAAATCGCGATATTATCGCAGTCACAGGACACAAATCTGAATCATCTCTGAAAAATTATGCTAGAACCAGTGACAATAAAAAGAAGATGATGAGTGCAAAAATCTCAAAATCCATACAGGAACTTCCTTCCACATCAGGATCTAACAATGGACTCGGACTTCAGGCTCTGAATGTTATGGCATCTCGATCTAACCTTGCCGTTAGACCTAAAGATAAAGTTAGGTCTAATGTTACATGTAGCCCTCCTGGGCTTGGCCCTGAACCATCTGCATCCATCGTTGACGAACAATTTGCCGATACCGGAACATAATCTACTAGAGATATTGTTACTCTTTCCCAAGAACAGCTTATTTTACAGGAATCTAACTTAAATATTCAGAACACATCTTCGTCCACGAGCTCTGTGCAACATTTTCATTTCCATGGAGCCGTTACTTTTTACAACAGATAGATCTAACGTTAGATCTTACATTAGACCTAGTGGCTAGTCCAAGACCAAGATCTAAACTAGAGAGATAGAGGTCTACTGAAATATACTGTTTTCTGCTGTTTCTGATTGGATTCGATTCTTATATGGATATTGCCTTTGATACTGTTGAAATCAAGCGTTTTCTGAGATGATACTGTTTTCTACTGATTGCATGAAGTCGATTCTTCTACGTTTAAGACAAGTTTATATTATCTGATGGATCTGCCTTATTATACTGTTAAAATCCAGCGTTTGTTGATAGTGACACTGTTTTCTAAGTGTTTCTGATTGGATTCGATTCTTATCTGATTGATCTAGTAATTTTCCCCATCGTTTTGGATTCTATAAAATGGATTATTGGAGTTCATTAAAGCCATTCAGCAAGCTACAAATATTTGGTAAGTTGAACTGATAATTTTGCTTTCTTTCTATCTCTCTAACTCTCTCTCTCTCTCTAGCTCTCTACACTCGAATATAATTATTGAATCGGCCGTGTACTGTATATGTATAGCGCAGTCGTACGTACGTTTGCGCGCTCACTATCAGTAATTTTATCGATCGCTGAATCTGGTCGGTCATATTTGGACTAGTAAAACCGTTCTTTAAAAAAACAATGTTTTAAGCTCGTTAACGTCCGAGGTGTTGTATAAAACAAATAGTGAATGGTCTTTATTCGTGCAATGGAACAAGATTTTGCATTCGGTGAAAGATGAGACGCTCTATTCTCTTATCTTTCACCTTGTGCAAAATCTTGTACCATCGCACTCATGGCCATTCACTATTTGTATAATATATTACGCTAAGGATTTGGGGCCTTTTTTTTGGTTTGACTAGGCGCCTCCTCTGGCCCTTTCGGTCCCCACCTTTTGGTACCCACGGGCGGGCAATGGTTCTTCGAGTGGTGGGAGGCACTTCTTAAGGGCTGACGTGTCGTCCATATTTCATAAATTCATTTTTAAACATAGAATTTTCGGAGGGAGTAATAATTCTGCCAACCCATGAAGCGGGTTTGTAGCTTCATGCCCAACCCATACCCTTTACCTGTGAAGGGGAGAAACCAAAATTGGTGTGTATTGCCAAAGAACAGCGTGACGTGTATGCTCCAAGGCCATATCCGCAAATATGGGTTCAGTGTATACGACGCAACACACGTGTTATTCGTTCGCACCAGGGAATCTCTTACACTTCCCTGCAGGTACTATGTTTCACGCATAGAGTTACATCATTTGTAGCTTCATGGTCACATACACACAGTTTAGTGTGTATGTAACTCTATGGTTTCACTATGGTCTATGGACGCGGGGGAGGGGGGGGGGAGATGTCTCATTGATGCCGGTACATCATCCACGTGAAAACGGATAAAAATTGTACCCAGGTTACGCGTTTAAGGTATCAAAAAAAGATCAAGAAAAAGGGTATCAAATTCAGAGACTGATAAGAAGAAGATCCGGGGGGGGGGGGGGGGGGATAGTTCGGTAATGTGCATACACTGTGTGCGGGCGTGCCGTGACCGGGGATAATAATAATGCGCCATGAGCATCTTTCATGATGGATACCGGCGCAATACAAATGTCCATATTATTATTATATGTGTTCCAAGTTAGGTTAAATTTCTTTTACGGTTCCTTTTTGGCTAAAAAGAAGTCTATGGTGATGATGTAAGCCTAAATAGCATGTAAAATACCAAACAAGATATAAAAGCGCCGTTATTGGTATGAAAATCAGAGATAGACGGGTCTGCCCCCTACTTCAATCTGCTTTTTAATTCAGCAAGTGATTTACGCGGATGATGTACAGGTCTCAATAAAACATCCCGGGGGGGGGGGGGGGCGTCGTTGCGATCGATTCGGATCGATTCAGGAGCCCGTAAAGTTTTCTGCCTTTTATTTGTGAAAATTCGGCTCCTTTGGAAGTTTGATCTATGTAAGCATTCCATTACTTTCTAAATTGAACTCTCAACAGGTTTTTATTCAATTTTATTTTTATATATTTATTTATTTATTTATTTATTCCTTTTTTTTTGGGGGGGGGGGGGGGGGGTTGAAGGGGTGAAGGCCACTTCATATTTTAAGACTCTTTAAAATCGATTAAATTTATTTCTACTTTTTACTGATATCATGGAAGCATATGCTAGGGTAAACTTCCTTTTGCGACAGCCACTCAACATGAAAACAATGTATACACACTAAGAAATAGGGGTTCAAATTTGAACCTCTAGGGGTTGGTACAATAGTAGCACCTCAAGGGTGCAGATATGCAACCTTACTTGGGGGGTGCAGATTCTGCACCCCAATTAAGGGTGCAAATTTGAACCCCTAGGGGTTGGTACATTAGCAGCACCCTAAGGGTGCAGATATGCACCCTTACTTGGGGGTGCAGATTCTGCATCCCAATTAACCCGTTGTCCACGGGAACTGGGTGATCCCTGTATTAAGCTAATGGGAATGAGAGAATTCAGTAGTCAACGGGTTAAGGGTGCATACTTGAACCTTTTATTGGGAGTAGATTGGGAGCAGATGTGCACTACTAGGGGTGCAGACTACTGGTACAATAGCAGCACCCCTGTATGGGTCCAAAATTGCACCCCAATATAAGGTGCATTTTTACCCTCTGGGTTCATAACTGCACCCTAATGGGTGCAACGTCGATGACAATCGATCACCATTCTCGCCTCTTCACAGCTTGGCGGCAGACCATTTAAAGTTGCCGTTATTTCATATTTCACGCACATAGAACACAGACAGTACAATACACGCCATGAGGGGATCTCGGTGAAATCCATCAGGCCACGCCCGGGGGCTTCTACAGTCTCACATTTAGGATTACTTATTCAACTTTGAAGTCGCAGTGTATAGTCTACTATCTATTCCTATAACAAATCAGTATAGTAACTGTTAGTAAAACTAGCACTTTCCCTTAAAATGATATAATCCCGACTGAATTATCAAATGTAAACACGTATTCTTATTTCAATAACTTTTTTTTACAAAGAAACTATCAAAATGAGCCGTGATAAAATCCCCATATAATTAAAAAATGCGAATTATGCAAATTTTCCTGCCTTAATCCCTACGAGTAGCGATACGTTGGTTGCTGTCAAAATGCAAGCCGGTTACTGTTAGTCTTTGCGCGATTACTCTTTTGAAACACGTCACTACGGAGATGTTCAATTTAAGCAAATTTACGACACAAGCTGATCGAAATGGATTTATTATTTCTTCTTCTAATTAATTTCATTTCTATGCTTTTGAATAATAAGTCTTATACTTCATGATATATTGTGACATAAGTGTCAGCAATGCTAGTGTGGGTATTCATGTAAGACTAATACTTCTGCTCGAAGGGTGCAGAATTCAACCTTACACAATTTTGAACCCCGGTTTTCGCAAAGCGCACCCGTAGGGGTGCAAACTTCCACCCGAGTAGATATACGGGTGCTCCGCCAAAATTTGCACCCTAAAGTGAAACCTAATTTCTTAGTGTGTAAAGTTAGGGTTGGGGTTAGGATTTAGGGTTTAGGGTTTACATAACCGCACATTTGGACGGCTGTCGCATAAGTCATTACTTGACATGAAAGGGAAAATGGCCCTCATACCGTTGGAAACATGTTATTGTATATCGCCTCAAATATATTATTCATTCCCTTATGACAGACTAAACCGATCTGTAGACATCATTCGGGGAGGGGAGGTGTAGCAGATCACGTCACTTAGGAATATCGGTTGCCACGGTGTAAAGAAGGAGACTCCCCCCCCCCCCCCCCCCCCCCCCACCAAAATTTCCTTCGAAAATATTTCCACAATGATATGAATACGCATGGGGATATTACTCCCGTTTCCTCTTGTAGCTGGGGGTAACGGGGGGGGGGGGGGGGGGGGGTAGTAGGGAAAAGTCAATCCGTCGGTCCTCCCAAGACCCATATAAGGGGGTAATAATCCCCCTAAAAAAGGAAATGACAATAAATTCATTTTTCCCCATTTTTGTATCCCGCACACGGGGATTAATTATGCATGTTATGTTTTCATGGCCTTTATTTCTCTCGAGTATAAAACCACAGAAACATGACAAGATCAAATCGCTCCTTCTAGCTCTATGCATGGATATACTCACTGGCGTAGACAGGGGGCACAGGGGGCCATGGCCCCTCCTATTGAGCAACTAAAAAAAGCATAACTATAAAGCAGTCCGGACATTGAAATAACTTTCCTCCTAAAAAAAAAAGTGCTACTAGCCAAATTTTCTATATTAAAAACGTCAGAACTTTCGAAAAATTCCCCCTCCCTGCACCCACCGCTGTGGACCGTCTGCCCCCCCCCCCCCTATTGAAAATCCTGGCTACGCCTGTGGTTATACTATGGATATACTACTATAAATATATCCATGCTCTATGTGCGAGAATCCCGTCCTGGTGTAAATGAGATCGTGTGTCATCCACAGGCCACAGGGCCGACGTAACATAAATAAAGTCATTATTAAGTCATTCATAAAGTAAAACAATCGTCATTTAGTCTTCATCAAGATGAAAATGTGTTTTCTTCAGAACTCATCTAAGATTTGATAAAATAACACATATTAATATGTTGTAAATACTTCTTGGTAAAAAACCCACTATACCCGACTTACTTTTTATTCACTCGATTATTGTGACAAATATAAGGCTACGGTACGATGATTAATCATGAACACAGCCAGCGCCCTGCTTCTGCTAGTAATCATATAATTGTATCCCCCCGGCAGTATGCCGGAGGATACTTTGGATTCAGCAGCGTTTCGCCGCCGCCGCCGCCGCCGCCGCCACCGCGTCACATTCTTGTGTGCGCTCTAGCGGTCACATTTCTCGACGAATTTCTTTCAGACTTCCTGTGGACGTGTATCTTGGTAAAATCTGGACCCCTATAGTTTCTGGTGATGCTGCCCCCAGTGTTCCGTCTTTTATAGGGTAAAAGGCCATATTTTTGGGGATAGATTGTGTGCGCTCTAGCGGTCACATTTCTCAACGGATTTTGTTCAAATTTTGTATGAAGGTGTCTCTTGGTAAAATCTGGAACCCTATAGATTTTGGTGATGCTGCCCCCAGTGTTCCGTCTTTTATAGGGTCAAAGGTCATATTCTGATAGATGTCTTGTGTGTACTCTTGTGTGCGCTCTGGCGGTCACATTTCTCAACGGATTTCATTCAAATTTTGCATGAAGGTGTCTCTTGGTGTAATTTAAAAACTTTAGTGTTTGGTGATGCTGCCACCAGTGTTCCGTCTTTTATAGGGTCAAAGGTCATACTTCAGGGCATGGCGTGAGTGCACTCTGCAGGCCACATTTCTCAACGGATTTTGTTCAAATTTTGTATGGAGATGTATCTTGGTATAATCTACACATGTTTAAATTTTGGTGATGCTGCCCTCATTGTTCCGTCCTTTATAGGGTCAAAGGTCATTTTTCCATTTCTTGCACTCTTACTTCTGCATTTCTCGACGGATTTCATTCAAATTTTGCATGAAGGTGTCCCTTGGTGTAATATAAAAACCTGTACTTTTTGGTGATGCTGCCACCAGTGTCCCGTCTTTTATAGGGTCAAAGGTCATACTTCAAGGGATGGGGTGAGTTCACTCTGCAGGCCACATTTCTTGATGGATTTCTTTCAAATTTTGTATGGAGATGTATCTTGGTATAATCTACACATCTTTACTGTTTGGTGATGCTGCCCTCATTGTTCCGTCCTTTATAGGGTCAAAGCTCATTTGTCCCTTTTGTGCACTCTTACTTCTGCATTTCTTGACGGATTTCATTCAAATTTTGCATGGAGATGTATCTTGGTATAATCTACACATATTTAATTTTTGGTGATGCTGCCCTCATTGTTCCGTCCTTTATAGGGTCAAAGGTAATTTTTCCATTTCTTGCACTCTTACTTCTAATTTCTTGACGGATTTCGTTCAAATTTTGCATGAAGGTGTCTCTTGGTGTAATCTAAAAACCTATAGTTGTTGGTGATGCTGCCACCAGTGTTCCGTCTTTTATAGGGTCAAAGGTCATACTTCAAGCATGGCGTGAGTGCACTCTGCAGGCCACATTTCTTGATGGATTTCTTTCAAATTTTGTATGGAGATGTATCTTGGTATAATCTACACATCTTTACTGTTTGGTGATGCTGCCCTCATTGTTCCGTCCTTTATAGGGTCAAAGCTCATTTGTCCCTTTTGTGCACTCTTACTTCTGCATTTCTTGACGGATTTCATTCAAATTTTGCATGGAGATGTATCTTGGTATAATCTACACATATTTAATTTTTGGTGATGCTGCCCTCATTGTTCCGTCCTTTATAGGGTCAAAGGTAATTTTTCCATTTCTTGCACTCTTACTTCTAATTTCTTGACGGATTTCGTTCAAATTTTGCATGAAGGTGTCTCTTGGTGTAATCTAAAAACCTATAGTTGTCGGTGATGCTGCCACCAGTGTTCCGTCTTTTATAGGGTCAAAGGTCATACTTCAAGCATGGCGTGAGTGCACTCTGCAGGCCACATTTCTTGATGGATTTCTTTCAAATTTTGTATGGAGATGTATCTTGGTATATCTCTCAACACATTTCTTTCAAATTTTATATGAAGATGTGTCTTAGTGAAACCTACACATCTAAATTGTTTGCTGATGCTACCCCCACTGTACCACTTTCTATACAGTCAAATGTCATATTCAGGTTGTTGTTAGGGTCAAATGTCATATTTTCGTTGCATGCATTCTGGAGGACACATTTGTTAACTCATTTCTTTCAGATTTTGTATGTAGGTCCATTATAGATTACACCTCTACAGTTTTTGGTGATGCTGCCTCTAGTGTTCCGTCTTTCATAGGCTCAAAGGTCATATTTTAGTGGATGGCTTATGTGCGCTCTGAGGTCATATTTCTAATTTCAAATTTTCTATAAAAATGCATTATACTCTAATCTGCACAAATCGTTTTGGTAATGCTGCTCCTAGTGTTGACAATATTCCGGGCCACTGGCGGCAATTTCTACACCATCCTTTTGTTTGAGGGAGGGGATGGGGGAGGGTCTTTGTCCCTCCTTCAAATCGCTGCCAGTGCCGGGGGATACATTTCGCATTGCGCGGCACCAGCAATGCACATTTCTAGTTTAGAATGCTTAATTTAAGCTCAACATTTTGATATGCATTGACCACCACATACATTTCCTGTGGTCGAGCAATTGGTGAATGAAAATGACAAGTCAATCTGCCACATATGTGACATCGGCACTTGAGGAGTTAAGGGAATATCACGTGGCCAATTAAGACAGGGAAGAAGGCTATTATACAAAACTTTTGTGATTTTCAGCGGAAATCATTTTGTTACTTGGTTCATATTAATTTGCCTATTTGAACTTATGGCAAGCCTGTCATTGCGTCGACTTGCATTCAAGGTAAATGAAAGATTAAAAGACGGGTTTCTAGCTCATAGAGTTATGACATTTGAAGTACACTGATATATTATTAGTGGGATTGGTCTACGTATAACGTGAAGCTGGCAAGCATTTGTCATTAGCTTGGATTCTGAGAGCTTAACTTGTGGGATATCATGACATGGAGTAGCACGTACATTATGACGAAAAAATGAGTTCTTACTAAGAAGTTTCACATTACAAACCTGTACGTTTGAAACAGTGTCAAACTCTAGACAAATATTTGTCGGATGTCACAAACAAGGTTAGACGTTTGCCAATCGAGTAAAATCTAATCCAACCATTCATGCTTTACGATATTCAATACATTGATATTTGTATTGCCTGAATATTTTGCGCAAACGTTTTTTCATGTGTCACAAGGCAGTGGAAAATAATACAAATACGATGCTTTCTATGACTTTAGGAAGAGCGAAAGTGGTGATTGCTTTATCAACATTTGAATATGTGCGTCATGAATTTTTGACAGTCGGGTGTGCATTGAAAATACGATTTAGAGTCAGACCGGGTTCTATGGGCCGTGTTAATAAAACAAGTCCAAGCTCATTTATTTGGTTTACGGTTCAGCATGTGGTTATTCCTGAAAAGGACTGTTGGGCTTGAAAGAGGATAAATGAGTAAAGAGAATGGACGAGAGAAAATTCTTTCTTGTTTCCTCCTGTTAGTTAAAAAAAGATACGGCCCATATTTCAGACACTTGGGCCCGTATTCAATAAACTTCTTTAAGAAAATTTAATTTAATTCTTTAAGAAAATTTCTAAGAAATTGTCTAGTTTAAGAAATATGTCTTAACCGTATTCTGAAAAAAATTGACTATTTTGCATTTTGCGTGTTAAAATGAAAATCGCACCGCAGGAAAAGTATATGTATACACAACACGTACGGGAAAATTGAACATAATGATGTTAATAAATTTGGGTTTAACTGAAATGAAATGTTGTTAGCCTAGGCTATGGATCAGTCAAGATCTCCTCATCTAGATTTATATTCCCCGTCTATAGTCTAGGCCACTGTACTTCTGTTTCTAACAATTTAGAAAACCATCATGTAGCGCTATCTTCGACTTAGACCGGGCTTTAATGGGCCGCGGCTTTATAGCTTCCACTTAGCTACCTATCAGTCCCGAGCCGGCCGACTAACGCTGGCACTAGTACGTCGACGACCGCTAGCCTTGTCAAACGAATAACCAGCAACATTAGATCTATACTCAGATCTCAGGCATATAAACACATTTTGTCTCCCTTAACAATGCCGTGGACACACCATTCCCTGTCTCCATATTGATCGAAGACTAGAGGCAAGTTTGTTGTTAATTCACAATGTTAAAGTCTTGTCATAACATTGTCAATCATTTTGTGTAAACGTAAACAACAAATTAACTAAATGCCACACCGACTGCGCGTCGCGCGTATGCATATCTAGCTTACTCTTTTTTACACTGTAGGCCTATAGCAAAATGGAACCCTTAGAATACTTTACATACTTCTTATTTTTATTTTTGTGATAATGAATTATGATTATTGCTTTATTTATTGATTTAATCATATCTTTGATGTGGGGGTGTACCTTTTTCAACGACAATTGACTTTCTAAAGCCAAACTTTTAGGTATTATAATCTGTAGAGAGGTTCGTAACAATTTCTTATCCTAAATATGGATTTATTTTTAGCCAGAAATGACCCTCTAACAACATTACTTTTGAAACTATACTAGGTTATTTTCCCCTGTGAATGTTTACAAAATCAGTGCTTCACTTGCATTTTATTTTATAACCAACTATCCATGATACGTCATATGGATTACCAGAAAGATGCATTGGTATTAACAAAAAAGTAAATGGTAACTAGTGAATTTGTTTTTGATCTTGTTAGTTTCTATGATTGAGCACTTGATATTTTCAATAAGGTTCAGATACTCGTATAGTATATAAGGCTTGTGTCGGTAGAGCTTGCTGATAGCAGTAAGGACTTTCATACCCGTATGGACCAAACTGGGACTATTATAACGTGAAACCGTTGAGTATCTCTCGTCAGCTTGGTTTAAGAGAATCTAACTTATCAGATGTTTGTGAACAACATTAAAGTATGTATAGGATGGCCTATATTAAGTTGTTTCCGGATAGTTCTATATCACAAAACCTAGGAGGAGCCGTATGTCATTAACATGGTGAGACGCCCAAACATGGAGAAAATTTGGCAGTGTTGATATAAATTACTCAAAGCATGACATTATTTATGCATTACATGGTTCCATTCAGTCAGTTACAGAAACGACAAATTAGTGTGGCCTTAAAACACTGACTTAAAACAAGTGCCACATCTTTAAAAAATCATAAAGCGATGTAAATAATAGCTATATTGCGCAATGTGCAAAACTAATTTAAATAAACAAACAAACAAAATAATATAACATTTCCCGTTGTTGCTGAGATATAAGTGTAAACCAGAAAATTAAAATTAATTCTTAAGGGGAGCAGAGTGTACTACTGTATAAATGTTGCATGCTCAGTAGTCCGATGTAACGAAATACTTTTATATGAACCAACGAATTCAGCCTTCGTGCCATGCAATTGCCGAAGATGTGTGACGGTTCCGAACAGCTGTATATGGTGCCACTGCTTCGTGAGACAACGCAGGATACCCCTGCGATGTTCGCAAAATGCCCGTGTAATGTTTGCAAGAACTACAATGGCTGCCCTTTATATCTGCAAAGGGTTGTTGGGCAAGTCCAACAGCCTCCTTGCGTGTCTTGCATACCCCTGGGTGCCTGGATCAAACTTGCAGAACCCGTGCGTCGGACGCAGAGAGGTGTGCGGCCAGTTGTGACAATGGCATCGAGTAAAGTTTAGTATATTGTTGGAGCAAATTTAATTGAACTTCTCTTCCTCCGCGTTATGGATGAAATCTGATAAAGATGAAAATCGTCGAAAAACTGTTTTACTTGATTCGTGAGAGAATATTCTTGTATATCTGTGTGTCCCTTCCTTTTTATGTCTAGTCTATGAATAGGTTTGTTAAAAAATGCAATGTTTGTATTAATAATAATAATAATAATAATAATAATAGTAATAATACTCTACTTATAAAGCGCATAATAAGTATACACTTCTCCATGCGCTGCACATACATAGATCAAGACCAAAATAATGTTACATTTAACAAACGAATAGCAATACATGTGCATAATTAGTATATTCAATTAACGAAATTGGTAAATTGATAATTAATAATAATAAAGGAAGGCGGAAAAGGTGGGTTTTGAGGACAGATTTGAAATTTGAAAGATTGGGTGCCTGTCAAATGTATTGTGTATGTATTGTATTTATTGAATCATTTCAACATAAGCAAAGACGTAGTTTACATGTTTCTCTTTTGGTTTCTAGTATTGATGCTAGTCTTTAAATAATAGGTTTTCTTATTCTAGACATTTTTTTTCTTCCAGTTATTTTACATTTACGTAATACAAGAATGATACTATTATACACTGTTGTATTCACAACTATGTGCTATAACCGGCATCTCTGTCCACTCTGCTACTAACTGTTTGCTTTGTTTCGACAAGCCCAAACGGAAAGTTGTCACTTTCTCTTCTCGTAATATAAAGGGCATCAGCAGGACTGATTTTGCCAACGATGTTAGTAGCAGCAGCATCATGCCTTTAGCAACGGAGAACGTCGATGATGCCTGTCAACCGCTACAACCTACTACTCAGCAGGTTATTGGACTCTCATGCACCAGCCAGGACTCGTAAAGTGAGAATTCACCAGGACAGTCCTTAGTATAAGAGCTGACATCTCCAAAGCAAAGAAGGAGCGACGGAGACTGGAGAGGAAATGGCGCAACAACGAACAACTCCAAAAAGACCGAGAGTTGTTTTGTGCTCAGAGAGACCGGTGAAGTACCTTGTATCCAAGGATAAACGTTCATATCGTACCAGACTCATCGACGACTGCGGAGATGATCGCAAGAAACTCTTCAATGTCGTCAATCGAATTTTGAACCGCAGTCTACTCCGTTACCTACACATGTTTATGGGAGTTCCATGGCTGAAACATTTATTGAGTTCTTCCATTTAAAAGTTCCAAACATCCGTGTCTCAATCCAAATGTTGTACCACTCGAACCTGTCACCTCTTCTATACTGGTCTACTAACATGACATTACGCTTCCTACCTACCTTGCTACCAAAAACAAGATCCGACTCCAAAAATGATTTTTCCTAGCATGAAAAGCAGCTAGGCAGTGGTATCACAAAACGCTAACAAATCACACACATTCAGAGAAGAAGCATTATACAATTCCAAGATACAACCCTAAATATAGATCTGAACATAAAATGAACAAAATATTTCAGAAATAATTTTAAAGGCAACGATGAGAGATCACTATTAAAGGATGGTGATGATGTACCATACATGCAACATGATGACGATAATAGGGTGCGAACCTTGGTTGACGAATTTTGTCTTTTTTTTTATAATTGAAGAAAATAATCTTTTTTACTCATGTTATGTTTAATTTTGGCCTATAATTGATTACCATTACCTTTCATGTCCTAATCTCTCCTATTGCACTTTTGCTTATTTGTGATGTATTTCATCTTTTGCACAAGTTGCGCCTTGAGCATTTGATCAAGTGGATTCGGCGCCTTATAAATCTTATATATTATTATTATTCTACCTTTTGCGTTTTTTTTACGATTTCCGTTGTTTATACGAAACGTGGGCCTACAAGGGATTTTGAAGGCATATGAGGTAGATTCATTTATTTGAATGTCTAATATTATTTGACATCGGTAAGAGAAAAAAGAAATATGGCACTAGCCACGAAAGTTTATAATACATAGTTGGAATAAGATAATTATAGTTTTCTTATTCAATACCGAGCTTTTACTGTGATCTTCTATTAGCTACCATATTCAGTAAACTGAATCCTGTTTGGGGTGATTGGTCTACGTATAACGTGAAGCCGGTATGCATTTGTCTTCAGCTGGGATTTAGGAAAATCAAGTCTTGGAATTACTTTATTATACTGGTTGGCCATTCTGAATATGTACGTATTATGCAAGGTCAGACAATGACTTCGGATTCGTCGGATGCTACAAACACGGTGAGAAGTTTGAATAAAATGGGATAGCAAGCTTTTAATTATGTGTGTGCGTGTGTACGTGCGGGAGTGTATGTGTGTGTGTGTGGAAGGGGGGGGGGGGGGTGGCATCCACCTCATGTCGTTTGCCATGTAAATTATTTACAAATATGTATCCACATTTACCAAACATGCAAACTATTGTCCTATCATGACAGCATAACTTTATTCACTTAAAATATATAAAGCAAGAATAATAATACTACTAAAACAAATAAGTTCTACTTCAGCCATTTTGCTTTTTGTAAAAGGTCGCTGTAAACATTTTTTTTTTTAATGAGGTAAACCTCGTATTTCTGTGGTGTTTGGTGATGATATTATTAACAATAGCGTTAAAAGCGCGCTAGCGAACTTCTAGACATGAATAAAAAGACATATCCAGAACATTATGTATCCAGCTCGTAACTGTATTATAAACGACGATGGATGACAGTGGACAGACATATCCTTAAATAAAGGCTATCGATTACCAATCTGTAATGAATAGCTTAGAGCTGACTTAATCAGCCTACTACTTGGCACCGAGAAATCCTTGCCAATTTGATACTTTACTTTAGAAATCATTTTCGAAAAACAAATGAAGAATCTAGTTTTCTTTTACATATTAATTCTATCATTTTACCATGTTCAATCTAAGATTAAAAATTACATGATTATGTAAAGGATTATTGCTAGTTTAAGTAAAGGAAAATTACATGATTTACATGATTTGTCTGTAGAATTTTCTACTATGGAGACTTTGTGGAAGTCAAACAGGCAAATAATTCATGGTTTAGACTATACAGTTACCCTTTTGGAATTTTTTTAAAACAATTTTACATTACATTATTGTACTGCTGTAACTGCATGTTTTTTTTTTTTTTTTTTTATCAGTGTCACACTATTACGAGACAACCGTCGGATGACACGAATTAAGTGAGACTTATAAATATACATTACTAACAGAGAACCGCCTTCACAATTATGGAATGCAGGTCGAAAAGGTTTTATTACTGTAACATCGTTCAGCTATTAACACTAAAATTCACCAGAAATCATAAATGGAATATCAAAACGTCTCGCACATGTATTCTTAGATACAAAAAGAACAATATAATACTATATTAAACTCGTTGCATATCAATTTCCTCTTTGCTATTCCACAGTTATAAATAATAGCTTTAAACTTTCTTTTATTGGGCAGCTTATTGAATAAAGGTCCTGATTGCCAGGGGTGGCGAACCCGGGAGGGGACAAGCAGGCCCGTAACTGGCATTTTTTCCGGGGGGGGGGGTTCTACATTGGAAAAAGTGGACCTTTCTGAGGGAGCGAAGCGACCGAGTAGGGGTGGCGGGTGGGGGTCAGGGGCGTGCCCCTCCAAGGGTATGGGCACGAGCGTATTCAGACTTATTTGACAGGGGGTGGGTCAAATGTGAAGACAGAACATATACTATCACTGCGTAGAATTTCAAATACTGCAAGCGAGCAAAGCGTACGAGAGAAAAATAAAAATGTACTTTTAAATGACAAAATTTTATTAGTCACCAATAGGTGAAATGTAAAGCTATATCTCCGGTCATCTTGTTGCCAGGAATCCTTCATATTAATGAAGTTTTTAGGAAGTAAAGGGAACGTGGGGGGGGGGGGCAGGCATTTTTTCTTCTTCTTCAGTTGCAGTACAGTCCACCGTCAGGCGTATTGTCGTACTGGTGAGGTGCAGTGCAGATGTATGTACAATGTCTGATGAAAGGTACAGGACTTAACTGCGTGCGAGTAAAAACAACTTCCGTGTTTTAACGGAGCTGGGTCTTTTGTACCTCTTGCTTGAAGCTGTTAACAGTTTACGGACTGCTGAGGGAGGGAATTCCAGAGTCTAATCGCATCCGGGAAGAAGCTTCTTTGGTAGACCAGAGTTCCTTTATGTAAAGGTAACCCTAATATCTGGGCGCAATGACGATAGGGCACGAAAACTGTCATAACATTGAATATTCATGGACCTCGCTGCATGAAACTATCTCCTTTATAAGATTTGCGAGCGAGCAAAGCGAGAAAAGACAAATGCATTTTGATTTGTTGTTGCTCATTTCAATATAGAAAGTGAGGTTACCCTAATATCTGAGCGTCATGCGATAAGGCAGTGACGTGCCCGAAAATTGTCATAACATTGAATATTCATGGACATATTACAATATCATACTATGGAAATATTCATGGTCCTATTTTCAAAGTTTTATGATTGAGCGAAGGGAGCGACGGAAAGCGCACTTTACTATCTCCCAAATGTTATTTCCAAAAGACCACAAGTTTTATATTGGAAAATCTTGTTATTTCTCATTACAGTTTCCAAGAAGTCACTGTTTTTTAACATACTTTCATGGCACTCCGGTTGAACAGGCTGTATTAGAGGGAAATAATTTAAGGGCCTGAATGACTAGACCGGGTCCGCCAGGAGTACTCCATGCAACTTGAGAGCGGGAAATTTGTGCATTTTTAAATTAACAGATGCATGAGTCTTATTATGCTTATCACTGCTTATCTTCTCAAGTTATTTTTGTATGCTCTTTTAAGCAATGTATCTCCTCGTATTGTCAGGATTTCCTGTCTAACATGACCCTTTTTAAAAATCAAAATGCGTCATTGAGCACTTCAATTTCGTCCTACAGGCTGATAGGTATCAATAATTGTCCAAATGTCAGATGTCAAAGATAGCTTAATAATTAAAATGTCATTCAACAGGTTAATGGTCAATCAACATACATGTGTCCCCATTCGTTTTCGTCAGATTTCATTCGAATTCGTCCGACCTGGCAATCATCAAATCCATCTTTGGGAAGTCGATTTCTAGAAATTGTCATTCAAATTCGTCACGTAGACAAGACCTTACAACGAGCGGGTGACAATTTTAAATAATTATTTGAACTCTTTCGGTCTTTGACAAAATCGTTAGCAAAAGAAAAATAAATTCCGAAAATGAATAGTCAAAGATGTAAATTGAATATAGGCCGTATAAATGACTCTGCAATATTATGAAGTTGCAAGACAAAAGCAAATATTTTTTTTTTTTTCAAATTGACTGGAAACCCTATTATCTCACATGATTTCCACTTTTCTTCCTCTCTCTCCCCTTTAACTTGACCCCCTTGTGCGCCCCTCCCCTATTTAAGCCAGTTGGTATGGAAATGTTTCAAATTTTTAACCTAAGCAGCACTATTCTGATGTCACTTTGGAGAATTTTGTTCGCCTTATGATTTCAAATGACGCTTTGTAAAATATCGATTGCAAAATGGTATTGATTGTACGATTGTACAAAATTCGAAAATGAATGGTGAAAAGCGACATTGATTAACTATAGATTTGCCAAGTTACGGGACAAAATTTAAATAAAATGTATTACAAATGACGGAAAGACCGATATTTTATCACGTTATTTTCCCTTTCCATCGTCTCTCCCCTTGCTTCTTTTTAAAAAATTTATCTTTATTTTTTCAAGCGGACCTCTGCTCGCCTGAAGTCCTCCACCCCAATTATTTTGAGGATCGGAAGCTCTCTATAATGCAAACTTTCCCTATACAAAACGGGGAATTTCCTCGTTGGGTCACTACGCTCCTTTGCATACTTTACATTCTTTAAAACTGTGCACTATTTTAGAAGTTTTCTCTAAACCAAACCATATGTAAACATTTAACTGTGTGTTAAACTTAGATTAAACCATGACCTTTCAAATCTGAATATAGATGTACAATACACAAACAATGACATACAAACCAAGTGTCTGAAATCTCCATTTTTGAATTCGTGTAGGAAGAGATGAGTCTCGTTGAAAGAGGAAGAAGAATGTGAAGAAGAAGAAGAAGAAGAAGAAGAAGAAGAAATATAGTGACAGTAAAGGTGACCGTAATGATACACATTCCTCGAAATTTATCCAGGGGCGGCGATCCGGGCGACCCGGGGCACATCCCTCGGGAAATGAAGAACAAATAAAATGCCACAGCACGCATTATCTCATTAAAAATATATTTTAAAAAAGTAATAATAGGAATTTAAGGCCATGTAAAATGCAAAGCTCAAAGCTACAATGAGCAAAAATGCAATATATATTAATTTCAAGTATGATATGGGCGTCACCAGAATACATCTCTATAATGTCAAATGTTTATTAGACTTATATATTACTTAAATTATTTTATTAATATTAATATTATTATTATTATTATAACTATCATTGTCATTCTTCTTCTTCTTATATTTGTTTATTATCATTGTTACTATTAGTATTATTATTATATATATCATTATTATTATTATTAATTTTATTATTATAAATATTATTATAATTATTATTACTATTATTATTATTACCCTTACTATATTTTTGTAGGGGGGGGGGTTGACCCGTCGCTAACATCCTTTGACAGATATTAAACTCCATTTGCCACTCTTCATCCAGGTGTAAATGGGTATCAATTACGCTTCAGCCCTACTTACTTTGACGGCTCGGCTATAACCGGGGTTTATAATGTCTAAGCGCCAAAAAGTCAAACGTGACTGATATGAGCGCTGTACAAGAAGAAATTGTTATTTTTAACTACAGCGCGTCCCAGAAAAAAGTTAACAGCCAGAAAAGGCCTAACCAAAGGAATAAATAAAAATATTTGAAGCAAAATGTCATACCTTTGGATAGCTTTGGGCCTCTTCTATTAAATTACAAAGGTGTAAAGGTCTGGCGATATTTTACGCTCGAGTGAGCAAAGCCCCTTTTTGTGAAAAAGTGCAAAAGCCAGATTTTTCACCAACTTTTACAGAACCATGCACTCAGTCAATACTACTAAAGATAAAGTAAATGCCTAACCTAGGATAGTCCATATATGACCCGACACCACAAAACCACCAAAAAGTCGCAACCCGTGATTTTGTGCGGAAATGGAAATTGGGTTGCAAAATTTTATTTTCGAACTTTCGATATTTCTGAAAGATCGTTCTTTTCTGTACCTTATATCAAAATGTGGAAGCTTAAAACACAGTAGAAGGTGAGCTTCTTTTTTTTTTTGGGGGGGGGGGGGCGCACAGCTTCGGTTTCTTCCTAATTCTTCGCCTTCGCATATGATATTTTTTAATCGGTACCGCTCACCCTCGTAAAATCACTGCAATCTCACGGGCCTTAAATTACCTATTCCCTAATGATTTTCATACTGATAGAAAGAATAAATTCTCAGCAATCTCATCATACTGATATTACAGTTCATTAATAGCGGCGAATGCAAACTACAGAGCAGCTTTAAGTTCCATCTCGATGACGAAACAGAGTCTGAAAAAAGGATTTCGTTGCTAACGAACGATCAAGTTTATTCATGTGAGGAAGGAAAGAGAAAGAGAATTTTATGTAAAACAAATTGCATAATTATAGGTTAATCAATGTGAACAAGAAAAAGAGTAGGTTCTATTTAAGTTAATTATAGGCTAAATTATAATTTCAGTGTATGATAACAGAAGGACTACACAGGTAACAAACCAGTATTATGTAACAGGGAACAAAGAAAGACACCGCAATGGAGTGAATAGGCATTGTCTTGTGCACATTTCAGGCCACTGAGGTGCGCTTAATCTCCCATTAGAACACTCTCATTTGCATGGAACTCTCCAATGACTCAAGTTCACAATTTGAAGTCTTGGCAATAAAATGAATAAACTATGTTTAAAGAGCTCATATTATGTTGATTTTTTCCGACCCCCAATTGCAAGAATATGGTTTGTAAATAAATAATAAACATATTGAAATAAAGGTTTCATCAATTTAGCAAATAAAATAGATTTTTCTTCATAAAATGTACCCTTGATTATTGCCCTTATTGAGCCAGATTTCTCAAACAGACCGATAAACATCGAAGCGTTGTTGACCTGCTATGACGTCACTGGGTAGAGTTGATCAATTCATCCAGGTCAATTCATCCGGTGCATAACGCGCGATATTGAAATCGTGTGTAAAAACAAAAAAACGAGAGTCGCTTTTTTTTTTTTTTTTTTTTTTTTGGGGGGGGGGGGGGGGGGGGAAATTCTTACGTTTTGTGGCAAAATGCCACAAAATTGCGTTGTGTGTGTGTGTGTGGGGGGGGGGGGGGGGGGGGGGGGTAACAATACTTTAAAGAACCCCAACATCAGTTTCTTCACCTTTCCAAAGCTCAATAAGCAACGGAATTTGTGGGTGAAGTTTGTGAAAATTCGGCGAAAAGTTTTCACAGCAGCAACACACAGCTAGCATGCACGAGTTTGTAGCGACCATTTCGAAAAAATCAGCCTTCGAACGTCACTGCAAGATTGACTTTGGAGATGTAGCTGGCCCGAAATACAAGGCTAGGTTGAAGAAGGATGTCCTGCTCACAATACAAAGCATCAAATATTCAAAAACACCAACAATTAAGCCGCAGGAGACCACTGTCAGAAGTCAGACTGAGAACTAATGTGAGCAACTTTCGCCGTATTGTGAAATTGTGTTGTTGAATCAATGCCGACATGGTCGTTCTTGCGCTGATTTTGTGGACTCAGTTCGAAGTCAAAGTATCGTTTTTTCCAAAAAATGTCAAGTGACAACTAATCTTTATTAGGTGTTTCACCAGATATTTAGATATATATTGCTGTGACCAATATTAGGAAGAAAAGAGCGATTCTCGTAGAGTAGCTCTGTTCTTTTCTTCCACGGAAGTGTATCAGATCTAGCCCAGTTCTCAAGCAGAGCCCTACGGGGTTTCAACGCGTCGCTGTACATGTAGCCTACCATGATGTGTACGGGTCCGAATTTTTAAAGTTTTCGTCCATGTAAACTTGTGCGAGCTGTCTGAAAAGTGGTTGCTTGTTGGAATAAAATGTAAACTAGTTTTCATATCATATTTAACAAAACTGATGGATTTGGAAACATAATTTTGAAGTATAACAATTATGTCGACCAAAGTTTCTCTTCACTCGCGGTTGCCAGTCCATGCTGTTGTGCAGCAGTACCGCGGAGGTCATACGACTCTACCCAATGACGTCAGTGCTAATTTGCATAGAAAAGTAAACAAGCTAGGATTTTACCGAAATTGGACTGCAAGACAATTTCAAACCCTCAAAAAGGTGATTTTTATTTTAAACAAATTGCACTTTTTAGTTCAGCTATTTGAAAAATTGAAAAAGGATTGTTTTCTTTGATACACATATTTTGATATTGCAAAATAAAAACGCATACGACTTCTTTTCTCAATATATTGCCTTCAACACTCCTAGAAATATCAACCTAATCCGACAATTCATTCATAGTGGGTGCTGAAGAGTTATTCACCAACTCATGCACGCTGCACCAACACTTCTACAGGATCGAGTCCAAACAATTAACATTGGGCTCCATTTCGTTTATTAAATCGTAGCTCGGTAGCTCGGCCATGACACTGGATGGCTGACACATTTCCATGTGTATCGATCACGTGTTTACAACTCTGACCTTAGAGGTCACGAACATTTCATTAGCATCTCATTTACGATTGGTAGCACCTAGTCTTGTTCCCAGACACAACAACTCCTCACTTTCTAAGAATGATGTTTTGTCACATAAGATTCTCCATAACATCTTTCAGTTACAGAATTCAGGTATCTTGTGTTACAAAGTCATGTAATTGTTACTCTAGTCTGAATTGTGTCTTGAACCCAAGTCATTTTATACAAAGAACAAACAAAAAACAACAACAGATACTCTAAACTCTAAACGCCACCTTTCAAGTTTGTTATATACAGGTACATATCATCACTATCTATAACAGGTCTGTCTTGGTGAGTTTCTTCAGTCGGATTAATTTGCTATCAAAACAATTAATTTTTCCGGTTTCCAAAAACAACACTACGTTGTATGACTTATCAGTATTATTGTATCACTTGTCTTCAGTGCAAATAATTAGTGTCATAATAGTTTCAAAATGACTTATCACTGTACACTTTGCATGTTCTGTTCATGAGATTTTTTTTCAAACAAATTATAATAAGTATCGACCAAGAAAACGTCTGGTTTCCGTCATTAACTTTATACTCTCTGTGTAGTAGTCATAATTGAATTTCCAAACGGTTTGCGTAAATTAAACATCGCAACTACTGTTGTATAATTATTATTATTTTTTTGTTTAAAACTACTATAAGCACCTTTTCTAGCATGTAATTTGCTAGAAGCAAATACAAATAATATGACAACACTGGATGTATAATATATGAAAAATACATCACTTTCGCGCTTATTGTCATTATTGTGAAAGATTACTTGAACTCAAAACCAATGTTTATTTTTTTGTTGCTTTTTCCACAACAGTAACTTGACCCTTTATTTTTTTTAAGGTAATAGACATGTGATCTCACTTCTCACTTGGAATGCCAAACTATACATGAAACTGTACCTTTTGATATATCAATGGAATACCACAAAATCATCAAATTTCTTAGGTTGTCTCTTCTCCCTATAAGATCTACTCACAGCTATTGGTGTATTACTGTTTGCTGCGTCTTATGTGGTATTCGTCTGTACATGTCTGTCTGTGTTATTGTCTTCACGTTCAAGTCTGTCTGAACTCCTTGACTGTTGTCTGTTGTACTTCTGTACATGTGTACTGTTACGTTTGTACCTCACTCCGTCTGGTGACTGTACAACACTGTTTCCATGTTTTTCCACTAGTGTAAATGGCTCTGGATGAAAAGGTGTACACATTTTATCCCCCTTAGTCTGTTTCACCAATACCTCATCCCATTCGTGTAAATCACTTCTTTCCTTCGCACCTCTCTTTTCATCGATGTACAGTTTGTTTTTCAACTTTTCAATGGCGTCTCTGTCTCTGGCTTCTTCATCCAGTCGACCTTTCTCTTCCAGTTGTGGCAGTTTTGTTCTCAACTGTCGTTGAAACATCATTTCTGCTGGAGTTTTGCCTGTAACACTATGCGGTGTTGTACGAATAGGCAAACATGTTCTGTCTCACTTCTTTCTTACAATCCTTCTTCTCTGCTTGAGCAATCCGGATTCTTTTCATCAGCGATCTGTTTTGACGCTCAACCTCTCCATTTGCTGCAGGATGAAGCGGAGTCACTTTCCTATGCTCTATCGCATTACAACTGAGATAATCTTCAAACATCTCCGAAACAAACTGGGGTCCATTGTCGGATGTAATGGATATGGGTAATCCATGTAGAACAAACATCCTTTCCAAAGACTCTATGATTCTCTCACTCGTAGTGTTCTTCATGACACTCATAAAACCGACTGTAATATTCAACAACTACAAAATACATAGTCCTTTTAAGGTAAAGGACCCAATAAATCAATACCAACATGGACCCTTTGGTAGTGAAGTTGGATTGACCGGCTCCGGTGACGGCATGGCAAATGCAATCTGACACCCGTGACATGACTTCACGTGTATTTCTACATCTCTCTCTGCATCTGCGGCCACCAAACCTTGGTTCGTAGACGTTGTTTTGTCCCAACGATACCCAAGCGTCCTTGGTGTGCTAACTCAACGCACTGTTGTCTAAGCTTCCTCGGGATAACAATCCGTGTCCCCCTCAGAACAATGTGCCCTACACAGGTAAGCTCATGTTTGAAAACTGAATAGTTCACGGACTCTCTCCCGAACTGGTTGTTCTTCAGGCTTTCTCTGACACTCGCTAGCTCCCATCTTCCGTGGAGGCTTCTTCTACCTGTCTTGTAGAAAGTGCTCTTGGATTAGCTTCCTTCGCCACCTAACGAACATATTCCTCTGCTGGTCCAATACTCCTTGTTTGCCACCTTCATCTTCAACGGGCAGTCTCCCTTTTGATTTGATTTCTCTTCAACCTATCCCATGTTGTTGTATCTATAACATTAACAACTGTGCTACTATCGACAACCACATCGACACCAATTCCTCCTACTTGGACATTGATTTTATCGTTGTTACATGTATCAATACTGTTAACAAAAATGCATACATATTTTCATTGTCATCAATGTCACTACATGTACGTGTATTTGTTTTTTCAACACTTCTTATCTGTCCATGTCCTTTTTTCTTCTGAACAGAACCTTTCTTCTGCTTCTCTTGAGTCTTTCCTTTTCCAGTCTGCTTTGATTTACAACATGATGAAAAAATGTCTTGCCACAGTTATTGCAGGTCTTTCCCCTAGCTGGGCACTGCGGATCCTTCACGTAATGTCCTTCGCGACCACACCGGTAGCAACGCTTCCGGTCCGACTTTTTGGTGGTTTTGTGGTGCCGGGTCACATATTTCCTCACGTCTGAGTTCTTATCTTAGTAGTCAAGCAGTGTGTACCTCTTTAGGACTAAAAAACGGATTTCACCCAAGGTGTTGAATGCAAAGGCGTAGAGAATTTTTTTTTTGAAGAGTTGGGATTGTTCATACGGTTGTGTATTATGTGCGACTCTCTCTGAGTTCGCTCGTCGTGTTATGACGTAATAGAATCACTCCTTAGAGTGGTCACTGAATTGTCTCAATCAGTCTCAAGCTGATTGTCTCATTCAGAAAAAACAACAACAACAACAAAAAAAAAAAAACAAAGGGAAGGAGAGGCAGTGGAAAGGGTGATTTTGTCCCGTTCGTGGCCATTCCTAGTTAGGTAGATTAACTAATGGCAGTTAGAGTGATCTGATCTTTCGGTTGATAACTGATTGGGCTAACATGAAGCCGGGACGCATTTGTGATCAGCTTGAATTTGTGGAAGACAACAAAGGAAAGATACACAGACACTCTACAATTTACTTTTATCAAATAGAAAATTGATATGGCGTGTAACTCATCGAGATTCTACAACAAAATGAAAGAACACGGTAAAGAAACTATGTTATAAACGCACAATTTTGTGAACGAAAAGGAACACCATAACCCAAATGTTGTAGTTAAAACGTGACGAACTTTCGAACCTGCACTTACACTACATTTTCAGACTATGAACAAGCTTTTGTCGAACGTCACAAGCAAAGAGAGAGGTTTAAAATCAACACCAATTATTCTTTCATAAAATCCCCCATTGGATAAATATCATGTTCTGAGTCTTTCAACAAAACTACACCGAGTCTATGGAACCAGATTTTGGGATGAGAAATACAGAACTTTTACGAACTTGCTTGATATATAAATGAACATGTACATGCATGTCTTATAGCCAAATGGTAGCGTGATATAGGGAGTTTGATGCAATATGTCTAGCTACCTTTTACAGAGCAAAAGTGTGAGCCGGGAAGAATATGGAGGCTACACGAATCTTATTGAAAGAGTTGAATAGTGAGAGACAGAGGAAGAGAGAGAGAGAAAGGGAGAAACAAAACAAAACAATGCACGATATCGCAAATAGCTTTTCTTGTTGAAACAAATATTGAATGCATATCCATCTCCAAAACACAGAATTTCCCTCATCGAATTATGTTTCGAACTCGGCTTGCGGCCACCCCAAAACATCATTCTCCACATTCAGCGCCTTATAGGGCAGCTGGGCTAAAGCCAGGGTAATATTGGAGCGCCTTGAGCACCATTGGTGGATATGAGCGCTATATAAATACACTCTAAAAAACTAAAGTGCTGTATATAGCACTTTTTGAGGGCATGCATAGGGACTGCACTCAGAGTGCTATTGAATGCACTCAGCGTGCTATTTCATCACTTTCACGGGAGCTGGACCGGCTCCTTAAACTGCTAAACATTTAAAAAAAAATCGTGATTTTGGCGAGCCTCGAACCAGGGTCCGCTGATCGAGAATCGCTGGCATTACTCCTAGCTAAATTTTTTTTCCCACGAACTTTTTGTCCCTGTCCTCCCTGCCGCATGCCCACCTGATCCTTTCCAATCTAAATCAATTTCGCAATCATAGGGTTTATTTCGTAAGCGATATAATGACGGTTGCTTCCAGCGTCATGCTGTGGTGAGACGCGTTAGCCCTCGGACATTTAACCTGAGGTATGTGGGTTCGACTCTCAGTTTTGGACATTACAAAAATAACGTTTTGTATTTTTATTATTACTAAAAGTAGTATGAAACTTTGAAACCCCATCCAACTCCAAGCATTGTAGGGCTATTTCAAAGTTGCGCATGCGTCAAGGACGATAGTGACAAAAGTTCGTGGGGAAAAAAAGTTCGCTTACCGCTAGACTAACTCACATCGTACGATTTAGAGCAGATCATATTGTTACATAGTGAATTTACGACACCGCATAGTTCATGTTATCTACTTGACTACCATGACTAAACTGGATTGCAAGAAGCATTCGTTAGTCCATCGGTAACATCAGCGGATCCTGTTTCGAGGCTCGCCACGGTCATATTTTTTGGGGGGCAAACTACAAGTGCTATAAACAACATTTCAGGTGCAGTCACTATACATGCCCCTAAAAGTAGCACTTTAGTTTTTACAGTGTATTCAATATTATTATTATTATTATTATTCTGACTTTGTCGATTCATAATATCTTTCTGTATTTATTTTTGATTTTTTTTACATTCAATATCAATGTTTAAAACCATGACTTAAGTAATTATTGGCCTTTTAACTAAATAAGATTTTTTTTCATTTGAGGAAGATCATGCCTGGACGCTTCAATATTTTATATGAATAACGAAATACTTATTCTTTTTAAACTTTTGAAATAATGTGTACATTTTATTTTGGAAATAAAAAGGGAAAATACCGGCGGAGTGGAGGAATAAAAAAACAAAACTTTTTACATTATAATAACGGGAGTCAAAATGTACCTGTAGAATAATTGGAGTAGTGACAGCCATAGCTAACGATTTTACTGGTACACAGGAATTGTAATCGGAGTGTATGTGAAGGTGCATTATAGTCTGCTGAAAGCTAGGAGGACATTAACTCTGCTTTAGAGTATATGAGTTAGTGCCCTTCTGGGGCCAGACGGATATATGAAGAGTTTCACTCCAAAAGGGGCTAAATTCAGATTTACCGCTTTGAGTATTTAGGGTTTTTAAATTTACCAGTTTCCCTCGACCACCTTTACTTTATTTGGTAGGGCTTTTGTCTTCGATTAATTCACTCATGTTTTAAAAAAATCTAGCAGTTAATTTCAATTAAACCCAAAAATATATGATTTTGATTCCATGGATTTGTCCCCTTTTTGACTAAAACCTTGCATAGTCAGGTGTCTTTTCTGCACATTTGAATACCTTTTTACAATTAAAATTGAACGCGAAACACATTAATCTCCTGATTTTAATTAAAAATAAAAATGATAACAAATAATGAATTTCTTTTTTAGATGTTTTATTCCGCCAAAAAGCTGCATCCAGAAATGTTCATCAAAATATCAAAACTCGTTGCATCTTGACAAAACGTTGCACTGATGATCTAGACTAGCAGCCGCACCGAAAAGGTAAAGATGTTAATACGTAGTATTAGGAAATGTGGTTAAATTAACAAATCCTAAATGACTTTAATAAAGGGATACTCATTGTGGACGTTTTAATGCCGCGAGTGGGCACCGTGATCGTTACCTGATCATGCCGTTGCCCCTCGGGGCGCATACCTCGGATAGACTGGTCGCCGCACAAACATGTACGCTCCACATGAGCTCGAGCTCTCGTGCGAGATTCGGTCGGCTTTGTGCAGTCGAAATGTAATCCCACTTAGTCCAACGGACGCGTTCGACGCACAAACTTTGTGTAGGAGTGAATGGGGCTTACGCAATCCTGACTTTCCCCACGGCCGCTCGGTGGCGTATCCCTTTAAGGGATTGAGCTCCTTTTGGAATAAAACGGTTTTGGATTTAGCCCCTTTTGGAATGAAACGTATTTTTTTTCTACTTTCAACAAATATGTTTTAATGTGTTATAGCGCATTTCATTCCCATGTCCGAGATGCTTGGACATATTTATTTTTTGAAATTTATTTTCAAAAACCAATTTCTGTCAAAAATGGATTTAGCTTCTGTTTAATTTTCCGCCCCCCGCTTTATCTTGTAAGAAAAAAATTCTGTATAAATTCTGAATAAATTTCAAATTGATATGGAAATGAAGATGAGTTACTACCCGTAAAGCAATACCTCCATAATGACAAATTTCCCCTTTTTTGGCTGTTTTTCGGCCAAATGTATGCACAAAATTAATCAGTTTTATAACGAGCGGGTAATACATGTATTCTATAGTATCTATATCACACTAGGATTAAACTTCAATAAGTTATAGGAGGAAAATAATCCATATAATAGAATCTGGTATTATTGATGAATAAATTATTAATATTTTTACCAAAACCTTAGATTTTGAAAATCTGGGGAATCTATCGTAATATTACTAAGCATACCTAAAAGAGCAAGATTCATTCGTCAACCTGCGTCGTAATATCTCTCACGGTATTGAATATGTATCGAATTACAAGACATGCTTTTTGGAGATATCGTGATAAGAAAATATTGGTCGTATACTTAAAAATTCACCCTCCTTTTGATGTGTAGTGCTCCGGCCCTAGCTAGATAGCCAAGTCACACCCCGCACGTACCGTGCGGGATTGTTCGTGCGCGCGGATAACATATCCCAGAACGCATTACACTTCGCTGGGCGCAGCAAAGGTCCTTTACGTGTGCTGCAGTATAATTACCGCTTCCATTCGGGAAAAAACCATGTGTAATAAGTGAAATATATAGATGCATATATGAAAAGCTTACTTGCAAAAGGCCCTAAAGCCATTTTTTTATCATATGACACTTTTTTATATGCCTTAATAGACATTGACCATGTGCATCAAACTGGCTATATTTCAACTTCTAAAAGTTTCAGGAAGTTTGTTAAAAAATGAGATGAAAATGATGTTTTCTTTCAAAAGGCCCTAAATCCAAAACACTTTTCTTGCAAAAAGCCCTATATCCATTTATCTATCCTGCATCCTGATTGGCTAAGAGAATAGCTTTTTTGGCATGAGTGACCAATCACGCGCCTCCACGCAACCATCTACATGTATCCAGAGACTCTGTGTGAGAATCTTTTCATTTTTTTGACATTTTTTATGGGAATTAAATACACAAAATTCCTTCTCCTTCGTTTATCAAGATCTTGAAAACTACTACAACAATGGAGCTTGCAGATATAACCAACAATCCCAGAAAAAGAAAGAAAAATGAAAGTAAGTGGCAGAGAAATATGTGATATTGAAAAAGGTTCAGCAGATGCTGTTAACTCTAATGACATGAATGATGACGCGACATTTGCTCCTGCGACATTTGCTCCGCGGTTCATATCTCGAAAGGTCAAAGGTTAAGGTCAAGTTCATGATTTGTTTTTTGTTAAGAAAAATGTGAAGATTAGGGTTAGGATTAGGGTTAGGGTTAGGGTTAGGTTTAGGTTTAGGATTAACATGGCAAAGTTAAACCGGAGCAATTGTCGCAGGAGCAAATGTCATGGACCCGACATGAATAATACAGCCATGACAAAGATGATGGTGATGATGCTACTGTTAGTGATGGTGATGTTGATGATGACAGTGATAAATGTGATGATGGTAGAAATGGTGATAGAGATAATGATAATAGTGGTGGTAATGATAATGGCGATAAAGGTATTTCCGATCACCATAATGACGATGATGATGATGACGGTTATGATGGTGATGATAATGGCAATAATGATGATAACAATGATGATGTTGGTTATGATGATGTTGATGCTGATTTCATTCATGTGTATGATGGTGTGATGCTGAATGTTCTGATGATGGTAATGGTGTGATGACGATGACAATTGTACTGGTGATACTGATATTGGCTACGTGATGTGATGTTGATTATGATGATGCATTCTACTCTGGATACAGTAGATATTGCTTTTATCTTGAGCAAATCTGCTTTATTAAGGGCAGATAATGACTGGCTACTGTCATTAAACAATACAAATTATCTTTGGAATGGACTTAAAAATGTTGCTATATCAGGCAAGGTTTATCCTAACAAAGCAAATATTTTATGCAGTTATCTAGAGCAAGTCTGCTTTATTTTTAAGGTCAGATGATGATTTTCGATAAGTCACCCCAATTCTCTTTCGAAGTTTAAATTTTGATTGATTTTATAATGTTGCTATATCAGGCAAGGTTTATCATAACCCATTGAACACTTTAGGCAGATGGAGCAGCACAAGAGGTTAGGGGAACAAGGGCGGTGGATTTGGGGTTCATTAGAAAGATTTTTAATGTGTAAATTACTATTATCATTCAAGACTTTTTTGCAAAAGGCCCTAAATCTCACTTTTCTTGCAAAAGGCCCTAAATCCCCAAAAACAATAAATATAAAAAATCATATAAAATGTTTGACGGTCGCAAGATTTTTTTAATTGTGATTATTGTTACCTGTGGTGATGTCTCTTAAACATACATGAAAATATTCTTGAATTAAATCATAGAACTGTGTGAAACAAAAAATCTCAATTTTACTAAGAAGTAGGTAAAGTGGATTTAGGGCCTTTTGCAAGAAAACTCTTCATATATGTATATTTTATTTCTACTCTCCCCAAACATTATCTTGGAATGTACATTATAATCCCACTCTCCTACTTGTATACAAGCTGCGATCACAGTGTATACATACAAGAAAGTATCATGGGCTTGTAATATAAAAAACTCCTTCCTATAGGCATGTCTACTACAGGAAATGAAACAAAGGAGCGTTATGTAATATGCCAAAGAGACTTTTTGTCAAAGAAAAGACGAGTTCAAGTCCCAGACACTATGAATAAAAAGCTGTCAGCTGAGATTATCTCCCTGTCATACCTCCCTGAAAGGTTATCAATTTGAATGCCTTTTCTAAATGTACTGTAAAACTGTACAATAGGTATAGTTTGTAGGGATTCATGATATCATAATTATTTATTCCTCTTATTTTTTGTAATGCTAGCCCCCTTGTACATTTCTGACAGAACAGCAGAAAAGAAAAAAAAAGCATTGTGGTGAATAAAGATGTAATCAGTAAAAACAAGGATCAGATTTTGTAGAATTCCGAAAAGACGAAAATGCTTGCACAGTTGACCAAACGAATGACCTCATATTTTCATCAAAATTATATTTAGACGGTAGGTTAAGTTTTCAACGCATTATTAATTCCTGAAACACTTTTCATCTGTTAAACTGGTGTCAAATTGGCTGATTTAAACCCCTTCAGTTTAATACCGAATTGTTACATGCCACAAATTTGATGATCAATAAAATGTAAATGATTGTGAAAAATCAGGAGCGATTATACAGCAATGGAAATACCAACAGCAGAGCCTACCCCCCCCCCCCCCCCCCCCCCCCTGTTAGACCAACCCTGGGTCGTTAGGGAATTTAAACACTTTACGTACTTTTCTGGTCATTAGTCAACCAAGGGTAGATAACACTGTCAACTGCTTATAACACAATCATCATAGACACTTTAGTTTATTGCAAACACAGAGTTGTCTTTGTGTCCATTAATTCAACCCAGGGTGAATGACAATTCCTACTGTCTATATCAGGCATCCTAAACGTTTTAGTTTGCTGTCAACCCAATGTAGTTTTTACGGCCATTTAGTCTACCCAGGCTAGATAACAATTCCTACTGTCTATATCACAGGCATCCTAGGTCTTTTAGTTTGTCAACCCAGAGTAGTTTTTGTGGCTATTTAGTCAACTCAGGGTAGATAACAATTCCAACTGTTTAAATCACACGTGTCTCAGATGTTTTAATTCCCAGACTCATATTTGTGGGTGCTTGTGATATAGATAGTAGGTCTAATAGTCAAATGGTCTAAACCCAATTAGTCTATTACCCACTAGAAACATCAATCATTTGGTCCGTAATACAGTTGGTCTAACTTGGTCTTGGTGAAATTACCGTTTGTACAAATTTTGGTCTAATAACCAATTGGGCTAATAATTATCACGGGGCCACATCTTGCCATCTACGACCCTATATGGGCATCCATATTTGATGCATTTTTTAAAATTTTAGATCCAGATTTTGTACAACATTCAGTTTAAGTTCCCGCATTTAATTTGTATCTAGAGTTAGCGTCTAGATCCATTTACATGTCTTCGGGGTATTTTCCACAATTATTGGAAAACAATGTTTTTCGTACAGTAGATATTGAACTATTTTAATGATATTAATAAGTATTATTCTTAAGGAAATTGCTTGTTTTATTATAATTTCTAAATATATTTATTATCAAAATATAGCATTAGCTTCATAATTACTATTATCATAAGGCTATTACTATACTAGGCCTGTTATTTCAGGTCATAGGCATGTATCCTTTCAAATACCCCCACCCCCTCAACAAAAAAATAGATTAACAGTCCGTATGAAGATCATATTTGTTTGTAGTATTAGACCAAATAGATATTGGACCAAATGAGTTAAATATCCAACAGTCATTAGATGAACTAAGATTAGGACCAAATGATTATGAGACTAAGTGTGACCCGCCGCCTCAAAACCTACAATAAGTCGCACGGACCACAACGTAGCAAACAGCCCAAAATAGTAAATTTGCTTGGATCAGTCCATTTTCTGTTTTTCATAGAAATGGGTAGGTTCATTATCATTTTATCATGTCTCAAGTTTCTGAGTCGTAATTCGACTTAGAAATATGTGTTGGTGGCATTTTAAAATGACTCCTTTTTTTCACCTGTCGAGCTGTAACTAATGTTTGGAGAGCTTTTGTAATACTTTCATTCAATGCCAAATTACTAATTTACCTCTAAAGGTATTAAATTGGTTTTTGGAGTGAGTAATGAATAGATCCTCCCGGAGCAGGGTGCCAAAATGCAGCATAATCTAATAATCCCTTCATGCCGGTTGTTATGGCCATTTGAATACCCAGTTTTACTTGGGCGCACCGAGAGAGCGAAGGTTTAGCACTCTTTTCTTCCGAACTTAAATGACAATTTTTATGAATAGGAGTTATTGATTGCTCGTTTCACACTGATTGTAAATGTGATATTTAAAGGTGTTATCATCGAGTAAACTAGGCAAGTGATATACCATTGGAAAGCTAAGAATCTGTACTTTCAGAAAATGTATTAAAAAAAAAAAAAAAAATTTGGCGACTTACTGTAGGTTTTGAGGCGTCGGGTCACAAGTGGTCATTAGACAAAATGATTATTAGACCAATGGGTTGATTGACGAAATGAGCATAAGGCTAAATTGTAATTGCACAGATAGATGATTAGACCATGTCGATATTACACCAACTGGGACTAGCCCAAATGGGTATTGAACCAAATGAATATTGGACGAACTGATAATTAGACCAAGTGATGTTTGGACTAAATGGCTTTATACCAAATGGTTTTTTAGACAAAATGGTTATAGACCAACTGGTCGTTGGACGAAAACATTATTGGACTAAATGGCCATTGAATGAAATGTTAATGAAAGAAATGTTATTAGACCAATCGATGCTAGTGCAGCTGGCATAGGACCAGCTGTCAATTTACCAAAGAGGCATAGTTCTGTAGTAACAGGGAACCAATCAAGGGAAACGTTAGGGCTTTGACCAAGTCCTACATGGAGGTTAACAAGCTAAATACTGTGCTGGTCCGCCTTTTCCTTTATTTACTTAACATTTACTACTAGAATATACTGTACTACTATTTTACATCTGATTGGGCTACGTATAACGTGAAGCCGAAGAACATCTGTCGTCAGCTTGTATTATTTAAGCTTAGCTGGTGGGATGTCATCATCTGGCCCAGCATGTTCAGTATGACTATAAAGTAATAAGTTGTTAATAATTAGTTCCGATCTCTCGAACCTGCACGTATACTACATTCTCAAACAAATATGAAAGGGTGAACGAATTCCACAGAGTAAGACGTTTGAAAATCAAGTAAAATCAAGTGAAATTTATATTTGCATTACATTTTTTTTTGTTCGTAAGTAGCCTCACTGAGAGAATGATTTTTCAAAACTACTTCTCTATTTCGCGTATTTTTTTCAAAATAAATTTGTGCCTTTGGGAAAGAGCAGACGCGGGAACCTATACACCCCGTTTTCAGTCATCATGAAAACGGCGCTATAGCAGAAATTTCAGCTACCAGATGCTGAATAAACTTAAGTTGAGTAAACAAAAATCGAAAGGTGAAATAAGCACAGTGAAAATAGTACTTTTGGAAAGAAGCAATGGGAAAGGACCGCCGATGAAAATGGTCTGTCGAGTATGACGTATGCCGATGGACGCACTGATCTCTACTGCATATTCATTCGCGTTCACGAAGTTGTGAACGTCAACATACGACAAAATACGACAAAATACGCGAAAACGCAATGCTCGTAAACTTCGCATTTACACTGTTTTATGCGTTTTTTCACCACTTCTGCAATTTAGTTTACATGCAATAAAACCTAGACGACGGGTTTCTGCTTTTCTTTTCTTCTCTATCCCCCGCAATGATCTAAATTTTAACATTTTTGTGATGCGTACAACCTGTACCTGTGGTACAAATGTACGGGAGCATAGCTGTGTGAGTGAGTGAGTGACCAAGCAACAGGCTGGTAATATTTTAGTGGTCGTTTCGGGAATACAGGCCTAATATCACGTTCATAGCGCAAAAATAATGATAATAATAATAATTTCTGATGCCTATATCCCTTATGGAAAGATCATAGTGTTACCACACTGTGTACCACAGTGTGAAACACAGAGTGTAATAGTGTCGAACACAGTGCAATAGCACAGTGGGTAAGCACAGTGAAAGCACAGTGAAATATCATTGTGTTGCCACACTGTGTACCACAGTGGGAAACACAGAGTGCAATAGTGTCGAACACAATAGCACAGTGTGTTTAATATATGAATTTGGTACGTATGGTAACGCTGTGTTTTACCACATTGTGGGACACAGCGTTATCGCACTTCCAAAAGCACATATTAAACACACTCTGGATCAAACCATAGGCCCGAATTCACAAAGGTGGTTTCATTTGAAACCGTGGTTTCAAAAAACCATGGATTTTTGAAACCACGGTTTCACCCGAAACCATGGTTTCACCGAGTCTGTGATTCACAAACAGTGGACTAAAAAATCCACGGTTTCCAGCATACCCACTGTTGAAACCACGGTTTGAAAGTCCGGTTGCAACCGGAGGTAGGGATCTCCCCTTTTTTTGCACTGCACTGAGCATGCTCAGTAAGATTGATTCAACCGTACCAGTATCCAGAGCTTTTCTTTAAGTCGTGTTTTTTGGAATAAACAAGGACGTGTATCTCAGCGCGCAGGGCGTATTTTGCATAATCCTTCCTGTTCTTGTCTCTCGAGTTGTAACCCTGATAGCAGAAAGTGGTAAAAATTACGTGATATTTACGTCGTGGTTTTCGTCTTTTTTTACGTCCTGTAATTACGTCAATAAGACGACAACTTGCACCAACGCAAGACGTCAAGAGGACGTCTTATTTTGACGTCATTCTGTACACTGTAAAAACTGAAGTGCTGTATATAGCACTTTTTGAGGGCATGCATAGGGACTGCACTCAGAGTGCTATTGAATGCACACAACGTGCTATTTCAGCACTTTCACGGGAGCTTGTTATAAATGAAAGTCGAGACATAGTTCATGTTATCTACTTCACTCCCATGTCTAAACTGGATTGCAAGAAGCATTCGTTAGTCCATCGGTAACGTCAGCGCCTGTCAATCAGCGGAACCTGGTTCGAGGCTCGCCACGGTCACCAGTTTTTTTGCTGGTAAATTAGCACACTACAAGTGCTATAAACAGCATTTCAGGTGCAGTCACTATACATGCCCCTAAAAGTAGCACTTTAGTTTTTACAGTGTACAAGACGTAGAGATGACGTCAAAATAAGACGTCCTATGAAAGCATCATATCAACAAATCCAACATGCTGCCATCTACAATCATAGCCTCCCAAGATCATTATCAACATAAACCTTTCTTTAGCAAGTTAGTGCAATATTCCCCATTAGATTCTTTATCAACCATACATTTATTTACATTGCCTCAACATCAACTACCAATGACTACCAATGTGAGGCCTTTACGAGACAAAGTATATTATAAAATGTAAAGAGTAACTTATTTTCAGCAATTTAATATTACATATTTGTTATATTTTTGTTACATACAATACATTAAAAATATTTATATATACATATATTTTCCATTAATAGTTAAAGGTTAAATAAGTTAGGCATTGATTCATGGAATAAATAGGACTACTTATGTACATAAAAGTCTATTGTAATTTAAATCTATTAAGAGTATTACAGTTCCGGAGGCACGTAAGAGTTAAAGGTTTTAAGAAATATTTCATTTATAAACGATTACGAAATTCATGAAATATTTATGGCTCACATCTTTAGGTGAACATAATACAGGTGTTTTAAAAGACAATTTCCCAGATTTCACTTAATATGAAATTATAATAAGAATGTACAATACACTGAAAAATAATTTACTTTTGGAAATCATCTCTTTGAAAAATAATTTAGTTTAGTTTTCAATCTTGAAAAAAATTCATTTTCTACTTTTTATTTTCTTCTCTTTCTTTGCACGAGCAGGACAATGTGCAGTTTTCATCTAAATATCTGAATTCAGGAAACCCTAAATAGGATTCTACACAATGGGAAATTCTTTTCTTATTTCAATATATTTTTCAACAAATTTTCCGAAAGTATTTAAATTTTGATATTATGATTATAGATCAAAATATTCAATAAAAATCTGACTATCATACACTGCAATTCACATATGTCAAAGACACATAATTATGCAACTACAGGCAAACCTCGTTACAACAAACTCCTTTGTATTTTTTTTTTTCGGGCTGGGGGGGGGGGGGAGACAACGTTCTTCTAACAATGTTACTGTACTTTAACCCTAGTCCGCCGGTTGGTGGATTCAACCTCTTCTCTCATAGTTGGGAACGCCATGATTTTCTCCTCCTTGGGATAGCTTTGGAAGCCTCACTTTTGTCTCTTCAAACAGATGATTGTGATATTGATGCCTCATCACAGTGACCATGCATCCTATGGAATGATCCTGTAAATGACAACGTATCAACAGATAGCAGGATAAAAATATTTTTATCAGATGAATTTTAATTTAAGAAAAAAAGAGAAATATATTCAAAGTAAGGAAAAAAAATTGCAGAAAAAGTGTACACAATTTGAGATTTAATAATTATAAGCTACAACAAAATTAAAGGGGAATGAAACCCAGGCATCAGTATGCTCTAAGTGAATGGGGATGACCAAGAAGACTAAATATTGAAAGTTGGAGCAAAAGCGGACAATCCATTCAAGAGTTATGACTTTTTAAAATTACAGTAACAGTGGCGGATCCAGGATTGAGTAACAGGGGGGGGGGGGCAAACAAATGAAGGTTTGTCAAATTTTGGAAAAGGTAGACCCGTATCTTTTTTGTCTCGCCAGCTTCTCGAAAATGGGGGTGGTGGTTATTGGGGTCCAGTTTCCCTCCATAATTCCTTGACAAGCAACAAAAAAAATTGCACCCTGTCCCCCCCCCCCCCCCCCCCCCCCCGGATCCGCCATGGAGTAAATCCCTATCATGGGGATCATTATTGCACAGATGTCATAAATTAAACAAGGTTATCGAAAATTAAAAAAAAAAAAATGTTCGTTCATGCATAAATTTCTTATTCAATAATCAAAAACAGATATTAAGAAACAAAAAGTTGTTATAATTGATCATGAATATCTCATATCATCCTTATTTTGTAATCTACAAATAACTTACCTGTCCAAAATTGGAAGGAAAAATCCTGCACAGGCCAATTTTCATACCTCTAACTTAAGTGAGCACTGCTCATCGATGCAGGACATTTTTGTCATTTTTTTCATATCATATGAAAGGTGGGTACTTTAGCTTTCCATACATATCAACATTTTACCATAAAAATATATATGCCTAATTTGGCAACCATTTCACAAGTGTTACGTTTTTTTCGAGCCACACGGTATACATGTATGTGCATTGATGCATCTTGAAGCTGTAAGTAATAATCTAAATTGTTGTGAACCTTCCTGTAATGCCTATGGTATCTTACATTACAGATGGGTATACAAGTTCGCAAAAATTGAGATTCCTACATCATGCTCTACAATGTGCATGTACATGTACATCTTAGATTATATCTTTATAATTTACATACAATTACAATTTCAGCCGAAGGCAAAGCAAAAAAAAAAAAAACATAGCACACAGGGTCCGGGGGGGGGGATCAAAGATTAATTTATAGTTCCCTTGGTCTCATTTTACTCAAAATCAATTCGGGTGAAAGATTGAATAGATGTTGCTTTTAAACCAGGATCTCGAGCAGAGTCTGGACGTTGACATGTTGCTGACCACCTAATTTTTGGAATCATTCATTCATAATCATAGATTAGCTTAACTCAACTAGCCTTGAGTCGGACTCTGGAATTGGAATAAATAGACTAGACTACGTGCGTGGGCGTTGTCACCGTTGATTTTTAGCAACCAAGTAAAATGTGCAATGTCTTGTTCATCGACTCCCAAATAATGGTGAAATTTTGCTGAAAATCCATACAAAATAATACATGCTGGATACTACTAACTAGTCGAGGCCTATTTACAAGAATGCCAGGTTACCTGATGAGGCTGACCTCGACTTTCTTCAGTCTCAGACCGCTATGTCTCGGACTCGTCTTTGTTTGTTGTGATCAGGGACACAAAAATACACGCCCGGGACTAAAGAATTAACCAGAGTGCGATTTTTTGTTTCATCCTCCAGCTGCACACTGGCGCTAGGCTCCAAACAGCATGCTTTTATGAAGTATTTTTTACTTTTCTGCGCAACACGATACGTACAGATAAGAAGCCAAAAAAAAAATTCTAAATTAGATATCACTTGGAATCGGTAAATTACTTACGATTTCCATCCAGCTTGGGCTCGGGAAAGTATGCTAGCTCCTCACTTTTTGTTGCGAGAAAATTTCTTTCCGCATGCGCAGCGTTCACGATCGATAATGATCAGCCGGCCGGCCGGTTGATGATGTCTGCAGCCTAAATGCTGCACTCTGATTGGTTAAAACCGTGGTTTCACCTGAATCCACGGTTTCAGACCACCCCAAACAGTTGACTCAAAATGATGACGTAAAATCCGTGGGTGAAACCATGGTTTCACTTGAAACCACCTTTGTGAATCGCAGATTTGAATCCATGGTCTAAACCATGGTTTCAAACCACTGTTGAAACCATGGTTTTGACTGAAACCACCTTTGTGAATTCGGGCTATAGAGTCTCAGACACAGTGTACCATAGGTTTTTATCCACATAGTCCACTACACTGTGGTAGTCACCACATATTCCACCATATAGTCTAACCACATAGTCCACCACACTGTGGTATTCACCACATAGTCCATCACACTGTGGTATTCACCACATAGTGCATCACACGTAGTCTACCAGTGTGTTGAACCACATAGTCTACCACAACTACACAGTCTACCAGTGTTTTAATCACATAATCTACCACTATGTGGTTTAACCACATGGTCTACCACACTATAACACAACACAATCTGCAACACTGATGTCAACTGGAACCAAGCACATAGTGTAGCACAATTTTGACAAAAAAGGTATACCAACTATGTCAAGTACATGTATGTCCACAGACTAAAGAATATGTATTGTACTCCATTTCTGCAGTTCTCAATACATAGAGGGGGAAGCTCAATATAACAGATTGTTTCATGTAATTTTAAGCCACCTGTTAAAAGCGACTTTTCAAAAATTTGTCAAATATCCTAGAGTGGAAATTTACCAACAATATCTTGTTAAATCAAGCCTCCACTTTTCTGATCCGAAAATACATGTACTTAAAGTTGGGAATAGTAATCGTCTGCTGTAGCTTGCAGCAGGTGGTATACTCCGATGGTCATGTGGTTAAAATTGTGCTTTGGTTCAAATCCAAGGAGTCACACAAGGGAACAATCCACAGGAAACTAGAAAACGATAAGAAAATAGGAATAACTATCAATTTTGCTCATGTTTTAATATAAAAAATGAATATACAATACAACAATAACATGAAATACCTTTGAACATGCGTATGCATTTGCACAAAGCAACTTGCCTGAAATAGAAATTGAATGTCACTTATCCGTTTTGGAAAGGCATGTCATTGCACACCACAGATATGAAAAATAATCTTGAAAATGTTCAAACTTTGGTATTTCAGTGAATTACAGGTGTATTTTGAAACACAGACCTGCCAACCTTTAGGAACAGAAACCAGTACTCTTATTTTTCACCAAAATTTTGTATTTTCGCCAGAAATTGTGAAATGCTGCAGCTTACCAGGGTCTGAGTAAGCAGACGCAACATAGAGGGAAGCTAGCTTCAACGGTTCCCCATCAACCTACTGCCAACACCCTGGGTCAGGAAACAATCACAATTTCCACAGAGTACAGTATTCATAAACATTTTACGAGTGTTAAAATATATATAAGCTTTCACTGACCATAACCATGCATGGAATTTTAGGGATGCAGTTGCTTTTAAAATTAACAAGCTGCAGCCTAAACAAATACCAGTCAAATTCAATCAATGCATCACCACCAATTTTAAAATAATTGTACCTGATGACCTGAATTTGATATCACATCACATGGATATTAATTAGTTGTATATAAACATATCATTTGTGCAACAAGGATGCATCCCTTACTGATATCATGCTTTTTAACCAAATTAAACATCCTAGAGTATAATATTCATTATTAATAAAATTTAATATCAACAAACCGTTCATTTTTTTAAAGACTGATATAGAACATACACATAATTATTTTTCTTTATCATACTTGTCGTTTCTTGAACAAATTCCTCCAGGATGACAAGGAAGTAGTCATTTTTGAAGTAGTGATTTTTTTAGACCTTGGGCGACAACCTCCCTTCCCCCTTCAACTCACAAAAAAAAAATTAAATAAAAAATACTGCTTCTTGTTGTCTCTTTTAATCACTTAATCTATATATAAATAAAGTCGGCAGGGTTATGTAAAGGGCTCGTCGGGGGGACGTCGGTATTTTTGTGAATGCTCCATAGCACAAGCGTTGCTGGATACCCCGACATCGGATCGCAACGTCAATCTCGCCGACGCCTATAAAATTTAACAAATCGCCGAGGTATCGTTACCGCTGCAAAATCGCTGCATTGCGATCGAAATGCAGCGTAACCGTTGTACACAGTTATTCGGGAGCGTAGCTGTGTGAGTGAGTGAGTGACCGAGTAACAGGCTGGTAACATTTTGATGGTTTCGGGTGATATAGGGCAATGTATTAACGTATGGGGCGCCAAGTGTACCCTGTCTGCTTCTGTTGCAAAATCAATGATTTTGTTACAAAATCACCCTGCAATTTTACTTTTGTAACAAAATCAATCCCCACTGGTGATTTTGTTACAAAATCAACCCACACTAGTGATTTTGTTACAAAATCAACCCCACTAGTGATTCTGTTACAAAATCAACATGCACTACTGATTTTGTTTGAGTAGCTATTCAAAGAAAATCGCAAATATGGCAATTAATGTATCACTAGAAACTGGGAAGCTTACAGATGGCAATCGTATAAGTTTTATGTCAACTGCGTATCTGATGATTATAAAAACAACACAAATAAAAGCTCTTCTCAGCATCTGGAATATCCGAGGATTCGCCAGAAATATAGCGATGTTTTGATGTCGTCACACAAGGGATCGATCCTGCTTAAGCAGACGACGTCCTATAATGAATGAACGTAATTGCAATGCAATTATTTATCAAATTATAAAGAGTTTGGTGTATTTAAACATGACCTTATTTCACACCATTATAAAAGGGAAGTGAAACTGATTCTTATAGCTAAAACCGTTTGATTGTAAATACACAGGAGAAGGGTCAATGATCAATGAAATAAACCCCACTTTCAAATTGAAAAGCCCTCCGAATAATAGCAGGATGGTATTCGTTCCCTCTTGAAACGCCGAACATGCCCCGGTGCAAGCAGCTGAAAATACACTGGCGTCTTATTTTGTTTACAAGTGACTGATTTCTTTATTTTTTTAACGCTGCATTTTTCATCAAAATAATACCATACACGAAGTTAAGAGTGAGGCAACAGACTAACATTAAGACTGACGCTAGTGAAGGAAGAGAAATAAGTGAAGAGGAGATGACAAAATAGGCTCTGAAAAATGTGTAAGATGTTATGGGACATCGTCTGCTTAGACAGGACTGGTCCATGGTGTGTAGTCACATATCTCAGCAGCGTTCGAGGAGCTCTTCAGCTGCTATATCGGGGGCTGTATTTTACCGTTATATAATTGATAATAATCATTACTTCAAATGTTTCCAAGCGTTGAATTTGGATAACCTTGTTTAATTTATGCCATCTATGCAATAATAAGTATTAAGCCAATATTTAAAATCATTAAAGTTCTACTTTAAAAATTGTCTCATGTTTATGCCCATTTTCCTTGCCGTGAGAATAGGCGTCTCTTCAGTTCAACGCGTACGGCGGATCGTCGAATCTACAATTGATACGGCACGGTATCGTACACGTGCATCTTTCGTCAGCTCAGATTTGCATCAGGTCTGTATGATTAATAATGTCACCCAATAACATCCACAGAAATTAAAATTGAATGATGATTTATTGCTCAAAGCCTCAAACAAATTGATTGCACACCTGACCCTGGCACTGCTCGCCTGCCCTTGACTGAGGATTGACCGGCCGGCCCTGCCCCACTGGCACTGCCACATGACTGGCGCTGCACTGCAGCGCAGCTGACCTGAGTGTGCTGCGGCTGGGCTAGCTGGCCGGGCCCAGCGGACTGGCGCCTGTTTTCGTTTTGTCGTGATCTCGATTTCCCTCTTATAAGTCTTAATACCAGTCTTAATATATTAATATTGATATCATTGTTGTGAAATAATGACGATTTAATATAAATAATGGAAATTTTTAATAAATGCGTACCTTTGAATTGAAATCGAAAAATAACTCTGAATTCTTTGCTAAAATTACTCACTTAAGTTATAATGCATAAACAAGAAAGATATTCGAATAAATGTTAGGCCTAATTGCTATTGTATATTATTGAAAATATCTGCCAAAATTCATGTTGAGTCATGCATCCGGAATTCCGAATATATGTCTGGAAATAATCAAAACGCACTGCACTTTCTGCCTTTGTAACGAACACACAGTTTTGTATCTTTTGTCTCTCGCGAACACGTCATTCTCGATAGTGAAGTCCCACATGTACCCACATTAAGTCAAGACCTTCAGGCTTCACAAGCGTAACTCCGAAATATATGGGAAGTGATGAATTGTCACAACATGATTATGCGTGCATGCTGTGTATAATGTAGATGAACAAACTACAAAGTCAACTCTGATCCGGGTGCTGAAGAGACGCCTACTCTGACGGCAAGGAAAATGGGCATAAACCTGAGACAGATTTTCCACCAAAAATCTTCTTCAATTTAATTTTATTGGAAATAAAAATATACTTTGTGCAAAGATATGTCATATTTTTATCAAAAATATGTTCTAATGTGTTAATATACTCGGTTTTGTTTTTAATTACATAAAACTTTTGGGGATGAGAACCAATATTTTTGTTGCTTCCTCTGTGATATCGATATCATGCAGTTGGAGTCAAAAGTATCGCCAGTACGTATCGTTCATTTATTTCGGATACAAAATCACTAGTTATGTTGCTTTTGTAACAGAATCAGTACTGCGGGTTGCTTTTGTAACAGAATCAATACTGCGGGTTGCTTTTGTAACAGAATCAATACTGCGGACTGATTTTGTAACAGAATCAATACTGCGGACTGATTTTGTAACAGAATCACTAGTGCAGCTTGCTTTTGTCACAAAATCAGTACTGCGGATTGATTTTGTAACAGAAGCACTAGTGCAGCTTGCTTTTGTAACAGAATCAATACTGCGGGTTGCTTTTGTAACAGAATCAATACTGCGGACTGATTTTGTAACAGAATCAATACTGCGGACTGATTTTGTAACAGAATCACTAGTGCGGATTGATTTTGTAACAAAATCACTAGTGCATGTTGATTTTGTAACAGAATCACTAGTGGGGTTGATTTTGTAACAAAATTAATATTGGGGGATTTATTTTGTTACAAAATCACTAGTGTGTGTTGATTTTGTAACAAAATCACCAGTGGGAATTGATTTTGTTACAAAATCAATCCCCCACTAATGATTTTGTTACACAATCCATCCCCACTTTTGATTTTGTTACAAAAGTAAAATTGCAGGGTGATTTTGTAACAAAATCATTGATTTTGTAACAGAAGCAGTCATGGTACACTTGGCGCCCCATATGAACAACAGGTTCATATATTGAACTTTTAACATTTATGTGATGCGTTTGGATCGCAATGCACAGCGATAATAAACAACATGTACCTGTGGTACAAATGTACGGAAAGCTGTGTGAGTGAGTGAATGACCGAGTAAAAACATGAAGCTACAAAAGGCTGGTAATATTTACGTGGTCGTTTCGGCCATACAGGCCTAATATCACGATCATAGCGAATAATGATAATAATAATAATGATAATTTCTGATGCCTATATGCCCGAAACGACCACGAAAATATTACCAGTGCCATGCAGCTTACTACTCGATCACTCACTCAGAATTCACACAAGGCTGGCTATGCAACTCTTACGTATACAGCTTGTCTGAAAATCGCTGCATTGCGATCGAAATGCGTCACCAAAATGATACAATTTATAAGATAATTACGTCGGATAAAGGAGAAAGACATCTCAAAAACCTGTCGTTCATGCATTGCATAAATGAACAAAAAAATAATATTCGCTATGATAGTGACATGAGCCCTATATCACCCGAAACCACCATGGTCACTCACTCACTCACTCACTCACACAGCTATGCTCTCGTATAACTGTGTACAACGGGTACGATTTTCGGACAAGCTGTATACGTAAGAGTTGGGTAGCCAGCCTTGTGTGAATTCTGAGTGAGTGATCGAGTAGCAAGCTGCATGGCGATGGTAATATTTTCGTGGTCGTTTCGGGCATATTGGCATCGGTTTTTACTCGGTCATCCTCACACAGCTTTCCGTACATTTGTTCCACAGGTACATGTTGTTTATTATCGCTGTGCATTGCGATTCAAACGCATCACAAAATGCGTGGGATAGAGAAGAAAAGAAATCCAGAAACCCGTCGTCTAGGCTTTATTGTATGTAAGCTAAATTGCAGAAGTGGTGAAAAACGCATAAAACAGTGTAAATGCGAAGTTTACGAGCAATGCATTTTGTCGTATGTTGACGTCCAGAACTGCATGAATGCTAATGAATATGCAGTAGAGATCAGTGCGTCTATCAGCATACGTCATACTGGACAGACCATTTTCATCGGCGGTCCTTCCCCATTGCTTCTTTCCAAAAGTACTATTTTCACTGTGCTTATTTCACCTTTTCACTTTTGGGTTTTAAACTTTTACTTTGATTCATGGTTGTGATTTCGTGCGTTAGTGCGATCCGGCAACACGCAGGTTTTTATCTTGGTTTTTAACACACTCAACTACACTTCGTGCGTTAGTACGCCACGATGAGCACCTTTGTGTTGCCATATCTCACTAACGCACTCCCAACCATGTATTAAAAGTATAGTATCAATAAATGTGCTTAAATTTGACTGGCTGCATCGTTCAAGGTGAATATGTTTATAAAATGTGACCCTCCATCACAAAACGACCAGTAAGTCAGAAATTTGGCTTTTAAAAATTTCAACACAGTTTGAAAGCTTAGATTCCAAGCTTTAAAATGATATATAACTTGTCTTGTATGGAATAAGCAAACCCTTGTAAATTACAATGAGAATGTCAACGTGTCAGACAGGGTAATGACCAAAAAACAATCGAGAAAAGGGGCTCTAAAGAAGAGTGACCATTTAAGAGCTCCTAATCTGTATCCTATTGTTCGTCTCACAAAAGGTTGAGTCAAAACTCCCTAGCATACACAGTGAAGTACTAATTGGATTGGGTTAAAACTTTCCATACCTCTGGAATAGATATATTTCTTTCTTTCTTTAGATTTTGAATATCAGACCATGCATCGTTTTTAAAGGAGAATTAACCCCTGAGTACAAATTTACTTATATTGAAAGGTGTAATATATTCCTACTTATTGGCCTAAATCATTTTCTAATAAGATATTAGAAAAGGGTATAAATAAAGATATTCCAACACCCGGTATCGTCTCCTACTCATTTACATGGGGGCTGCCATTTTCTTGCTGATTTGGATTTGTACATGAACCATTGAGAAATGTTCCGGTCAGGAAGATATTTTGAATCCAAGACCTAAATTGATTTTCTTCATTACCTAAAATCCCATATGTGACGAAAAATATAAAGTGGGTGTTTACATGATTTATAAAAATTAAATCTTTATAATGATACTTTTAAATTGTCTGGTTTTGCTTAACAAAATTCTGTTTTCTTGGTTTGCCAAACAGAGCAGAACATAATATATGCAGCATGCATTCTGACTTTTCAAGTCCCATTATCCGAAAGCAGGTGAATGCATAGTTTGCCGCTATAGATGCTCAGGGAAGAAGCATCCATAAAATTTGAATTAATTTGCTCCGTCCATTGCGTCACAGTATGTAGAAAATAGATTTATATTAAGCGAATATCGATTTTCAACAGAAATATATAAGGAAATCTTCAGTTTAAAAATAAATTGACATATCTATTCTATATTTTTAATCTCAAATGGGTTTTTAATTTTGAAAAAGGCAATTGGGCATTTGGATTAAGAAAATCTTCTTGTACACATAAAAAAATGGCAGCCCCCATGTATTGCTAGCAGACGATACATATTGCTAGCAGATGATAAATTTTGCTCAGAAAATCTTGATTCGTATCGATCTCGTATATTTTGACGCGAAGCCATATAGTCTAACAAGTAGGAATAAATAACACCTTTGAACACTATCGTCTTTATTGTTTGAGGTTAATTCTCCTTTAAGCTATACCAGAAAATTAATGTGAACTACAATCCCAGCGAGTTGACAAACAAAGTTTGAATGTCCAGGAAAACATGGTCACTTTGAATGAGAGTAAAAACATATTTCAACATAATATTTTACCCTGAAATTTTGTCAGATGGCAGATTAATAAATATATTTTCAGAAAATACAGAAAACTTAAAATAAAAATTTCCACCCAAACCACCTTTTTCACCCGTTTACTCTAAAACTCCCATTGCGACTTATTGGTCGTTTTGTGGTGCAGGGTCACAAATGACGCCGACCGTATTTTTCACAACAATAAAGATTAAAGTGTTACTCGGCAATTCTGTTGTTATATGAACAAATGAAACAAAGAAATGAACGAAAAATAGCAAACAAAAAAATGTATATATTTTTTTTTACAGCTGAGCAGTATATGTTTTACATTTATAATCGTCAAAGATACAATTTCATTGCATTTTACCAATGAAAATTCTCAAAGGAGCACTGCAGTGCAGTCATGTGGTATTTGTGTCAAAATATGAACATTGATAAACGGTTTTCTCGAATGGGACGTTAGATTTATGAATACCCAGAAGACTTCCTCTCAAGGAATTCATAGTAAGACAAATGGAAGTTACGATTTAGTTCAAATGTTGATGGCGGTACAATTGATCTATGTATAACTTAAGCAGTCGAAGATTATAGTTTTCTTTGAGTCTGACAGCTCGACTGGTGAGATATAAGCAGCACGTAAAATATATGACCTATGGAACAACTGTTGCTTTTACGAAAACCTGGGCGTACGTTTGACAGCCAAGTAAGAAAGCGGAAGGCGTTTGATGCAACGACTCGGATTTAGCAAGAATTTGTCAGTTTCAAAACAAGTACAAGATACGATTATTAGGTATAATTTTTTGAAAGATATATGAATGACTGGCAAAACAGAAGAAAATGTAAAGTGTTAGGATTCTAAATATTTTTTTTGTTTTTTTTTCTTTTTTTTTTGTTTGTTTTTGTTTGTTTGTTTGTTTTTGTTTTGTTTTGTTTGTTTGTTTTTTTTTTTGGGGGGGGGGGTTGACTAGGCTCCCGTACACTGTAAAAAATGAAGTGCTATTTTTAGCACCTCAAGATCTGGAGGCAGCACCTGCAAGGGCATGCATAGGAACTGCACAAATTGTGCTAAAGTAGCACTTGTACACGTGCTATAATTCAACACCAGTCCAAGTGCTACTTTAAACACTTTAAGTGTAAGCCTTTTACACTTCTGGTGCTATTAGACGCATGCAGCTCGCAAAAACAACACTTCTAGTGCATTAAATAACTCATTTTAGAGCCCCCAAAACGGCACTACTAGTGCTAACACACACAAACAGTATGCACAAAATCACACCTGTACTGCTGAAAACCCACTCTTCTATAGTCTGTTAAACAGCCCGACACTAAGGTCTAGATTTTGTTTTTAGATTGATATGAACTGGTTATATACATAGATGATATCGACTAAAACCATGGCATGTGGATTTAATCATCTGAGAATTACTTTAGACCAAGAAGTGGCAATTTCGGAGGTTTAATTGTTCCATTTCGGGAATCTACAATCGTGACGAAAAAAAGCACACCCACTGCCTTCCAAACTTCCCAGGCCCGGCCCCGGCCCGTGCGGTCGATCGCGCCCCATGCCTGGCTGATCAACAATTTTCGTGTCAACGTCGACAACGCGTACCGTAGACGGTTGGCCACACGCTGAAACCATGGGCGTTAATCGTTACGTAACTCTATCCATCATGGGGGGACGGCTATTGTGTCGTCCCCCCCCCCCCCATGATGAATAGAGTTACGTAACGATTAACGCCCATGGCTGAAACATGGCATTTCCACTTCATTGCTTTTCATCATGTTTCATATCCACCACCACAAAAATTAATGTAATTATCATATTATTTGATACCTTTATTCGCATAAAATTACAGAAGTTCTAAATTTAATGTCTTAAAGTTTTACTTACCACGCCATGCCTGTGCAGCAGATGATGGCTCTTGCACTACAGTTGCGTAATAAGCGATTTCGTAATAGACCTGTTTACTAATAAGTGATTCAAATTTTATACATACTTTTGAAACAAAGGTTGTTCTTGACAACCTGAAAGCTTGTCAGAGGCTTGTCAGACATAGCAACAAGTAATGTATGCATTAATAACATGTTAATGGATACCTCGTTACTAGTTCCCCAGGAAAGAAACATCCATAAATTTGAATCACTGAGTAAACTGGTCTATTGGCCCATGAGCAACTTTTCGCAAATGACCTTTCCCTTTTTCATTACGATAGGCATCTTTTCAAAGAAAGATAATGCGTAAGCTTGCCCGACATAGCAACCTAAAGAATTCAAACTCTATGAAAGAAAGACATCGTAGACCAGGTGACTAGAATAGCACGTCAATGAACACTTGGGAAAGCGCATTGTTTGCAAGTTGGCTATCATTTGGCAGACTGTCAAATACCAACCATCAATCAACACTTTGTTGCTTTTCAGTGGGTCAATGATCAATGAAATAAACCCCACTTTCAAATTGAAAAGCCCTCCGAATAATATCACAGATTGTATTCGTTCCCTCTTGAAACGCCGAACATGCCCCGGTGCAAGCAGCTAAAAATACAATGGCATCTTATTTTGTTCACAAGTGACTGATTCTTTTAATTTTTTTAACGCTGCATTTTCATCAAAATAATACCATACACGAAGGTTAAGAGTGAGGCAACAGACTAACATTAAGACTGACGCTAGTCAAGTAAGAGAAATAAGTGAAGAGGAGATGACAAAACAGGCACTGAAAAATGTGTCAGATGTTATGGGACATCGTCTGCTTAGACAGGACTGGTCCTTCGTGTGTCGTCACACATCTCAGCAGCGTTCAAGGAGCTCTTCAGCTGCTATATCGGGGGCTGTATTTTACCGTTTTATAATTGATAATAATCATTAATTCAAATGTTTCCAAGTGTTGAATTTGGATAACCTTGTTTAATGTATGCCATCTATGCAATAATAAGTATTAAGCCAATATTTATTTTGATGGAATTTTCTTGCAATGTGATCTTTAAATACATACGAAGTATATTTCAAATAAGTTATAACTTTTTCTTCAACACCTAACTTTACCGTGCTCTTCTGTTTAGCCTACAAATTGTAGTTTGAGTTAACTGAATCACTATTGGGGCAATTGGTTTACGTATAACGTGAAGCCTACATGAATTTATCTTCAGCTTTGAAGTAGGAAAACCAGCTTTGGGAATATCATTATGACAAAGGGATTAGTTGTTACTGATTGATCGTTCTGAATACGTACGTACACTACAAGGACAGACAACGAACGTGCTTTCGTCGGATGCTACGAACATGAGACGTTTAAATGCAGTAGCGTCGAAATCTGTTTGCCTTCTTTGAGCGCGTTTGTGTGTGTGTGTGTGCGTGTTGGGGGCAGGGCATCCGAAATGTAACAACTGGTGTCTATTGAGGTTACTCAACTGTATCAAATTATGCAATTTTGTTATTGAAATTCAAATATGGATGCATTTTGGATGTTAAACAGGCAGATAATTATTTTTATAGCCTATACAGTGACCATTTTAAATTCGTCCAAGTGGTCCATGATATGAATTCGTCGATGTTTTGAGATCAAAGAAACTCGTTTTGTTGGATGGCCTTCGGGGCAAAATGCGCAGCGTGACAAGATTTGGGGTCGAAATTTCGATGGGGGGGGGGGGCTCTATTCATTTTTTTATGTCTGTGGCAAAACGTGTTGTTTGACAAGTTTTAAAATAATTATGCATGTATTAACTTGTATGTAATAACTTAACAGTTTCATCACTCTCACTTAAATTAGTATACTACAGTGTAAAACGGATTGCACATGTCATCATGCAGGCACCACCAAAAAGTCGCATTGTGTGATTTTCAGTTAGAGCTCAAGTAAGCTGTTTTGATTCAGCATGGTCAAGCATCAGGTTTTGTTGTATTTCCTGAAAGAGTGTACCTTTTTCTAAGTAATATACAAATCTTGAAGAGCCAAACAATCTGAAATTGATATTTTGGCCTTTTCTTCCAGCAGACCTATGTTTCTCTTCTCAGGATTTTGTGGTATTAGTTTTCTTTCTTTTTGACCATGAATACTTGTCTCATTTTGATTGTCCATAACTTTACAACTGAGCAACCTCTTGTATTGAAACTTGTCAAACACAATGAACATGATGTGCGCAATAAGTGTACCAAGCTTTAGGACAATCTAATAATCTCTTCATAGAAAACTGAAATTGAGTTATAATTCTACTTTTGTCACGTTAAACCTTTGTTTCTCATGTAACAAAATCCTCATTTCTTTACGTCGTTGCGATTTTGAAATACCGCATGATGATCACAAATCTAAATTTTGCGAGCTGATGTGGACACAAATCATTCATCCTAATAACCAAGGCAAAATCCTTTTTGGAACATTGTACAGACCTCCTTCTTCCAGTGCTAATAATCTCTGTGAGGCTCATCTATCCCGAAAAAAACCCTGCCTACCGCAAAGCGATTTTAAATAGGTTCAAAATTTGAAAAAAAAAATAAAGATGTAATTGCTTTGTTCGCTATAATTATCATGTAAGTTTCATATGACTCCTCCTAAATATTGCGCCCCCAATATAGGATTAAGTGTATAAAACAGCATTTTGCAAAGGTTCAACTTCTGAAAGAAATCTCAACTTTAGGTATAGCCTTGTTGAATTTCTCGACTCTATATAGGGTTTTCGTTAGTTTTGCTCCCGATTGTAGAAGTGAGTGAATAGAAAACCGTTTATGAATGTATAAAATTCGAGCTTCTCTACGGCTCAATTCTTGGGTAAAATGCACAAGAAATTGCGTTTTTAGGGTTAAAAATTGAAAAAAATTGCCGCTTGGTCGCTTTGCTCCCTCGCTAACGTAAATAAGTTGGGTACTTGGGGGGGGGGCGTAACTTCATTTTTTGCCCCAGGCGCCATAATCCCTAGATACGCCACTGGCTTCGCTCCCTCGCCGGTCATCCCCTATCATGAACAGGGATCGACACACCTGCTTACAGGACATGTATACGCTTGATTGTTTAACAAGAAAATGAGTCACAAAGAACTCTACCAATCACATTGAACCGTTTATGTTTAGGAGCACACGCAAGTTTTTTCGTGACACAAGTTTGGAAATCCGCTTGCCTTTGTTTGGTCCGTTTTTATTTTTATTGTTTTATTTTTGTTGTTTAATCCTGATTATTATGGAGGCCTGGTAGAGGTCAAGCTTGCTAGTGGCAGTTGAGTAGACTGAACTATGACTATTGGTACGATTGGTCTGTGAATAACGTGAAGCCGTAAAAACATTTGACATCAATTAGTATTCTAGGAGCTGAAACAGGAGTTTGAACCCCGAAATACATCCTGAATAGACGAACAAGAGTAATAACAATTATGAGACATTGTGAACCACCGAATCTGCACGTATAATACAGTGTCACTCCAATACCAAGGATTAGTTGAAAGTAACAAACTAGGTGAGAAGTTTGTCTGTATACACAAACACAATATTGCATATTATCTAGCTTGTTATCCAAATAATGAAGAAAATAATGTAGGAACATGTAAATACATAATTTGCCACTATGCTGTTTCTTGATATACGTAAAATTCATTTTGTCATAATTATTTCATTAATCAAATAATCTGCTTGTGCTGCTGCTGCGGCCAGGTTAAAGGTGGTAAAATATTTTTTAAAAAAGTCACCCCTTGTTCTTTCATACATCATCCCATCCCATCCCCAACCCCCCCCCCCCCCCAAAAAAAAAAAAATAAAATAAAAAAATAAATAAATAAATAAATGAATAAAAAAATAAAAAAATAATAAAAATAACATATATTTTTTTACTGCCTTCTCTGTATAGGTTCACCATCAACTTCCATTATCACTTCCATTCTTAACCGTTTCCGTCTACCTTTCTAATAATTGGCTTCAATGCTGTATAATTAGCTTTTAAAAGAAAACTGTAAAAATATCACAAAGATAAAAAAATATATAAATCGAATCGTATCACATCGAAGCAAATTATACATTTGCTAAAACTTAGTATGAAAAGTAATTTTCTTATGCGTATTGGCGCCAGTCATATATATATACCTCTCCCCAGTATAAAGATTGCCGACCGTAACGTCGTAGAAAGATGGCTATTGAGACCCGAACAACTGTATACTATCGTTTACAAATCGCTGAACAACTCTCCATCCTTCGCCAACATGTCGACCAGCGGTGGCAAATTAGTTAAGCAATATTTTTTTTGTATTCTGACAATTTTCTTACGAAACCCACCAAACCGTTCGCCAACATTCTTACAACCGACCGACAATTGATTTCCCACTAATTTTTTTCGGCACATTGGTTGCTAACGCTCGCCTCTTTTTACGGTTGCCAGAAGTGTGACTTAAGGCATGGTCCCATCCCGCCGTACAGTACTTGCAAAAACGTGGGGTAAATTTAGGGATCCGTATGTGGTGAGTACTGCCTCAGTATGGATTTTGGAGCACGCAGACACGCCGTAGCACTTTTAGTGCACGAGGAACTTTCGCTGCGTTCAGGCTGCGGGCAGTCTACAGATTCACCCCAGTACGGGTGACGTGCGTTGAAGTGCGTGCCCTCTGCTGCTAACGAGCGCACAACGCATGGACTCCGTGAGTTTCCTACAGTTACTTGCTCTACGGACAACGCACCTAGCACGTGCGTGCTCCGCACGTAATAAGTGCGGGGTCCGTGCTTATTCGGCGCTTCTCCAGTTCAATTGTCCAATGAGCACGCAGAACTCACGTAAACCGCACCGAGGAAGTACGTGTTATGCACTTGCAACACACGTTGTGCGCGCTGATTTCTGCAGGATATATCAAAGTCGAGCAGACTGACGAGTATCATCATTTCGTCTCCAAGATGCCAAAGAAGCTTAACAAAAAGGGGTCAGCTCAAAAGACAGCTAATAGGACCAGAGAGGCCCAACAGAAACGGGTCGTAGATGATGTAAAGACAGGCGACGAACAGATGAGGAGCGATGAAGACTCGGCAGATGGTGACGGGAAAAAAACTCACGTTTATCGCAATTGCACGCACTTACTCCCTGCAAGTCAGTAAGGACACCGTACGTGAAAGTACGGCCTCCGTACGATAACGAGACAACCGCACGGCGATCGTACGTTGTAAGCACGTTGTAAGCACGTACAACTCACTTACCAGGTGTGCAGCTTACGATGCACGCAACCACTCACGTCCAGGCGTTGCGTGCGGGCCACGTACTTACACCTTGCGTTGTAGTGCGTGTGAAGTGCGTTGACGTACGTGCTCTTGCTACTCCCTCCCCACGTTTTCAGAAACACGTGGTGGACGTGGCGTCCGTAGAACACGTACGGACTAAAAACACGCACGGCGGGTTGTGACCATGCCTTAAGGCTTTAGATCTAGATATAACGACATATCAATGCTAACTATTTTATGCATCAGTGAGTCAAAACAGTTTTGCGAGCATCGTTCCTGTAACAGCCATCCCATACACTTGTGTATCCTTTTTTCCCGCTGTGCGATTTCCATTGCAACTAGCAAATTTTATTGATGACTAGTGTTTCCTCATTTAACATGCGTGCACCAAATTTCACAAGCAGATGCGTATCTAAATGCACCAGTCTTAAAACAAATAAAACATTGCCCCTTCTCAGATATTGAACTCCATATTATATATATTAAAAAAAAATCCCGTCTTTCATTGGTCAGAATATTATGGAGGCCAAGACTCGTAGAGGTCAAGCTTGCAAGTGACAGTTAGAGTAGACTGAACTAAGAGTTCTTGTGTGATTGGTCTCTTTATAACGTGAAGCTTTAAACATTTTTCATCAATTAAAATTATGGGAGCTCGGTTACATGTGTTACGTGTCTAAACATAAAAACACATTCTGCAGAGATAAGAGAAGCCAAACATATTATGTACATTATATAAAACATTATGAATCCCCGAAGCTATATGTATACTACAGTGTCAAGCCAATTCCAAGGATTTGTCGGATGTAACAAACTAGGTGAGAAGTTTATATATATATATATATATATATATATATATTTATACCTATGTATTACTTGATATTATCAAGCGTATATATCCACGGTATCAGCTTCTAGCAACGGTTCTGAAACCGTAATGCATATTCTAAAATATAAACTTAGACATACCAACAAGGAAAGGGATTCGGAGCTGAAGCCTCCGTTGATTCCTACTAATATTACCAATTTATTTGGCAAAGACAAAACGAAGAAATCAGTGAATACAAAACAACACTGGCATTTCAAGAGCGTCACGTGGATGAAGAGAAAATATACTGCACAAACTTTAAAAACAAATAATAAGAAATATGTATATGTTTTCTTGGAGCCTGTGACCTAGATATACACTATTCTGTTGTTTCTTTTTGAAAATGAAATATTTTTGTTACTTTTTGCGCCATGGATCGATCAGGAGACTCTTTTTTCTGAGTCATATAATATATACATCGTGCACGACAAGTACTAGATTATCCCGAGTGCAGTTGGAAGATGGATAATTTAGTATTGCAGTTCATATAACCCAGTAATGGTGCATAAATAGCACATGCACTAATTGTTATAGTAAATATAAACCTATATCTATAACTGTTATTGTGTAATTGGCAAAGTTATAGTGCACGATTGTGCACTATAACAACATTTTTTTGCACATCACATTGCGTATTATGCATACACTATTTACTATTATTAACTATTATATAGCCCGCGTATATGCAATGGCGTATTATATACAATAGTATTGCATCACATACGGGATAGGATCCCCCAGTTTCACACTCTGTGTTGAATGCTTCAAAAGTCGTTGTCTATAATTGTTAAAGCTTGTTACAAATATTATTTGATAACAAAAGACCACGTATAAGAAAAGCTCTATATTAGTATTGTTTAATTTGGCAAAGCAAATACATGTAATAACATATTAAACATTACTATGAGTCCACATGTGTTTCTGAGCATGCTCCCCCCCCCCCCCCCCCCCCCCCCCAGCTGCCTGGAAGAAAAAAAAAACATTCTTTCCGATTTGGGAATGCATGGTCATTGACACTCAATCGACATGTGAATTAAATTACAAGTGTATTTAAAATGAAGTAAATAATGTATACAACCTAAAAACGCTGTATGATATTGAAAGATTGAAAGATCGGTGGGAATGTGCACCAAAAATGGGATAACAGATAAGGTAATAATTTCAAGTTATATTAAATACGAAAATAAATGGTATGATTATACATTTTATGTGATGATTTGGTAACACTGAAACTGCAAATAATAGCTCCATCATGAAGGGGGGTATACATATTAACAATGTCCGTCGAGAGTGTACTTGCAAGTATTAACATTTCGTTTACGAGTTACATACAGTATTTTAGTTTTGAAAGGGCTTATAAACATTTGATGTGTCCTGCTTGGACATATCTCAATACGGTACATCAATTCTAGGGGCCTTCTGCTTGTCCAGGATAGACGGCCACTCGTGTGCGACGTTTATCAGCTGAGTTATGCAGTTTCAAGTTTTCATGAAACCCTGTGGATTCGTATTCCATCATGCAAATGTAGTCAATTCATTATTGGCCGCTGCCATTACCAAACGCTCCATAAACTTGCAGAGAACAGAGGTGAGTGGCACTGGTCGATAATTTGTTACATCCTCCATGTTGCCCTGTTTATAAAGAGGTATGTGCTCCTTTCCAGATGTCAGGAATTACGCCTCTGCGGATTGATATGCCAAAGAGCATGTAGTCTGTTAACACATTTTTTGTTGTAAATTTCAGCCGTGCGGGAAAACAAGTCTAACGTAAATTTGCTATTCAAAATAGCTCTTTTTTCCTTTAGAACTTCTTGTTTCCCTGCTGTTGAATTGGTTTGGGAAAGTACAAAAAGGGAATTTTCATAACACAATTGTCAACATGAGATTTGTCAAATATAAAACACAGTTTTCGTTCGTTATAAAAGCACACAGGTGTGGGACGGTTTGAAATGAAAGATGACAAAACAATGGAAGCCGAGTAAACACGGATTATTGTTTTCTTATGCTGGCGCCACACTGTCCCGAAGTTGAGACAAGATGGCCATACAAATATGGGATTTCAATTTTCGCGCGAAATTGGCCCCGATCTTGGTCAACAGCCAATCAAAAGCCGAAGCAACTACGATGCCTACAGGAGGTCATACGAAGGCACCCGAACCACACATGAAGGCTACGCGAAGATGCGAATTTGTATTAAGAAGTTTACCCGAAAGGACGCACGAAGGACACACGATGGCTACATGACGTCATATTGAGAGTACGACGAGTTCAAACTAGATCATGAATGCGTCACGTGACCCCCCCCCCCCCCCCCCCCCCCATTGGTATAAAACTTTCTCCCAACCGTACGCGTTGGAAATTCAATCAGGGCGTTGCTAGTACATTTTGAATGCCGACAATTTTTTAAATTTGCCGACAGAAATGCTGCACTCTAATCCTCCCACAAATAATACATGTACAAGAAAATCACAGATGTAGAGATCTTTATCACACAGGCATATTTTTGCAAAGAGGGGGCTGACGCCTTTGCCGAAATATCAACGTTGTAATTTTTAAATCTTTGCGAGCGTGCAAAGCGATCAAGCAAATTGATAAAAAAAATTTTGTAAAGAAAATGTACAGAAGTTACATCCACAAGTTACATTATTATCTCATAACCTTGCTGCCCAAATATGTGAATATTCTTTCTCCTCTCTTCCCGAATATTAAGTGGTGATTGCCCGAATATCGAACTTGAAAATCCTCGGGGGAGGGGGCTGCAGCCATTGCCGAAGGGGCCGCATTGTACCCATTATATCAACTTTTCCTCTTTTTTTTTAAGTTTTCGAAGAGGAAATGTACAAAAGTTACGTACAGAAATTACATAATTATCTCGGAACCTCGCTGCCCAAATATGAAGTGGTTGTTGCGCAAACATTGGAACTTTCAAAATCCTCGGGTGAGGGGGCTGCAGCCATTGCTGAAGGGGGACGCCTTTTTCCCGAATATTAACTTTCCAGTGTTATTGCGAACGAGCAAAAATATGCCCATTTTCCCCTTTATTACCTTTCTTTCCCTTTTCCTTTTTGCTTTTCTTTTTTCTCCTGTCCTATACCTGAACTCCCTTTCCGCCCTCCTTTTTTTTGCCGACAGCAATTTTGAGTAGGGGTGTGACACCCCCCCCCCCCCCCCCCCCCCCCCCTCTAGCAACACCCCTGCATTCAATTGTTGATCGGATACTTACAAGTGCCAACCAGATGACGAGATATGAAATCGAGAAGACAAGTTAAAATGACGAGAAGACGAGTTATTGGAACTCGGCAAGTCGACTTATTATGAACAAGAAGACAAGAAGACGAGTTGTTGGAACTCGGCAAGTCGACTGGTATAAGATGAGAAGACAAGTTGACAGTTGTCGAAACTCGGCAAGCGACTTGTTTGGTACGAGTCGACTTGTTTGACACAAGAAGACGAGATGACGACTTGCCAAGTTGCATTAGCTTGAATGTCATCTTGTCTTCTTGTCCTAAACAAGTCGACTTGCCGAGTTCCAATAACTCATCATCTCGTCTTCTTGTCCAAAATAAGTCGACTTGAAGAGTTCCAACAACTTGTATTCTCTTATTTTGTCAAGAATAAGTCGACTTGCCGAGTTCCAACAACTCGTCTTATCGTTATTTATCTTGTCTTCTCGTCGTCTTATCTCGTCTCCTCGTCATTTAACCTTTTTTGTTTTAAATCTACTTCTTATCTCGTCATCTAATTGGCACAAATAAGGGCTTTTGCTAAACATTCGGGTAACGTCGCGTCGCGTTGGTAGAAATTTTCGAACATTTTTCAGGAAGGTGTCTTCAAGGGGACAAATTGAAAAAGAGTCCATCTCAGTATGATTTTTCCCGTTTTCAGGCTAAAAACGACAAACAAGGGAATAAAGAAAACAATAGGATAATGCAAAGAAAAACATGAACTATAAAGCGATAATAGAAGGGTAGGAAGGATGGAAGAAAATATGATGAAAGGAAACAAAGAATACAACAAAAGGAAAGTTGGAAAGTAAAAATAAGTGGAAAAAACAAAGAATAACATAAAGAAAGATAGAGACATAAATGATAGAAGGATAAAGATATTAAGAGTAACATAAGGAAAGATAGAAGAGAAGATGATAATTTGAATAAAGGAATAACATAACGAAAGAAAAGATGAAAGGAAAACAAAATGATAGGATAAAAGCAAAGAATGTTTTAAGGAAAGTAAGTAAAGATGGGAAGCAGAAAATGATTTTAAAAAGAATAATATGAAAGATAGAGAGAGAAATAATAGAAGGATAAAGATTAACGTGAGGAAGGTGGGGGAGAAAATGATAACAGGAAACAAAGAATATCATAACGAGAGGAAGGATGGAAAGATAATTGATAGAAGGATAAAAGCAAGAAATGACAAAGCGAGAGATAGAGAAAAAAATGATAAAAAGATAAATATAAACATGAAGAAAGGTGGAAGAGAAGATGATAAAAGGGAACAAAGAATAACAAAGTGAAGATGGAAAGCAATAAAAAAAAAGAGGATAAAAAGAATAAATATAAAGAGTAACATTATGAAAGATGGAAAACATATGATAAAAGCAATAAAAGGATAACGTAATGAAAGGAAAGGTGGAAAGAAAAAATTAATAAAAGGATTAAAAACAACTGAATTAGTAATTACGCGATGCGTAATATATGTCCCCGCCAGAAGTGTAGATCTGTGGAATGGCAGTTAATTTATGTAATTTCTGATAGAACCTTGAAGATAAACGTGAGAAATGAATTATCAAATTAATGTTTTATGATTATAAATGCATTTTCTGTTGATTTTGAATAAATTACAATAAATTTGCATAATTAATGAATTTTCAAAATTCTTTGTTCCCTTTTATCATTTCTTGCTTTTATCCTTCTATCAATTATCTTTCCATCCTTCCTCTCGTTATGATATTCTTTGTTTCCTGTTATCATTTTCTCCCCCACCTTCCTCACGTTAATATTTATCCTTCTATCATTTCTCTCTCTGTCTTTCTTTATATAAGTTAAACTTTTTTTATCCTATCATTTCTCTCTCTATCTTTCATATTATTCTTTTTAAAATCATTTTCTGCTTCCCATCTTTACTTACTTTCTTTAAAACATTGTTTGCTTTTATCCCATCATTTTGTTTTCCTTTCATCTTTTCTTTCGTTATGTTATTTCTTTAGTCAAATTATCATCTTCTCTTCTATCTTTCCTTATGTTACTCTTAATATCTTTATCCTTCTATCATTTATGGCTCTATCTTTCTTCATGTTATTCTTTGTTTTTATCCACTTATTTTTACTTTCCAACTTTCCTTTTGTTGTATTCTTTGTTTCCTTTCATCATATTTTCTTCCATCCTTCCTACCCTTCTATTCTCTCTTTATAGTTCATGTTTTTCTTTGCATTATCCTTCTATTGTTTTCTTTATGCCCTTGTTTGTCGTTTTTAGCCTGAAAACGGGAAAAATCATACTGAGATGGACTCTTTTTCAATTTGTCCCCTTGAAGACACCTTCCTGAAAAATGTTCGAAAATTTCTACCAACGCGACGCGACGTTACCCGACTGTTTAGCAAAAGCCCATATAAGCTTCCGTACAAATCAGGGACGCTTGAGCTACTCAAATTCGACTGTCTTCGCCGACACCGTGATCCCATCTCGATGCCTTCGTACTATAATACGAAGGCTACACGCAGGCATTGTTGCCTTCCTATGACAATCGGGCAGCTTCTTGTTTCCTTCTTATTGTCTTCGTGAGGAAAAATGCCAGATGGCACCAATGATCACACGAAGTAAAGACGAAGATCACACGAGTTGACAAGATGCCCTCACGATGGCCTTACGAAAGGCAAAATGGCCAATTCAACACGAAAATGAACCTTCGTAAGGTCTTCGGGCAATTTTTAGACATGCCAAAGATTTTGCCACCGCACACGAAGTTGCTGCCGGAGCCTGAGAAACTCAACCGGCGGTCATGCGATGGCTTGGGATGCCCTCACGAATGGCCCGATGTTTACACGATCAGAGCCGAATTTGAAAATTTCCTTCATCGTGTGTCCATCTTGTCGCAACTTCGGGACAGTGTGACGCCTGCATTATTGAGTTACAATTAATCTTAAAAAGGATAATTATATTTCTATAGCGCTCTTACAAACTATAAGTTGTTTCACCAGTCAGACCCAACTCCGTAATACCGAGCACAGGTATATACTCCGAAAACGGCGTATAGAACAAGATGAATATAGAGCCCTCATCGTTCAGTGCGAGGCAGTGTGTACAAAAGGCATGGGGGAAATCGTGCAGTGTCGACCTGCTGTTGATAATATATTTTTTCAAAAATAATGCTGCCGATATATTTATTTAAAATGTTTGTCATTTGAAATTCACTTCATATGACGAATCATTCAAGGATTTGGAAGATAATTGACACGCAGCATTATTTTTAAGAATATGTATATCGTTGGCAGGTTGACTTTGCAAGATTTTCCACATGCCTTTTGTACACACTGTCTCATTCTGAACGATGAGGGCTCTATATTCATCTTGTTCTATACCCCGTTTTCGGAGTATATACCTGTGCTCGGTATTACGGAGTTGGGTCTGACTGTTCACATCGCTTTACATCAATAAAAAAAAATATAAATAAAACAATTAAAAAGGTAGTGAAAGAACGACATCACTGCTGATCTAAATACTGTCTGAAAATCAGAGTTTTGAGATGTTCTTGTAAACCTCTAAAGAAGGGGATAGACGAATGAATATTGGGAGCTCGTTCCGGAGTCTAGGGGCACCTGCCTGGAAAGCATTGGTATTATGTCCGAGGAACATGGAATAGGGTAAGTACTAGAGCGAAGGCCAGGACGCGAACACTGATATGGTAGGATGAGAGAGTAGATATATTCTTGAGCTTTGTTTTGGATACGCGGCTCTTGAAGACAACAGTCAGGATCTTGAATACAATGCGTTGTTTAAAAAGGAAATTATTCTGTCGGCCTTGCCTAGGATTCCCTTTTCTCTATGAACGTTTGAAGAATGTTTTCGACTCTTGAGGGGACCTTATCCTTATTTTGTCTTGCTGTGGAAAATTGCAAAAGTGGTACTTGGGATATCCTGTACTAGTTTTACTTTACTTCGTCCGAATGGTCTACTCGTTTGAAACCGTCGAGAATATGTTGTTAGCTTAGATTCGAGGAGCTCAACTGGTAAGATGCAGTTGATTTGGACAGCTCGTACAGTATGACATACGTGGCCCCTTTACTTTTTCCATCAAGGCTGCATTTATTCTTCAATGTTATCCAGTCTTATCCAGCTAGATGAGACGTGACAATAGCAACAAATCAATAAACAAAATACTACGAAATTTTGCAACTACTATGCAGTATCACAAATATTCTAAGGATATTTTTCATGTTACCAAGTATATTCCAAGTGTGTATACACAAACGTGTTATTGAATATGGTCAAAGCTGTTGCCCACGGGATAGCTTATTTCTGCAAGTTTTATATAATACATAAAATATTGACAAGTAATAGATCTTGTACATTATTATAGTGACGGGTCTTACTTTTTGGTGACTTTATAACCATTTAAAGAAAAACTGACGTATAAGCTCGACTTGGAAGTAATAAATTCCTAATGATGCGTACATTTGTCTGTGATTTCGCAGGATATAGAGAGTTTAATATCTATTGTCACTCACCCAAATTGAAACAAATTTAAGCATATCCTAAATCCATCACGTAATTGCTTGTGAATTGATCAGTACCTTCAAATACTGTTTTACTTATATATTAGCCTTGTGCTTATGAAATCAAAAGGTAATATCTGTCAGAGCAAAGATAGATAACGGATTACTCTCCAGAGGGTTTTTTTTTTTTTTTTTTTTTTTTTTCGGGGGGGGGGGGGGGGGGGGGTCTCAATTCAGGAATCACCAGCAATATTTAGAAACATGACGTAGATAGAAAGCTTTATTGCCATTTGGTCCAATGCTATTTAGTCCAATCGTCATATGGTCTACCATCATCTTTGTCTAATATCAGTTGGTCCCATATACATTTGGTCTAGTCATCGTATCGTCCAATCAACGTTTCGTCTAATAACCAGTAGGGCCAATAGTCCTATGGTCAATTACCATATGGTCCATTATCAATTGGTCCAATAAACATTTGGTCTAATCATGAAATGGTCTAAACCGAATTAGTCAAATACTCATTTGGCCCATCAGTCATTTGGAAGGATTACAGTTGGCCTAGCTTCATTTGGTCTGTTGTCATTTCGTCTAAACCCATTTCGTTTAATAACCACTTGGTCTAATTAACACTAAGTCCAATTACCGTTTGGGCTACTACCCGTTTGGTCCAATTATCATTTGTTCTAATAACCAGTTGGTGTAATAATAAGCATGGAGCCAAAACTAGCCACCTACGACCCTAGGGCGTCCATATGTGCTGCATTTTTAAAAAGTTCTAGATCCAGATTTTATAAGACAATCGGTTTAAGTTTCTGCAGTTACTAGTAATTTGCATCTAGATTAATGTATATGTCATGGAGGTTTTATCCACTAAACGTGGAAAGCAATGCCTTTCATGGTGTATATACTAGAATATTGTAATGGTAATAATAATTGTTATTCGTAATGATTATGCTTGTATTATTATCATTTTTTTTTAAATAGTATTATTGCAATGTAGCCTATGTATCATTTCAATAATTAAACAAAAATAGTATTATTATTATCATTATTGTTTCAGGGTATATCGGCATATATCATTTCAAATAAAACAAACAAGTAAGCACACATTATTTGGTTGCGTTATTAGACCAAATGGCTATTGGGCCAGATGAATAATATACCAATTGTTGGATGGACGAAATGATGATAAGACGAAATGGTCATTTGACGAATCGTTGATCAGAATATGTTGATATTAGACCAACTTGGATTAGCCAAAATGGGTTTTGGACCAAATGAATATCGGACAAACTGATAATTAGACTAAGTGTTATTTGGAACAAATAGGTTTAGAGCAAATAGTTATGATATAAATTTATTTTTAGACAACATAGTTATAGACTAACTTGTCATTGGACGAAATGGTTATTGGACGAAAATGTTAGTGGACTAATTGGTCATGGGACAAAATGTTAATGGACGATAAGCAGTTAAGCTAAATGATGTTAGACCAGCTGAGGTATTGGACCGAATGGCAATTTACCGATAGAAACTATTATGTTTCATGGAAAATGGAAAAAGAAAAATATTTCCAAATGCTAGTGCACCATTCAGATGTGCAATTTTATTTTTAGTACTCATACGATATCAAATTTTGCACGTGCGCAGGCACATATATTTCTGAGGACAAAAGCGCCATCAATAAAATTGCTCCGCTCATATAGTATAATTATACTCCGTGTTGAATAAATATAAATTTGTTACGTCTATATACGCTTAGTATGGTCGCCTTTAATGAAGGCGATTGTGCTGGTCTGTCCATCCCCTGGTCAATCCTCGAAACGCGCGTAATAGTCCTCTGATTATTCTGCAGGTAGTCTTGCTGCATCACAACGTCTTTACCAAACCATTAACGCAATCGATGTTCATATGTTCAAGACGACCAAGGGGTTACGAATCATTCAACAACCTTCCCACAAAAGGCATTACAACTAGTATACTATTAACACATGGTTGGGAGTGCGTTGGTACGATCTGGCAACACAAAAGGTTTTTATCGTGGTGTACACTACTCACGAGGCGCAACCCGAGTGTGTTTGACACCACGATAAAAACCTGCGTGTTGCCAGATCGCACTAACGCACGAACTCACAACCATGTTCTAATAGTTTTATAAAACGGGTCGGCAATACGATTATGAAGTCTATAAAAATGGTTACGAATCCTACAGAAACGCCAAGAGTCGCACAGTCATGAAGGCTGCCATGTGCTTTCCTGGATGACATCACAGAAGCGCAGCCAACAAAAGTAATGCGCGTTTCAGTGCGGCATGTAATCCTTGCTCTAAAATGACAATTAAACTATGCGATTTCATTGCGTTTTAAGTTTGCACGCACCAGAGGTACGCGTACGCGCAGCTCATCCGTGTTTTAGAACCTTTTTGCCGTATGTTATCACTTTTAGCACGGTCACTTGGTGTTATTTGACTAATCAGGATGGCTACATTCTTGAACCCGTTTTATAATTACGTTTAACACTCATATTTGTAAACAAAATGCCTAAACATTTGTTAACTGAACTATATTATTTAACCAACCAAATAGAATAAACCCTAACGGAAAAGATTGAGTTTGTCCATTATTCAGTGGGGACGGAAAAAGGATGGATAGCGGGATAAAGCTGAAAGTAATTATTTATTTTTTTCTCTTGATAAAAAAATCCACGAACAAATTTGCTCATTTTCAAAAAGAAAATGGTCAACAGTCATATTTTTCTTATGTGTGGAAATTATCATGTCATATTTGGAAAAACACAGTTTTACTTTCCCCATGTTCGAAATCAGCTATTAAAGCGGTCTCTTCACGCCGTATCACAGAAGATTCTGATTGGTTCATTTTCCTTCCAGGAACTGAATTATTCATGAAAATTTTTCCTTGAAAATTGAAAGATATCAAAGTTGAATATAAGAAAACAACGGGTAACGTTGACGGGTGCTTAAAGGCGTGGTGATGCAGTAAGACTTCCCACGCTATAATCAGAAGACCATTCTTCGCGTTTCAAGGATCGACCAGAGGCCGGGGATAGTCAGAGCGGCGAAATCGCCTTGATTTATAGTATGGAGGCCTGGTAGAGGTTAAGCTTGCAAATTGGAGTTGGAGTAGACTGACTATTGGTTCTGGCATTGGTTTGTCTACAACTTGAAACTGTCACATAGTTATAATCAAACGGAATTCTAGACGTCAAAATATTTAGATGTATTTGGAACCCGGAAAGACCTCCTGTACTGATTAAAATATTTATGTAATATTGTGTGAGCCACCGAAACTACCGTGACTAGCCGATATTACCCAATATTGTCGGATGTAAAAAGCTAAGTCCTGAGGTGAGAAGTTTGTCGACGTATAAACCCCTCAAAAAAGTTCTGCAATTTAGGTTTGAGAATTAATATCTCTCTTCTTACTGTATTATCATACCTTAATTTAGTATCATTGACAAGCCTGATTTAATATATCCCAGTACAATGATGCCCTATTTGTACTGAATATGCAATTATGTAATGCGTTGTACATCTGAATATAGGGCCAAGTCGAAAGTTAAATGTTGCAAATGCATTGTTATTGTCAACAGTAAATTCTCATTTCTTTGGTGGATGGAAGATGAGGTGGTCATTCATTAACGGATTTTTTGTCTTTTATGTTTGGAATATGAAATGCACGTTGAGTCTGTATGGAACTCAAACAAAGTGATAATCCCTCTATCATTCCACTAAAACACATTTCCTCTTCCAAACAAAAGATGAAGGCAACATTGCACTTGATGAGTGCCAACTTCAACATTATTTGAAACAAAATCCATTGTACAAACAGATAAATGATTAATTGTTGATAATAACATTTACTTTTGACATGTTGATTTCAATTTTGACTTCAATTAAAACACAATTTCATCCTCAAAACAATCATTGCATTCATGAAAGAATGCCTCAAAATCACTAACAACACAAATTTAGCATTCAAACATTACAAAAGAAAGGAAAATTCACTGGTGGTGGAAATTGCAACATGTATTACTTTTGACTTGGCCCCTTATTCCGGTGTACTGCACATTCCGTGATTGAATAATCAATTCACATTGGGCATTGTTGTGAAAGGGAAAAAGCATGCTTTGCATTTATATCACATTACAATATGATCATATAGTGACAAGAAAACAAGTAAAATTATTGGTAAAAAGCCATGGATAACAAAGGCTATTCTAAAATCCATTAAGAAAAAGCACAAGTTGTTTCTAAACTTAGGAAATCAAAAAGTAACCATAAAGATGAAGATGAAGGGTACAGAAATATTTTAACTTCAGTTTTAAGCAGTCAGACCCAACTTCTGAAAACCGAGCACAGGTTTATACTCTGAAAACGGCGTATAGAGCAAGATGAATATAGAGCCCTCATCGTTTAGTGCGATACAGTGTGTACAAAAGTGATGGGGGAAATCCTGCAATGTCGACCTGCTGTTGATAATATAATTTTCAAAATTAATGCTGCAGATATATTTATTTGAAAGGTTTGTAATTTGAAAGTCATTTCATATGGATTTTGAAGGTAATTGACACGCAGCATTATTTTTAAGAATATATATATATATATCGGTGGCAGGTTACTTTGCAAGATTTTCCCCATGACTTTTGTACACACTGGCTCGCACTGCCCGATGAGGGCTTTAAATTCATACGCCGTTTTCGGAGTATATACCTGTGCTCGGTTTTCCGAAGTTAGGTCTGACTGTAAGGAATGCAAAGAGACAATATAGTAACCTCTTTTTTTTCATTAACAAGAACAATACTTGTAAAACATGGAAAACCATTAATGAGTTGCTGTATAGTGAAAAAGAGATGAATAAAGGGACCAATGTAGAAAAATTGACAATATCTGACCATGGACAAAATTGAGTGATAACTTGTGATAACTTGTGATTCTGACTTTACAGAATATTTAGGAAACAAAGCAGAAAGCTCATTATTTTTAAAACCAGTTGTTGAAAATGAAGTAAAATGCCACCTCCAGACTTTAGATAGCAATAAAGCATGTAGCTATGATAATTTACCTACAAGGTTGTTGAAAGATGCTTCTCTATTAGACAGAAAAATCCGTCTGTTTGGAGGAGTTTTATAACATTTTCTGACTTTCGAGGGTCTCCTCCAAAACAGACGGAAGCCTACCATAGTCACCGTAGTCGAGTGGGTATCGTGTGATCTTAATCACTTTCCCTATGGACGTCGGGATGAGGTGCCTCATCCGACACGATTACGACTTATTTAGAGTCGGATATGGACAAGAATCAACTTATACAGTGCGTATCAAAAAAACGCAACAAGATTTGATTTCAAATTTGTGAAGATTGTGTTAACTTTACACCAAAGTGAGTAGCAACATCTTAAAACAACATATCTCCTCTTTCCAATGATATCTTATTTATTCATACACGGCCATGGATGGCTGGGTAATCATTCTTTTTGGACAATGGGTCAAATTGGACTTGGGACTAAGTTTAGACACTGCAAGAATCAATGCACCTTATCAGAAATTAACTTAACAAATGGAATAATGAAATTAATAATCGCAACTTACCATTGTCTTCTTTCGGATATCTCTTTTTAACATTACATCCCATGCCCCTCAACATGGCCCCCAATCCTTTCCACACAGAGATTAGCTCTTTTCTCCATCTCACGCACAGCCCTGCGAATCATTGGGGCTTGGTAGCGTAGAGCTTCAAACTCATCAGTGATTCTTTGTCTCAGAGTTGCAATGTCAGGTGGAGGTGTTCAAAGTGCTCATTACCCCTAATATCTAATCTGAAGGTATGGAAAGTTTCAATCAAATCCAATTCGTACTTCGCAGTGTATGCTAGGGAGTTTTGACTCAACCATTTGTGCGACAAACAATAGGACACAGATTAGGCGCTCTTCTTTGGAGCCCGTTTTCTCTATTGTTTTGATCATTAGCATGTCTGACACGTTGACATTCTCATTGTAATTTACAAGGGTTTGCTTAGTCCATACAAGACAAGATATATATCATTTTAAAGCTTAGAATCTAAGCGTTCAAACTACGCTGAAACTTTAAAACCCCAAATTTCCGACTTATTGGTCGTTTTGTGGTGGAGGGTCACAAATATAATGCGCTCACCAGCTCTTTGAAATATCCTAGATTTGGGTGAGTTTTTCAATGAAAAACACACAGTTTACAGCTCGTCGACGCGTTACTGAACTAATCCTCGGCAAGTGAATCCGTTAGCCAATCACATTCGATGTACAAATTTTAGGTTTCCACTACTCATTAATATTCATAGTATTAAATACTCAATGAATATTCACTAACGTATGTAGCATAATATGATGACCAGATTATTTCGCTATCGATTTCCATTTTATTTGCATATTCATAGTGCTTATTTGCATATTGGCTTATTCATATTGATCGAGCGACGGAAATTGTCCGTCGGCCAATCAGTGTTATATACGGGGTCTGTAAACCTTAGTAAACACATAATGGCGACTTAGAGGAAAGGCGATGTCGCGAGATGGATAAATATTTCTGTGATCTTCAGTGAATATTTCCATCGTGTAATGTGGTAAAGTTGAAATTATGTTGTAGAATGTTTTTTTCATCGATGTCTACCAGTATGATGGTATACAAATTCATAAAATTTGGGTTACCGTAACTTTTGTCCGTAGGACTCCGACTAGAAGAGTACCCATACGGGATTGGGCAGGGCAGACTTCGGTAGGAGAGGGATTCCGTGAAGCCAGACGTAGTCTCAGCGGAGCATATCCCTGAACGAAATAGACTGATTTTTCGGTCTACTTCACTATATACATCAAGTCCCTTAACACATATGTTTAATCTTTCTATAGAAAAAGGTACATTTCCAGAAGCTTTGAAAGTAGCAAAGTTGACAGCAATTTACAAGAAGGGACAAAGGCATTTACCAGGCAATTACAGACCTATTTCCGTCCTACCAGTACCGAGAACAATCTTTGAAAAAATGATAAATAAACGTGTAATTGATTTCTCGGAAACGAATAATGCTCCGTTTCAACATCAGTATGGTTTTCGTAAAAAAACATAGCACTAAATTGTCTTTGATTAATCTCGCAAACACATCATTGCAATACTGATATGAAGGTAGAGTAACATTTGGTATCTTTACTGACTTTCAAAAGGGCTTTGACTCTGTTAACCATAGAATTCTCCTCAAACAATGTCACATTATGGAATCCGTGGAATAACTATGAAATGGTTTGAAGACTATTTGTACAACCTATCCAAGTTTATACAATGCAAGGATAAGATGTCTTTACATTTGAATATAACATGTGGTGTCCCTCAATGCTCTGTTCTTGGCCCAACATTATTTCTAATTGATATAAATGATTTACCTGACTCCACAAACTTTTTCAATTTCAGATTATTTTCTGATGACTCAAACCTGTTTCATACCTTTGACACTAAACCAAAAGATATTGACTTAGAACTGATAAGTAAAATTTTAGAGAAAATCCAGGAATGGTGTAATGCAAATAAAGTCACAATTAACTTACAGAAAAAATTACATGGTTATAAAATCAAAAGATCATGCAATACATCAGAAAGGATCTGTGAGAATATCAGGGTCAGATATTAGTGAGATATCTGTTGCACCATTTGTAGGCATTCAAATTTATTGTCACCTTTTATGGAAAGAACATATTCAGAAAATAAACAAGTACATACGCAAAAAAGTAGGCATTCTCTTTAAGTTAAGACATTCTGTACCAAAGAATATATTTTTGTTATTATACAAGACTTTTATACAGCCTCACATCTCTTATGGAATAGAGGTGTGGGGGAGTACTTACAAAAGTAATCTAAATTGTATATATAATTGTCAAAAAATGGCAATGAGGGATATAATCACTTTTAGTCCGATTAGAAGAGACTCAAAACCTCTTTTTCAAAGCCTAGGAACACTAGATATTGTTCAACTCCATGAACTTTTCGTATCAAAATTTATGTATGACCTGGTGAAAGGTATATTACCACACTCACTAGTAGAATATTGTCAGATCATGCAGCACAGATATGCAACAAGAGGGAAGGAAAATGGGTTACTCTGTGTACCAAAATGTAAGACAAGGCAAGGACAGTTTTGCATTTCGTTTGTTGGAACAAAGCTGTGGAATAGTCTTCCACATGAAATCAGATTTATATCCTCAAGGTCAACCTTTCGTAGACAAATATGAAGCAACCTTCAACGTTATTGATGTTGTGAGCTTAAAACTCATTTTTTTTTAAAATGTACTCCATTTATCGATATACCTGTATTTGATGATCTTTAAAGCTTAGGATTAAGCTCTAATGTTTGTTTAATTGCATCTCTTTTTTATTTGTTTTATTTATCTATTCATGTATTACTTATAATCTGTAATACTACATTTGCTATACGTGTTTTCAATTTTCACTCTACTTTTTACTTCATGCATCTGATAGTGAATCTCATTTGTGTAAAAATAGATTCTTTTTTATCAAACGTTATTTTTGTAATTATAATTTGAAAAAGAAAATTCACTGATTTTGATATTTTCTCTCCGCAAGAAATGTAAACTATATATATAAACACCGTATTGCCTTTTAATATTTGTGAATACAAGATGAAAATAAAATGTTGGTATAAAGAAAATAACAAAGCAAGCATTTGCCAAAAGAATGGAACTAGGCTCTACTAGAACTTGTGCTAATTTCTAGTTCCAATTAGCAACTATATCTTAGTATAAATAGTGCAACTGTATGACATTCAGTTAAGTGTAATCACGTACTTGATTATTTATTGATCTACACACATGACTACATATTATTGCAAATCCATTTATATTCATTTCATGTAGATAAGTCCTTTTTATGTATATGTATTCATGCAACATTATTACTCTTTATGTCAATTATTATACTGTCATTCAAGTGATGTGTTGTTAATAAACTCAAACTCAAATTCAAACTCTAACTCAACAGAAGTGATATCAACGCTTAATTGATTATATAAATTGATGTTACTGAATTTCATTTAGAGTTTTATCCACGGGATGGCTTAAACCATGGACTTTCAAATCGCAAAGACCAACAAAATGAAATATATCAAGTATTTAAAAACCTCTATCGATGAATGTGTGTAAAGCAACAGGTGAATTTCTTTCAGGAAAGTGAAGAAGACAATCAAGATGAAGAAGAGAAAGACGAAAAAAAATAGAAGGTAAATGAGAATAAAAATAATCCACAGGAAAGATCAACTTAAAGAAACAATTAACTGCCATCCCCTTTTTTTTCTAAGGGGGCGGGGTGGGGTGAAGAATGTTGCATCTCTTTTATTTTTTGGTAATAGACAAAAACACAACAAAATAACAAACATATGTAAAACAAATATTGATTAAATATTACAGCACTGGAAAAAATATCGTTTAATTTGAAATATTGTAGAAGATCTACAAATCACTTAGACAAACATGCTAAATACAGGGTCGGCGATTCAGAGGAATGGGGGGGGGGGGGGGGGACCTGTCCCAGAAAAGGTTTCATGGTTTTAGAGGGTCTTTCCCCGAAAATTCAGGGGGAAAATCGTCTAAATGGGCATATAAATCTGCCCAAGAAGCGGAATATGAAATAGTGTGGTAATGAACATCTTGGATGAAATATGCAATGTTCAAAAACACAAGCTTAAAAAAATGGAGGAACAGAAATCGACATGAAGGCGTAACCATTATTGTTAGGCTTTTATTCTGAAAATTGAAATATTCATCCGTTCATTTTTATGATTTAATGATGAATCCCTGGATTACAGTAAAGGTGGGGTTAGAAAATCAGCAATCAACAGCAAGATAGGGATGCGTGATTAGATATAAATTATGCTGTTACGTAAACAAAATAGAATTGGCAATCTCATTGTTTCCGAATCTCCCAATCCGACTATTCGGGAAAAAGTCAATCTAATCAGGAAATTACTTTCCAACCTTGATCTGGCATACAAATCTTGCTTTGAAAGATAATATGATTTCTTGTATTCGTAATTTGTTCGCATTATATATTTTGGATGTATTGCTGCATCCCCGTACATTTTTGGTTTTTAACTTGTTTAAATAAATACCATACGATACAAGACCATCATGCATGACAGTTGCACCAACAACGGGCGCGAGCATTTCAGAACATCGCCAGGAAGAGTATGTATGTCTTCGACTCATTCGGGGACCTTATCATTATTGGGCTATGGTGTGGCAAATCTGAACATTAACGTTGGAGTTACATGTACTATTGGCACTGGACTTCGTCGGAATGGTCTACTCGTTTGAATCCGTCGATCATCTGTCTTCAGCTTGGATTCGAGGAATACAATAAAATTTATTTGAAAGGGGTAGCTCGTACATTAATAATTACATGACGATTTTATTAATTACAATTATTGCCATTATCAAAACTGCATGTATTCTACATAATTATATAAGGTATCATATGATATTATAATCCAGGTGAGACGTCATTAATAAAAAAACAATAACAAAGCAAAACATAATTGCCATGAGAGAGTCAGGTTGGGAAATTGGGTAGCCGAGGCGACGTTACTCAACAAAATGGTCCTCCCACTCCTACCCCTTCCCTCCCCCTCCTCCGCATCATAATGATGATGATGATGATAATAATAATAATAATAATAATAATAATAATAATAATAATAATAATAATAATAATAATAATGTCATGGCTCACAGAAGTTACGAAATCATTGTCCTTTTATTTCGATCACACTGACAATCATATCAAGAAACGAGAAAACGATGATCGCAATTATTATAAATAATGACATATGACATATCTCCCCTACAAGTGAAAGTTTTGCCAATCAACGATTGTCAAAACTTTAACAAAACATCCTAGAAATAAATCGTTGTTCAATTGTTCTTCAAAAGTAATACAATCACTAGCTTCATAAAAAAGGTTTGCGGTACAACCATGTGAGTTGGAATAACTCCACGTTCCGGTCAGAATGCTCTGGCCGTCGTCAGGAGAATGAGAAGAGCGAATAAATCAGCAGAATTTATATATGAAGTAGCAATTCACTTATTAAAATGGAGGCAAACAATAACATCACGGAATTAGTATAGAAAGAAATAGTAACAGTAACATTGAAAGGATAAATAACATCAAGGTACCTGCATTGAAAGGATAAGTAATCATCAAACGAGTCCTGAGTTGAAAAGAAACATTGAACACAAGTGAATAATAGGACTAAGAAACCAATTAACCGTCTAGATAAGCTGGAAACAAAAGGGGGATTAGGACCATAGGTAATCTGTGGAGAGAAACATGACATCCTGTTGAGGAAAGAAATTAAGGTTAAAACATACATATGGAAAAAGGTGCAATATTGACACCAGAATGAGTATACTAATAATAAATGTTGTGAATGAAGTGGACCGGTGTGGCTGTGGAGAGACATGTGAAAAACAATGATAATGAACAAATTGAGGAGAGAAACATGAAATCCTGTTGGAGATAATCTGTGGAGAGAAATAAGTCATCCTGTGGAGGAAAGGCATTAAGGTTAAAACATACATGTGGACAAAAGGGGTGAAATAATGACATCAGAATGAGTGTAATGCGGTACACTCCTGGTTTGCTGTCGGGAGAAGCTGTGTCTTTGTGTGTGTGGAGAGACTTGTGAAGTTTGTGTTTAGAACTGAAGAAAACCCGTATGTTGGCCTTCTGCAGGACTCGTTGAATGCGGTGAGAGACCTGACCTGTGTAGGGAATAGTGCAGGACGAGATGTGCCTGGTTGGTGGGGGAGAATGGGGTTTGTTGACAGATGTGCGTATTTCCTGAGGAGGAAACCATTGTTGACTAAGGCTGCTTTGATGTGTTTTAACTCGTTGTCAAAGTTGGTTGAGTCGTCAGGCCTGTGGGTGATCAAAACATCAAGAAAAGGAAGAGAGTTATTGTTTTCTGCTTCTGACGAGAAGCTGATGGAGGGGTGATGTTTGTTGAGAAAATCCTGGAAATTGTTCAGCTTTTCCGAACCGTGCGGCCAAAATGACAAACGTGTCGTCAACGTAACGGAGCCAAAGTGTGGGTTTATGCGGTGATGTGGAGAGAATAGTAGTCTCGAACTGTTCCATGAAGAGATTAGCTATAACTGGGGAGAGTGGAGAGCCCACGGGGGCACCTTCTGATTGGTTGAAGTATTTATCCAGTTATGAAACGACCTCATTATCTATGTCGGAATGTAAGCTCATTATGCACGAAAAAGAATATAGGTCATTGGGTTACAAATACATGTTGCGTATACCAAAAAAGCATTTACCTGTGGTTTTGAAGAGCTCAAACATGAAAACAAGTGGAAGGTGTCTCTGTTCCTTCTCTGATACATGAAATTATAGATAGCCTTTCAAAATGTGAAATTTACAGAGCATTTCGAGTTGTTAAAACGGTGTCAATATACCTTACACATATAATAATGGACAAAAATAAAGAAATATGCATGAATTGACATGCTGATGAATGTTCAGTTTCTTTGAGAAGTAGCTGAAAGGTTTCAAGAATCCAGCTTTGTCCTGTTGTAGAAGTACAGCTCCAACTCCTCTACGGCGAGGTGAAAAGGTTTCTCAAAGTTTGGGGCATCCAGCACAGGATCCGACATCAGCACAGCCTTCAATTTATGGAAAGCTGTTTCACAAGCTCCTGACCAGTTAAATTTGACCCCCTTCTTCAGCAGGTCTGTCAGCGGGGCAACCACTTCTACAATTGCCGGACCAGAAACTATCTGACAACTCAACTCAATAATTTACAATGGTGTAGGCTTATAGCCTAAATTTACATCCCTAACCAGAACGTGTCTACCAGTGAAATTCTTTTATCCAAGGATGTCTCATTTGCAACCAGCAATGTTTGCGTTGAACCAGAATCTCTTAGAATCAGAACAAGCAACTCCTTGTCATCATCACTGAATTTGACAGTACCGCAAGAAACAAAGTCCCTAAACAGCTCATCAATATCATCTTTATCAGCAACTGTCATTCTACCATGTGTTTTCTTTTTCACATTACTTTGCACTATGGGATTACGCTTTGAAGCCGGCGCAGTGCATGCTAGTCCATTTGGAGGTGTTTGTGCTAGCTTTGCTTTCAATTTTTCACATTGTGTCTTCAAATGAACTTCTTTTTTACAATAAAAGCAAGTGTTTTTTTCTTCAGTTTCACCACCACTACCATTGTCTTTTGTTTTGCTAATTGGCTTGGATGAATTAGATATTTCATCATCACGCAATGTTTGATTTTGTTTCCAACTACAACTACTTTTCTGACTTGTAGGATTCTTATGCTTATTTTGAGGTGACCTACTTCCTTTATGGGTTAATTCATACCCATCTGCCAACATTGCAGCAGTCTTCACATCTGAAACCTCATGATCATTCACATGTGTCCTGACTTCCTGTGACATACATCTTTTACACTCCTCTAAAGGCGTAATCTCTCTCAAGGCTTCAAAACTATGCTCAACCTTCAAGGGACGGATCCAACGGTCCAAAGCATTCTCCTTCCTACGAACAAACTCAACATGAGTCTCCCCTTGATTTCTCCTCAAATTGCGAAATCTCTGGCGATATATGCCTCTGGGATCAATTCATACGACTGGAAGATAGCATCCTTTACTGTGTGATAATCAAAAGACTGTTCATCACTAAATGATGAAACCACAGACTGAGCCTTACGTGTGATTTGCTGAATCAAAAATGCCCACTCATCTTCCGGCCACTTCATCTTTGAAGCTATTCTCTCAAACATGAGGAAGAAAGAATCCAAATCACTCTCATCAAACCTGGGAACAAGTTTCAACCTAACTGCAAATTCATTTCTTTTGGTTTGCCATGATCATTTTGCATAGATATTCGGACCTGAGAATTCATTTCCTCATACATATGTACCTCATCATCTCAAATTCAAGCCTCTTTCTTTCCATCTCTCTCTCATGTTCAGCAGCTCTTAGTTTATCCTTTCTCTCTTATGCTCAATCAAATTTTACGAAATATATTATGGAATTTACTTTAAACATAACAGATTAAAAGCATGGGCCGAACGGACGCAGTGCACAGCCCTCTGTGGGTTGTTTTTGCAGCAAATATTTCTTTTGCAACAAGTTAAATTTACCAGAAATTTACCAGCATAAAATGAGCACTAACTAGCTCATATAACATCAGCAAACTGTCTTCACAACAGGTACAAAAACCAAATGTCAACCTCTAAAGGGCACAAATTGATCACATGATCACACAAAAGAAATGCCTGAATAGACACAATTCGACCAGCACAAATGCGGAATCAAACAAAATGAGCTAAAAGTCTTGAACACAGAAACTAACTCGCAATATGTAAAGTTAGTTCAAAACTAGATAGACCGATTCTAATTCAAATCTGCACGCCATGAAAGAACGATGCAGGAAACTTGTAAATACAAGTCAACGGAACAAAGTGTTCCCAAAACTTGCGTACAACTCCAGGCAAATATCCTAAAGAGAAAGCGACATAGTCGACTCCCAACATTGTCACACAAGCTCAACAAAAAGGAACCAATACCACACAGGAAGTGTTTAGTAACTATGCACGTGATTCACTCAAAAACGGAGGCCGGAACGTACTCCAACGGACGAAAGTCCAACGAATGTCGTTACATAGCCAAATCCTTCAAATTAGCCTTGACCAGGCTTTTCAATCTGCCGATTGACAAATCCTCCTTGAGGAACACCTCAACATTAAATTTAGCCACGATTTACTGTGCAACTCAAAATGCAGTCAACTAAACCGTTTACAAATGCACATACATCGCAATTATTATAAAATGGTACATCAAATCGAATCTTCAAAAAACTTATCACAACCCATTAGTCTTTACTCCAGGTCTGTGACAATAATAATAATAATAATAATAATAATAATAATAATAATAATGATAAACCGTTCTTGTATATATTGGATTCTTGGAATACAAATAATCAAATCTATTTCATAGGGATAGCTCGTACATTATGAATTACATGACGATTTTATTACTCAAAATGATAACAATTATCAAAACTGCAAGTATTCTACATAAGTATATAATGCATCATATACTATTATAATCCCGGTGAGACGTCATTAGTAGAAAACAACAACAAAGCAAAACATATATTGCCATGAGAGAGTCAGGTTCGGAAGTCAGTAGGGTAGCCGAGCCGACCTGACTACGACTCAACAAAATGGTCCTCCTCCTCCCCCCCCCCCCTCCCTCCTCCGCCTCATTATGATGATGATGATGATGATGATGATGATGATGATAATAATAATGATGATAATAATAATTAATAATAATAATAATATTGATAAACCGTTTTTTTTTATATAGTGCATATCGAATCTATGTATTACGCTAAGGATTTGGGGCCTTTGGGGGGGGGGGGGTTCGAATAGGCGCCTCCCCTGGCTCTTTCGGTCCTCACCTTTTGGTACCCACGGGCGGGAATGGTTCTTAGAGAGTTTGGAGGAACTTTTTAAGAGCTGATGTGCCGTCCATATTTCATAAATTCATTTCTAAACATTGAATTTCCAGAGGGAGTAATAATTCTGCCGATGGAACAGCGCACTGCCGTACTCACGAAAAATTACCTTCTGTTATGCCCCAACCCATACCCTTTACCTGTGAAGGGGAGAAACCTCAGTTGGTGTATTGCCAAAGACCAACCTGACGTGTATACTGCAAGGCCATATCCGCATACATGGCTTCAATGAATACGGCGCAACAACGCACGTGTTGTTCGTTCTCACAGCACATGTACTTTCATGTTTCACGCATATAGTATGTAACTTAAGTTTAGTGTGTATGTTACTTCACGGTGGTCTGGGGGGGGGGGGGGGGATGTATCATAAAGGCCGATACATCATCCACGTGAAAGCGCATAACCCTGAATAACGAACTAGTTGATAGCCCCTCCAACAATTCTTTTAAACGGAAGCTAAGGTGTTACCTCTTAAAGTAAGTACATGTATGCATGAATATTCATATCATGTTGGATCGTACAGGTGGTCACATAGACTTTGCTTGTGTAACACTGTCATGTATTTACAAGTTTTTCTTCTCCTTCTTCTTTTTTAGCTCTTCTTCATTTTCTCTTTTTCTTTTCTTTTCTTCATCTTCTTTTCTTTTTTTCTTTCTTTCTTCTTCTTCTCTTTCGTCTTTTCGTTTCTTTACTCCATATTCTGAGCTTTGCTCTCCTTGTACGTTTTATAAATCTGATACTTCTAGTTTGTCCCCCCTTTTCATCGCATCCCAATCAGAATCACTCTATACGGGAGCCTAATCATTTACAAGCAATGCTTTTTATTTAGGCTCCCCACATTTTACATATTTCTTCTTTTGCCAGTCGTTTATGCATTTCTTAAACTTTCTACATATTTAATGTACAGTATATTTGATCTGAGTTCTTTTGAAATTGACAATTATGCTTGTAAAATAACTTCTGAAAAATTGTTTTGATGTAAATGTGGAATGTGGGACAAATAAACTTCAAACTTCAAACTTCAAACGAGTTTAGGGTATAAAAAGCAAAATCAAGAAAAAGGTTATCAAATTCAGAGACTTATAAGAAGAAGATCCGCGGAAGGAGGGGGGGGGGGGTAATAGTTCAGCAATGTGCTTCAAATTAGGTTACACTTCTTTTACGGTTCCTTTTTTACTCAAATATGGGATGTAAAATGCCAAGCAAGATATATAATCGCCGTTAATGGTATAAAAATCAGAGATAGACGGGTTTCCCTTTTTAGGGTATCAAAATCTGCCCCTACTTCAATCTGCTTTTCAATTCAGTAAGTGATTTAGGCGGATCATGTGTATTTTTTTTAAATCTATTTATTTTTAATTTCTTTTTAAATTTATTTGTTTGTTCATTTATCTTTTGAGGATGAAGGGCAGGAACATATAACTGTTACATAAAAAAAAAAAAAAAAAAAAAAAGTAGAGGGATTTCGGCCACTTCATATTTTAGGACTTTTTATAATCAGTTAGATTTATTCCTACTTTTTACTTATACCCTGGAAGCATATACTAGAGTAAACTTCCTTTTACGACAGCCACCCAACATGAAAACAATGTATAAGGTTAGGGTTACGGATATTAGTGTTTACGTAACCGCACATTTGGGTGGCTGTCGCATAAGTCATTACTATTATCAACAACGACAGTGACATGAAAAGGGAAAATGGCCCTCATACCGTTGGAAACATGTTATTGTATATCGCCTCAAATATATTATTCATTCCCTTATGACAGACTAAACCGATATGTAGACATCATTCGGGGAGGGGATGTGTAGGTGATTACGTCACTTAGGAATATGGGTTGCCACCGTGTAAAGAAGGAGACCACCCCCCCCCCCCCCCCCACCACCAAAATTTCCTTCGAAAATTTTTTCCACTATGACAGGAATACGTAGAACTAAAGGATATTACCCCCGTCTGCCCTCGCGCTGGGGGTGACGGGTGACCGGGGGGGGGGGGGGTGGGGGGGTAGGAGGGAAAGTCAATCCGTCGGTCCTCCCAAGACCCATATAAGGGACAACAATCCCCCTGACAAGACAATGACAATATTGTTTTTCTTTTTATCTCATTTGTGTATCCTTTACAAGGGACGTACCGCTAATGCATATGCGGTCTGAGAAAATCGAAAAGACCAGCCCACTTTTACACCATTTATTTCACGCATTACTACATGGATAAACATAAATCCTTACTGATTCGAATTATTATACATTTGACATAGTGGTTTGCTTTGTTTTACTTTGAAATGATAACGATTTGGGGTAGAAAAACCAGTTTAAAAACCTTATTTCCTCTTGAACTCGAATCAAAAAGTGCTCACTGCCGAGAACCGACCGATCAAAATAGGCTTGTGCACACACGCTCTATTCATTTCCATATGAATTACGTGTACCCTCGATCTCTGCCTTATTTGCATAGTTCATGCAAATAAGATCGATCAACCACTTCGCCTTGCGTGCCGAGTTCTTTTTCTCCAGCTTTGCCACCGGATTGAATTTCATATAGAAACTTTTTTTCATTTTTGAATATATTTTCCACGGAAGTTTATTTTATCATTGATCGGATTTTTTTTGACGGGTTGGAGCTGACAGAGTAAAGTTTGAGCAAAAGTTTGACATTCATAGGTTTTTTATGGAGTCATCATCAGCATCATACATACTTCATTATTGCTTCGTCTGCTGAATTGTTTTTCTGTATAAAAGAGTAACATTATTCACCTTTTATTGAACTCAATATATTCAGTCAGTCGACATACATTACAAACGATAAACTGAGCCCAGCTTGGGTTCTAACGGTTTCAAGAGCATGAAAAGATTTCCTGTCTTTTCATTGCAGATGAGAACAAAGACAATACGAATGAAGATCGTCGATGCCAGATAATCCCCAATTTTGTCAATGGAGCTCCAATTCAGGCATTTTACACGTTGTATAGTGTTCGATAAAATGTCTTTACACATCCATTGCCGGGGGGGGGGGGGGGGGGCACTGCCATGACAAAGTGGGCACCAAGGGTTGTGTTTCAATACCCGGCGATGTACGTGCGTACAGTGAAATGGGTATCAAAAATGCTAAAATCATGGGAAAATGGTTATACTTTTCACAACCTGACATTATCCCCGCTTCATGTTTAGGGTGGTGAACACATTACAAAATACTTGTTTCGGGCATTCTGAGTTCGAAGGTTGATTACTTTTTAGGGCCCATTTTTGTAATTACATGTATGGGCATGGTGTCCATGTTGTAATAACAGTGGTCCCCCCCCCCCCCCCCCCCCCCGCCCATTTTGGGAAGGTCATATAACTCAGCATGGGCATCTAATAAAAGATGTAAAGATGATTATAATAATACATTTATTAGAAGAGAAACATCGATTTTTTTTAAAAGAAAAACAAACAAACACACGGGCACTGTGAAAATGTTCTTTTCTTATTACGAGGCGGCTAAAATTATAAATATTCATTTCTTATATTAATCGGTCTATGTACACTCTAAAAAAATAAGTGCTGTTTTCAGCACCTGGAGGGCTGAATTTTACACTTTCTGAGTGCTCGTATAGTGACTGCACCTGAAGTGCTGTTTTAGCACTTGCACGTGCTAATTTACAAGCAAAAAGAAAAAAAAATCGTGATTCTGGCGAGCCTCGAACCAGGGTCCGCTGATCGAGAATTGCTGACATTACCGCTAGACTAACTCACATCGTACGATTTAGAGCAGATCTTATTGTAACGTAGTGCATTTACGACACCACATAGTTCATGTTATCTACTTGACTCCCATGACGAAGCTCGATTGCAAGAAGCGTTTGTTAGTCTGTCGGTAACATCAACGCCTCTCAATCAGCGGAACCTGGTTCGAGGCTCGCCACGGTCACATTTTTTTTTTTTTTGCTTGTAAATTAGCACGTGCAAGTGCTAAAACAGCACTTCAGGTGCAGTCACTATACGAGCACCGAAAAAGTAGCACTTCAGTTTTTACAGTGTATAAATCAACAAAATTTAATAAACGAAAAAGATTAATTTGTAAACAAATCTTTCGGCATATTACTCCCAGTGTTAAAGATCGTATGCTCGATCTGTAATGAAAAACACAAGTCAGAAAAATTTGACCCAGCGGGATTCGAACCTGTCATCTACTGCTTGCCGGGCAGCGACTTAACCACCAGGCTATTCTGGTTCACGGCCAAGTCACGATGAACTAGAATCAAATACCCAAGATCCTCTTCTTTCTGACTCATTATTATTCAAACGGTCCGCCGTAGACAATGGTTAGTAAACGAAGAAACTTGACTGGGGAGGAATTTTTAATTTGTAAACAAATCTTTCGGCATATTACTCCCAGTGTTTAACACTGGGAGTAATATGCCGAAAGATTTGTTTACAAATTAAAAATTGAATAACTTGAAAATCGAAAAAATCGAAAAAATAAGAATGGAAAATAAAAATATAAATTAATAAATGATTTTATTCATTGACTGTTAAATCGGCTTGAATCAGCATAATCAATTTATTCAAATACATATAAAACAATAAAAAGAAAATATGGCAATAATGATATATTACAGCAAATACTTTTATGAGTTATGGTAGCAAATACTCTCTTAAGAAAATACATGAATAATACATTAAAAAAAAAAATTGTGAGGATAATAGAGAAAGCGGTGGAGGAAGAAAGAAGGGAAAAAATTAAGGATGACGAAATGGAAGGAAAAGATAAAGGAATAACTATATGATAAATGAAGAAAAATGAGGAAAAATAAAAGAATAGCCCTAGGATAAACGACGAAAAAAGAAGAAAAAACTAAAATTAACGAAAAAAAAAGCAGACATAAATCATGTGAATAAGTGAGATATAGGAAGCTACAACGAGAATTCAGAATTAAAAAAAAACAACAAACAAAAAATCAAACAAACAAAATAGGGGGTCAAAGGGAAGGGGATGTGGAAAACAAGAAATACAATCAATAAAGACAAAAAGACGAATGGAAGTAATAGTATCTACTCTCGGAAAAAGAATACAGGCAGAAAATTCGGATGAAACAGATGAATTTCATGGAGATGGAGGAAACAAAAATGCGGTGGAATTGATATGTCGTATAAATTCACCAACCCCGTGTCCCTCTGTCTAAAGCGAGAGAGAGAGAGAGAGGGGGGGGGGGGGGGTCAAAATACAACCCGGCGCAAAAACATTCGTGTTGACACCGGAACCTCATAAATTATTCATCAGTTCCGTCGGCACTAGCCAATTAAAGGAAACAAGATAATGAATTATGCATGAGGTATCGCGCAGTTTCGTGCACCGAACACTATGAATATTCAGTAAGCCAGCGGCAAAAGCGATCAAGGCGCTGATTGGCTATGAACGCAGTAGACCACACCCCCTTCTTGACAACCACACTTCGTTGAGCTTGTCAGGAATTTCACCGTCCCAGCGGGGGGAATCGCACTGCGCTTTACCGTCTTCAACGGGTAATTATCAATATTATTATACTGTAACAACCATCAAATATACTAAAGCTTTCATAGAACTGTACATGCAATGGCGTATCTTGGCATGAAAGCGTCAGCAACAGAACTTTACCCCTCCTCCAAAATTCTGTGTCCAATAATCATGAAGTTTGTGCTGATTATTATGGAGGCCTGGTAGAGGTCAAGCTTGCAGATGGCAGTTGTAGTAGACTGAACTATTGGTTTTGGAATGATTAGACTGTGTATAACGTAAAGCATTTGCCATCTATTATAATTCTGTGAGCTTAAATAGCTAGAGGGTAATTTAAACCAAATATTACCCCCTGAACAGACTGCAAATCATGTAAAAGTATGGATCACCGAACCTTCACGTATATTGCAATGTCAAACAAATACAATTGATTTATCGAAGTGCAACAAACTAGGTGAGAAGTTGTACATAATGAGTTTCGTTACAAAACGCAATATCTACATTTCACGCTTTCCGGGAAAAAAAATAACATTTACTGCTGTGAGTTTAAGCCAAGAAAAAGCCCCCCCCCCCCCACAAAAAGAATTAAAAAAAAATGAACCCCCCCCCCCCCTGATTTCTTATCTATTTGCTTTTTGAAAATCGTAAAGCGAAATATAAGAACAAAGTTGAATGTTTGTATTTGCAACACGCAGTATATTAACTAATTTGGTTCGTAGAATGTTTTTAATTCGCCTGCTATTTGAAATAATAAGCATTGAAGTTGCATTAATTTCTTACATTTTTAACCCATGGACTGCGCGAGCCGGTTGTCTCCTGTATTAAGCCTATAAGATGTGAAGAATTCAGTATTCAAGGGGTTAAGATTAGTGTGCAGAGCAGCAACATTTTGAGGTCTTCATTTTTGGGGTCATGGCAGCAAAATTTTACAAATAGTTTGACTTTCATGAATGAAAGGATTTTGAGCGTTTAGCATAAATTCCACAAGGCTTCTTCCATTTATTAGCACACATTCGCCTGACCTTTCGTATCGATTGCTTTAGTTGCGCTTTTAATGGGCCAGGAATGCTTACTTAATGGGCCTATATTTATAAATCGAGATACATTATTATCACTAATCAATACTATTTTTGTAAATCCTTATGCGTTGCGTGTGACATGAGTTGTATTCCTGTCGGTAAATTTTGGTCGGCAACCTATTCTCCCAGTCTCGGAATGGTGGGTACGTTGAATATGTAGATGTTGATCCTGCTAAAATTCATAATTATGATAACGGACATTTATTGGGAAATTATTTTCGTAAACATAACACTGTTCAGCTTGAGATTAAGCTGGCATGGATTTCATAATTACTATCAAAACGACTAGTTTCTTTATAACGTAAAGCCTTAGTAATTGCCACCCTACATGGCCTAGTCATGTATGTCGCATGTTGATTTTGTTCTTGCTGTTGCTGCCGTTGCTCTTGTTCTCACACTGAAGCCGCATACCCACGTTATGGTCACTCCCACACCAAGCAGTCACGGGATGTTACTTACAACCCAGGTGAAGCGTTAATTTTGGTTGTTTTATAATTTGACGTGATTTGTCGGATAAATGCGGCCAGCTTGTTTTTGTTAGTGGTTTGCATTAATTCTTCATCACGTAGGCCTACTTATTTCTTATTCTATCAACCAAATCCTATGTATTTTAATTGAAGACTTTGTGATCCCTTATAAGGTCACTCAATCTTCTGTTTGTTTATGTTTTTTTTATTCATGAAAAAAGAATATAGAAATGTTGCACACATGCAACATTCCAACACAACACACATATATATATATATATGTGTGTTGTGTTGTTAAGTGTTGTCATTCAAAAATGCGAATATATATATATTTGCATTTTTTAATGACTCGTGCATGTTCGTCCAGGCGCCATTGCTTGGCACAATCATGTTTTGTTTTGTATTGGTTTTGTTTTGTTGTTGTTGTTTTGTTGTTTTGTTTTTGTTTGTTTGTTTTGTTTGTTTATTTGTTGTTGTTGTTGTTGTTGTTTTTTTGTTTTTTTTTTTTTTTGGGGGGGGGGGGGGGTCAGTAAATGCCAAAATATCTTAAACGTGTATCTACAAATTCTCTAGATACGTCTGACAAGTTTGTTAAACATAGACAACGGTATCGCGAAGTAATTAAAACCTAAAACCTAAATCAATTTACCATGCACAGTAATATACTGATATGCGTACTTATTATATACAGTGAGTATCAAACAACGTATACCCACATGTGTAAGCTTCTTATTAAACAAAACAACAAAATAAGCAATACAGCCTAGAAGTTTATTTCATGGTAAAGAACAACAAGTAGTCTTTTGTCTAATGATACACAATTCGAGACTTTCGGATGACTAAGCACAAGGGTTTTGAAACAGTGTCGTTATAATCTATTATAGAATGGGGAGAAGAATCTCTGCAATCTGATTGGTCAATTCCCGTGCATCATTTTTTACCGGACGCATGGCTCACTTTCACTGGATGCATGATTGGGAAAAAGATTGATTTTCACTTTTTTTTTTACCCATTCTATAAAACAGATGATGCACAGGTATTTTTCGTGGGTCGGTAGGAATTGTGTACCCTCGGTACCTCTGAGGGTGTGTTTGTGTGTGTGTGCTAGTTTGAATGCTGCTTACAAAATATTGTCCGCCTATGAACATATCAGTTCTTGGCCCTATTCATCAATTGACAATATTAATGAATTCGCAACGAAATTAAAAATCCACAAAAGATGAGAATTGAACAAAAATTATCTTTAGATGATTTGTGGTTTATTTTTGACTATTTACAAACTTTCAGTATGACATCATATTAAAAGAATTACAAATATTACATTTACTACATACATGTACTTAAATTAGCAAAGACCTACAATTTCTCAGCTGGGAAACTTCTAATCCACAAACTATGAATTAAAGGTATGAGTGCCGAATGTTCTTGAAGTGTAGAGTGAGTTGGCTACTAATCCACAGTGATAAATCCAAATAGTAAATCCAAATGGTATGGTGTCCAACTGGGAAAAGAATATTACAGAAGATCCAGCCGAAGAATGTCCAAGGTAATTCAGGAAGTCATCGATGTCAAGGACGATGTCGACGATGTCATTAATGTCGACCACGATGTCGATAATGATGTAGAATACGATGTCAAGGATGATGTCCAAAATGAAGTCCAAGATGAGTATAAGACGATCTCCACAGGTTGATATTAACATCATCAAAATCAGATGGTGATAACTGAGAATTTACGCAATGTATGCTCCACGATGTTCGTCAGGTATAAATTGCGCAAGCTCCCCGCTTATAAACAATCTCAACCCGTAAGTACCTTTTCTACCTTCTACTAAAACATTCATGAAGGTTTGGAACTCTCTGCTAAGTTGTACATAGTTCTAGTTGTAACAAAAATAAAGGAGGGTGTTCCAATGACCATTGCTATGTTACACTCTTACTAATAAATTCATGCAAAGTCATGATTGTCGACATGTTACAACATGTAATAACATTGTCACTATCATACAACACACAGTCACGTAATGATCTAGAAATGTTCTTCCTCTAGTGGATGTGCATTATTTACCATGCCATTGATGATTCTTTCACTGTTGCAGAGTACACTCACTTTTCACATATGAATAATGATTTCTTTTCTATAATTTCTATGCTCATAAGTACATAAAGAGAACTGGAAAATAACTTCCTTCCAGAAGATTCTTAAATTATATAACAGGATACTAAACAATTTGCGAATGCTACATATTATGTGAGATAATCTGTTTTTGTCCATCCTAAGAAAATAAATAGTTTACTGCCATTTGCCATTTACTACCTAAAGTATCAATGGTGGATCCGCCCAAGGTAAAAACAAACTGTTATTCTGTAGCCGTATTACCATTTTTTTTTCTACAGGAACCCCAATAGATTGATGTAAGTAAATTGACACGCATATGGCCTTTATTTGCTAAAAGTTGAAAAAAAAAGTTGAAAAAATTTAAAAATAAATGCACAGCGAGAAGACAAAATAAATAAATAGTCGACATTAATGATTAAGTGTTTAAAGGTACGTTCACACGTAGAGCGATAGCATCGATGCTATCTAGGTTTCCAGACTATTTTGGTCATGACCAGATAGTTTTAAGACCAAACGCTGTCTGAACGCAGATAGTCACGAGATAGAAGCGAGTTGGAGCTAGGTTTCGAAACTATTCTGGCAGCGAGTTAGGCAGGAGTAAATCTCAGGATCTAGCGACAAATCATAAATTTGCCTTGCAATTGCCTTCCTAAATTCTATACTTTCAAAGTACTTTTTATGCACTTATATCCCATCTGGGGGCGCAAAGTTTACTTCCAAGCTCCTGCCTTATGCTGGGGGGGGGGGGGGGGCAAAGCAACTAGAGACGATTATAATAATATATAATAACTAGACATTTAATTCGTCACTGATGACGAATTAGGTGGTCTGTCTGTCCCTGTAGCAAACTGCTTTGTAAGATGTGATAATATTAATTTTGTGCATGATAACAATCATGATAATATTGACAAAAATGATAAGATGCTCATATACGTGATGACAACAACGATAATGACATATTCATAATGACGATTATGACAACATTTAGAACTGCAATCGTATCGGAATGATGTGCATGCATTTACATATATTCTAATTCTAATATATTCTAATTTGTTGAGAAGTTGACAGGTGAAACATAAAGATATGCATGGTACAACATGATATAAGCTAAGACGGGAGAAAATAATGCATACTGTGAAATTAGGAGATGACAGAATCATGTGAACAAGAAATAAAGAACAAAATGACAAATTATTTCCCATAGAGATAACACGTAAACGAAAAACGGGATTCTCAAATCCCATTTTGTAGTTAAAAATTGGGCATGATCCCGACAACTCATCAAAATTGGAGACAACCTTGTAAAAGTTTATAGTCTCAGCTACAGCATATTAAAATCTTGAAGGAAATAGACCAAAAACAACTGAGATTCTGCTCAGAGAACAATGTCATGTAGATTCATGATTCGAAAACAAAAATCATCTTCCATGGACATAACACGTAAACAGGGAAAATTCTGACATGGCATCTCCAATTAAAAGTTTCACTGTGATGACGTCATCAAAATGATAAATGGTGATGACTAATCTTGCAGCGAATTGTCTCAGCTATAACATATAAAAATTTGGAAAGAAATCGACCACCTATTACTGAAATATTATCAAATGAATACAAAAATTATGACGTCCTTTTTTTTCAAAATCATTATTTTGAGTTCATATGCAAATATGATGACGTCAGAACATGCGATTGGACAAAATTATACATGAATTCAAATCTACTCCTCACAGGCTTTCGGAATATGTAAAAAAATGGGGGTATCCAGGCATTCTGACGAGTTATGGCGGATTCTATATAGGCATGTTTTTACCACTTTTTACATTAGAATGCCCATTGACGCGCGCACGAATTTGAAAGTTTGACGCGTGCGTGTGGCATTATGGAAGGTCGAGACTGTAAATAGTTGGAAATCGTCAAGAATAGTGTCAGAAAAACAAACCATGCAAAAAACGGCGTTTTTACGTTCTGTACGCGCACGGATAGAAATTAGATATGCTTAAAATGTCCTGAACCATACTCTAATTTTATTAAAAAGTGATTTTAAGCATTTTAAAATTTTGACGATGTCAGCGTACGTGCGCGTCATGATGCGGGCGCGGATTTTGTTGACATTTTATGTTGACCCATGGCCTTAAGTTCATGTGTATCAAATATGGTTCATTTTTGATGACTCGTTATGAAGATATGATTGATAATGTGATTTCACAAAATGGCGCCTGGATGACGTCAGCATGACCCGACGACCTCGAAAAGTTTCGTAGGGCATGTCTATGATGGTCTACATCGATGACGTGAAATTGAAGGAAATTGGCATGGCCAAATTTGAGATATCATGGGAACAATAATTGGTTATAAAGATAAATAAAGAAAATTCGTACGAAATTAAGAGGTGATCTGTCAAGATGACAGACCACCAAATTATATATAAGATTTATAAGGCGCCGAAGCCACTTGATGAAATGCTCAAGGCGCAACTTGTGCAAAAGATGAAATACATCACAAAAAACAAAAGTGCAATAGGAGAGGTACGGACATGAAAGGTAATGGTAATCAATTATAGGCCAAAATAAACAGACACCGTTTAAGATGTTTTAACACTTAAACAGAACTGCTCTTTCTAATCCCTTGACGGAGAGTATTCCATATCAACGGCCCAGCATCAGCGAAGGTTCACTCAACCCACTTTGTGTTAAGCCTAAGAATAACAAGTAAGCCAGAGTTTTTCTGTAGCAGTCTACAGGGAATGTAATGCTTGATCAAACCAATGATTAATTGATGTTTAACTATTCAAAAACGCAACTGGGGGCACGAAATAGCTATATCCTGAACATAATTATGCGAGGCAGTAAAGCGACCGAGCTTAGAAAATTTTCGCATTTCAAACCCTATAAAACATCATTTCTTATGCATTTCGCCCTTGACTGGGGAGCAAAATAACGCTCAAAGACCATACATTTTCTTATATTTCTCCCCTATTCTTTCTCTCTGTTTCGTTTTCTGCGCCCCCTTCAAGTGCAGCCCGGGGCACGTGCCCCCTCTGCCCCCCGTAGATACGCCACTGATACCACTGCATCATTCATTTACAAACTAAACTCGTTGCACATGGTGAAATCATAAGTCGGCATTCAATTCAGTATCATGTGTATGCAGATGATATTCAAAGTTTACGGTATTCGATCTTACCAAGCCGGGGTGGGGTGTAGCATGTCCATGTTAAAGTCTTGCCGTCCAATTAATCAATTGTTCTAGAATTATCACACATATCTAATTGGAATTCGGATGCCAAAACGCACCTACAGATGATCCACATTACAAATTTGATCACGATTCAGACAAAGAGGGAATAATATCGTTGGCCATTTTTTTGGCCCAAAAGTGACCATTGTGACCAGAATGTCATGAGTGAGGTCAATAAGAGTAACATCTTTGGAATCAGAGCAAAATAAGATTAGCTTATCAAGTCTTCCTCATCAACGTTCATATTTAGGTGGGGAAGCTCAATGGAAGCCTTGAAGCTCACTAATTCCGAGTTTCTAATAGAAATTCTGCAAATGGTCAGTGTGGGTCAAAGTGGCTAAAATGACCGATATGGTCAAAATGGTTAAGATACATCTAATCAATGGATTGTTATGGAATCATCACACATGTTTAATTAGAATTGGATGCCAAAACTCACCTACAAATGATTTAGATTAAAAATGAGAACACGTTTAAGGCAAAGAAGGAATGATATCGTTGGTTAAATTTTATGGTCCAATTGACCCGTGTGACCAGAATATCGATTCAGGACACCTTTTTAGATAGGATAGGCCTATCCTACCTTCTTCACTGATAATAACAAATTAGATACATACCCCTGACCAGAAGTGACCAACATGTCGTGCGTAGGGTCAACAGTAGGGTTTTGAATCAGCGCAAAATTTTACCCCGAATAAGTTTTCAAACCTTCCCCAGCAAAAATTCTGATTAAAGTCCCCTATCCCCTATCTCCTGGAGATAGGGGAGGTCATTATGGCCACCTTTTGGCCCCAAAATACGTGTGCTCTTCCAATTTGTCGAAAACCGCATCGATCCCATTCTGTGCCGTTGTTGAACGAACTACACTGGCTTCTGGTTGCTTATATAATACATTGCCGGATAGATGTTCAAACTTTCAAATCATGTTTATTAATATGATTAGCTATGATTCGGGGAGCTCAACTGGTAGGAAGTCTTTACATATAGCAGCACGTTCAGTATGTGTAAGGTGTGCTTACGGTATTGCGAACCACCTAATCTGTATGTATTCTTCATAATACAAACAAATACATAGCATTTGTCGGATGCAACAAACCAGGTGAGACGTTTGTTTTAGAAATGTTGGAAGTTTGGTATAAAACATAGCCTATGATTATAAATTTCAGCTCTCGCTTATCCCCTTTAGGATGCAATTGCAAATTCAGGGTTTATGCTTATCAGTGCCTCAATACACCATCGATATGACTTTGTACACGTTTCATGATTTTCTATTCTTATGACCAATATTTGCCAGGTAGAAAAGTCAGTTACCGGACGAAAAAAGTGATACTGGATATTAATAGCAAATACTCAGAACATCTTCCTCATTATGGTTAGATTTGATTAAACATACGCACAATCTAAATCGGCTTGTGAACCATGTGAACTGAGTTCGGTGACATACGGAAATCATGCTTCTGTGATAGCACGGAAACAAACTTAAATTATCCGGTATGGTGCAAATTTCGGCATCTAAAATCAACATCAAAAGTCCCACCGACAAATACACAAGGCAATATACCGTAAATCACCTATGCATAACTGGGCCTCCCTTCGACAGGTAATCATACTTCCTGATCTCATCCAGGCCCACGCAGTAAGGTTATTCAATGATATAAATACAAATAAACAGACAGCAAAACAAACAAATACAAATTTATAAAGCACATAAACTATGAACATATATTATACTGCGCTGCAATAGCTCCTGATGAGCACAAAGCTACTACTACATATATAAACAGTTAAGTGAAACAGTTAAGTTTTGATTAAAAAAAAAACATTTACGCAGGTGATTTCCTGAAGTCCGATGCAAATGCTCAATCTCCTAGAGTTACTTTTATTGTATGTGATGTTTTAGGGTAAATGTCATTTTTTCCCCGAATTTCTTTTTTTTAATATAATATTTGGATTATTTAATGATTCATTTACCACTTCCCAAAACTTGAAGTCAAAATACTAAGTATAAGAACCTGAAAACTGTGTTTGTCTTTACCCTTTCCAAAACGCTTCATCAGGATTATGGTTTTTGAAAATTTTAACATTACTCGCTCGAGCGATCTTCGCACAGCTCTCTTTTGTTGCTATTAAAGACGGCCTCAGACTCCGGATGACGTAATCCTCAGCCTGACGGATTCGCGCTTTGTGATTGGTCATTCGTGGTACACCTACTTGTCATGTAAATAGGTACCTTGAATATGCATGACCGGTGGGTGTATATAATTCAACATTAAATCGTCGAATTTATTCTTTATAAAATAAAATCGTCCTTTTCTGTATTGAATTCGTTTAACCAGGTTTAACCTTCTTTTTTTATTATTAGAAAGTCACGCGCGGTTTAAAGCTCATAATAATTGCACCCTTTCTGTTTAGTTAATTTTCATTTTTTTTCAATAAAGTAGGCATATATTTAATAGTTCATGCATTAGTGCGAGGTCGCAACGGAGCCTCGTGGAAAAAAAAAAACTTTTCGGAAATAACCATGCCGGGCCCGCTTTAAAATATATGTATCTGCCAAACTTTTTGGCCCCTGTTGCATTTTTTTTGTTTCTCTCGACGCATCTGTGTGTGGACAAGATTCTTTCCTGCCTTTTGCTCCCTTGTTTCTTTTCTCTGCGGCTTTCTAATGATAAAGCGCAGGATTCACTCAAAATGGTACTACATGTATGTTAATGACCTTCCTTTATACTTCGCATTAGTTACTCCTGGCTTTTTAACGAGCTGTGAGCTTTCCTAAATCACGCTCCTGTACACATTGAAGTTGATGAATTTAATTCCCTGCCTTTTGCTCTGTTGTTTCTTTTCTTTTTGACTTCCTAATGGTGTAGTATAAAGAGCAGCATGCATCTTAAACGGCGCTGTAGTATATGATCTTTTGTTTGATGATCTTTCTTTGTCACTCAAGCTAACATCTTCATTAAAAAAATCTCTACAATTTGCTATTTGCTTAAAAGATATGCTTAAAGAGTAACAGGCCCGATACAATCGGGGGCATAAAAATTTCCCAAACAAGGGGGTCTGTAGAGCCCACAAATTTAAAAATCAACCACAAATGTACAAATTACCACAAATGTAAAAACATTGCACCTGCAAATGTAAAAATAACCACAAATGTAATAAAGATCGAACACAAATGTAAAAATCTGTTTAACCACAAATGTAAAAATATTTCGCCTACATACATACAGTTATTATGGCAAGTTTTCAAACCTTCCCCAGCAAAAATTCTGATTAAAGTCCCCTATCCCCTATCTCCTGGAGATAGGGGAGGTCATTATGGCCACCTTTTGGCCCCAAAATACGTGTGCTCTTCCAATTTGTCGAAAACCGCATCGATCCCATTCTGTGCCGTTGTTGAACGAACTACACTGGCTTCTGGTTGCTTATATAATACATTGCCGGATAGATGTTCAAACTTTCAAATCATGTTTATTAATATGATTAGCTATGATTCGGGGAGCTCAACTGGTAGGAAGTCTTTACATATAGCAGCACGTTCAGTATGTGTAAGGTGTGCTTACGGTATTGCGAACCACCTAATCTGTATGTATTCTTCATAATACAAACAAATACATAGCATTTGTCGGATGCAACAAACCAGGTGAGACGTTTGTTTTAGAAATGTTGGAAGTTTGGTATAAAACATAGCCTATGATTATAAATTTCAGCTCTCGCTTATCCCCTTTAGGATGCAATTGCAAATTCAGGGTTTATGCTTATCAGTGCCTCAATACACCATCGATATGACTTTGTACACGTTTCATGATTTTCTATTCTTATGACCAATATTTGCCAGGTAGAAAAGTCAGTTACCGGACGAAAAAAGTGATACTGGATATTAATAGCAAATACTCAGAACATCTTCCTCATTATGGTTAGATTTGATTAAACATACGCACAATCTAAATCGGCTTGTGAACCATGTGAACTGAGTTCGGTGACATACGGAAATCATGCTTCTGTGATAGCACGGAAACAAACTTAAATTATCCGGTATGGTGCAAATTTCGGCATCTAAAATCAACATCAAAAGTCCCACCGACAAATACACAAGGCAATATACCGTAAATCACCTATGCATAACTGGGCCTCCCTTCGACAGGTAATCATACTTCCTGATCTCATCCAGGCCCACGCAGTAAGGTTATTCAATGATATAAATACAAATAAACAGACAGCAAAACAAACAAATACAAATTTATAAAGCACATAAACTATGAACATATATTATACTGCGCTGCAATAGCTCCTGATGAGCACAAAGCTACTACTACATATATAAACAGTTAAGTGAAACAGTTAAGTTTTGATTAAAAAAAAAACATTTACGCAGGTGATTTCCTGAAGTCCGATGCAAATGCTCAATCTCCTAGAGTTACTTTTATTGTATGTGATGTTTTAGGGTAAATGTCATTTTTTCCCGAATTTCTTTTTTTTAATATAATATTTGGATTATTTAATGATTCATTTACCACTTCCCAAAACTTGAAGTCAAAATACTAAGTATAAGAACCTGAAAACTGTGTTTGTCTTTACCCTTTCCAAAACGCTTCATCAGGATTATGGTTTTTGAAAATTTTAACATTACTCGCTCGAGCGATCTTCGCACAGCTCTCTTTTGTTGCTATTAAAGACGGCCTCAGACTCCGGATGACGTAATCCTCAGCCTGACGGATTCGCGCTTTGTGATTGGTCATTCGTGGTACACCTACTTGTCATGTAAATAGGTACCTTGAATATGCATGACCGGTGGGTGTATATAATTCAACATTAAATCGTCGAATTTATTCTTTATAAAATAAAATCGTCCTTTTCTGTATTGAATTCGTTTAACCAGGTTTAACCTTCTTTTTTTATTATTAGAAAGTCACGCGCGGTTTAAAGCTCATAATAATTGCACCCTTTCTGTTTAGTTAATTTTCATTTTTTTTCAATAAAGTAGGCATATATTTGAAGAGCTTACTTGCAAAAGGCCCTAAATCCATTTTTTATCATATGGCACTTTTTTATATGCCTTAATAGACATTCATCATGTGCATCAAACTGGCTATATTTCAACTTCTAAAAGTTTCAGGAAGTTTGTTAAAAAATGAGATGAAAATTATGTTTTCTTTCAAAAGGCCCTAAATCCAAAACACTTTTCTTGCAAAAAGCCCTATATCCATTTATCTATCCTGCATCCTGATTGGCTAAGAGAATAGGTTTTTGGCATGAATGACCAATCACGCGCCTCCACACAACCATCTATCCAGAGACTCTGTGTGAGAATCTTTCCAGCTTTTTGACATTTTTTATGGGAATTAAATACACAAAATTCCTTAGTTTATCAAGATCATGAAAATTACTACAACAATGTAGCTTGCAAATATAACCAACTATCCAAGAAAAAAAAAGGAAAATGAAATGAAATGAAATCTTATTGGATGTACATGAGTAGATGATATGAGGATAGTGTGATATTGAAAAAGGTTCAGCAGGTGCTGTTAACTCTAATGACATGAATAATACAGCCATGAAAAAGATGATGGTGATGATGCTATTGTTAGTGATGGTGATGTTGATGAAGACAGTGATAAATGTGATGGTAGAAATGGTGATAGAGATAATGATACTAGTGGTGGCAATGAAAATGGCGATAAAGGTATTTACAATCTCCATAACGACGTTGATGGTGATGGTTATGATGGTGATGATAATGGCAGTGATGATGATAACAATGATGATGTTGGTTATGATGATGTTGATGCTGATTTCATTCATGTGTATGATGGTGATGATAATGGCAGTGATGATGATAACAATGATGATGTTGGTTATGATGATGTTGATGCTGATTTCATTCATGTGTATGATGGTGTGATGCTGAATGTTCTGATGATGGTAATGGTGTGATGACGATGTCAATTATACGGGTGATAATGATGGTATTGGTTACGCGATGTGATGTTGATTATGATGATGCATTCTACTCTGGATACAGTATATATTGCTTTTATTTTGAGCAAATATGCTTTATCAAGGGCAGATAATGACTGGCTACTGTCAGTAGACAATATAAATTATCTTTGGAATCGACTTGAAAATGTTGCTATATCAGGCAAGGTTTATCCGAGCAAAGTAAATATTTTATGCAGTTATCTAGAGCAAGTCTGCTTTAGTTTTAAGCTCAGATGATGATTTTCGATAAGTCACCCAAATTATCTTTCAAAGTTTAAATTTTGATTGATTTTATAATGTTGCTATATCAGGCAAGGTTTATTATAACCCATTGAACATAGGCGAGTGGAGCAGCACAAGAGGTTAGGTGAACAAGGGCGGTGGATTTTTGGTTAATTAGAAAGATTTTTAATGTGTAAATTACTATTATCATTCAAGACTTTTCTTGCAAAAGACCCTAAATCCCACTTTTCTTGCAAAAGGCCCTAAATCCCAAAAAATAATAAATATAAAAAATCATATAAAATATTTGACGGCCGCAGGATTTTTAAAACTGTGATTATTGTTACTTGTGGTGATGTCTCTTAAACATACATGAAGATCTTCTTGAATGAAATCATAGAACTGTGTGAAACAAAAAATCTCAATTTACTAAGAAGTAGGTAAAGTGGATTTAGGGCCTTTTGCAAGAAAACTCTTCATTTAATAGTTCATGCATTAGTGCGAGGTCGCAACGGAGCCTCGTGGAAAAAAAAAAACTTTTCGGAAATAACCATGCCGGGCCCGCTTTAAAATATATGTATCTGCCAAACTTTTTGGCCCCTGTTGCATTTTTTTTGTTTCTCTCGACGCATCTGTGTGTGGACAAGATTCTTTCCTGCCTTTTGCTCCCTTGTTTCTTTTCTCTGCGGCTTTCTAATGATAAAGCGCAGGATTCACTCAAAATGGTACTACATGTATGTTAATGACCTTCCTTTATACTTCGCATTAGTTACTCCTGGCTTTTTAACGAGCTGTGAGCTTTCCTAAATCACGCTCCTGTACACATTGAAGTTGATGAATTTAATTCCCTGCCTTTTGCTCTGTTGTTTCTTTTCTTTTTGACTTCCTAATGGTGTAGTATAAAGAGCAGCATGCATCTTAAACGGCGCTGTAGTATATGATCTTTTGTTTGATGATCTTTCTTTGTCACTCAAGCTAACATCTTCATTAAAAAAATCTCTACAATTTGCTATTTGCTTAAAAGATATGCTTAAAGAGTAACAGGCCCGATACAATTGGGGGCATAACAATTTCCCAAACAAGGGGGTCTGTAGAGCCCACAAATTTAAAAATCAACCACAAATGTACAAATTACCACAAATGTAAAAACATTGCACCTGCAAATGTAAAAATAACCACAAATGTAATAAAGATCGAACACAAATGTAAAAATCTGTTTAACCACAAATGTAAAAATATTTCGCCTACATACATAAAGTTATTATGGCAAGTTTTCAAACCTTCCCCAGCAAAAATTCTGATTATAAGTCCCCTATCCCCTATCTCCAGGAGATAGGGGATAGGGGACTTATAATCAGAATTTTTGCTGGGGATTCAGTCATTATGGCCACCTTTTGGCCCCACAATACGTGTGTCTATTCGTCCATCACCAATTCGTCTAATAGCCATTTGGTCTAATAATTAGTTTAATCACTTAGTCTAATCACCACTTCGTCTATATCCAATTCGTCTAAAACCTATTTGGTTTAATACCCATGTGGTCTAAACCCATTTAGTCTAAACATCACTTGGTCTAATAATCAGTTTTTCTAATGTTCACTTGGTTAAATCTATTTCGGCTAAAAACAATATTTGGTCTAAAAACCAAATGTCTAATCATCATTTCGTCTAATAGCCATTTTGTCTAAACCCAGTTGGTCTAACACCCACATCGTCTAATCATCACTTCGTCTAATTACCATTTTTGCTGATCATCGTTTGGTCCACTTCTCAGTTCGTCTAATAACAGTTTGGGCTAATGTTCACTTGGTCTAATATCCATTGGTCTAGTACTACAGACGTACTTTAGCCTGTCACAGTTATATAAGTTTATTGCCACTTGGTCTACAGCCAGTTGGTCTAACAGCCAATTGGTCTAACATCATTCCATCTAATATCAGTTGGTCTAATCCTCATTTCGTCCATTTACCATTTGGTCTAATTTTCACTTCATCTAATTACCATCTGGTCTATAGTCAATGTGTCTAATGGCCATTTGGTCTAAAACCATTTGATCTAATAACCATTTGGTCCATTATCAATTGGTCTAATTGCCATTTCGTCTAATCAACAAATGGTCGAATACCATGTGGTCTACACATCATTTGATCCATTTGTCAGTTAGTCTAACCTCAGTTGGTCTATAATCATTTAGTCAACACTCATTTAGTCTAATAACCATTTGGTATAATTGTTACCCGCCGCCTCAAAACCTACAATAGGTCGCACAGACCACAACGTAGCAAACAGCCCCCAAAAAATATAGTAAATTTGCTTGGATCAGTCGATTTTCTGTTTTTGATAGAAATGGGTAGTTTCATTATCATTCTATCATGTCTCAAGTTTGTGAGTCGTAATTCGACTTAGAAATATGTTTTGGGGGCATTTTAAAATGACTCCTTTTTTCACCTGTCCAGCTAATGAATGTTTGGAGAGCTTTTGTAATACTTTCATTCAATGCCAAATTACTACTTTACCTCCAAAGGTATTAAGTTGATTTTTGGAGTGAGTAATGAATAGGTCCTCCTGGAGCAGTGTGCCAAAATTCAGCCTAATCTGATAATCCCTTCATACCGGTTGCTATGGCCATTTGAATACGCAGTTTTACTTGGGTGCACACAGATAGCGAAGGTTTAGCACTCTTTCGTTCCACACTTAAACGGGCATTTTCTCTGAATAGGAGTTATTGATTGCTGATTACATACTGATTCTAAATGTGATATTTAAAGGCGTTATCATTGAATAAACTAGGCAAGTGATATGCCATTGGAAAGCTGAGAATATCTACTTTCAGGAAATGTATAAAACAAACAAAAAAATTTGGCGACTTAGTGTAGGTTTTGAGGCGTCGGGTCACATATGTTAATCTTTACATTATTTCTTTTATCATTTTCTCTTTCTCTCTTTATTCCTTGGTTTATCTTCCTATAATTTTGCCTATTTTGCATTATTTTTTTCTTCTTACAGTTTTTTTTCTGCTTTTCATCTCTAATTTTGTTATGTTATTTTTCTTCTTCTTCTTTCTTGTTTTTGTTTGAGGAGGGGGGGGGGGGGGCTTGTTTAGAATCTTCTCTTCCATCTTTGTCAATGGTTTTTTATTCTTCTACCATTTCTCTCTCTCTCTCTTTCTCTATCTTTACGTTAGGCCTATGTCTCAATCCTTCCATCCCATTACTTGCAATCTTCTCTATTATTGCATTGTTATTCATCGATTTTTCTTCACGTCCATCTTTCCTTATAGTACTCTTTATATTCGTTCTTTCATCATCTCTCTCATTGTGCCATTCTGTTTTTATTCATTATTATCATCAATATAACTATATGTACCACAGTGCAGGGAAATGCAACGTTTTTGGAAGTGGGGACTGACGCCTATCAACTACACTTTTCAACACTTTGCGAGCGAGCGAACCGAGCGGCCAAACATTATTACAATTATATCTTTAAAATGTGATCTCTTTTAAATATATATATATATTGTGCATAATCATTAAACAAAATTATATGAAACGTGTCTACTCAAAGAGTGAAGAGGCAAGAAATCCCCCCCCCCCCCCACCCCGGCCCGGTTCCAAAATTGCCAAATAGAGTGGCAATAAACCCTTTATTTTTAATCAAAACAACAGCATGCGCCGTATAGTGTAGACCCTCTACATTTGTGTTATATTTGATTATCACTATAGATTGAAAACGATAACATGCAGGTTTCAGGCATTTCTCAACCATTAAATGTTTCATCATTAAAAATCGCGTGAATAAAAAGAGTATTATTATTAACAATATCAGACATCTGAGCACTGCAAGTTTTACATTTTATTGCCCGACTTTGCCAAGCTAACATAATTGCGGCCCGATAAATTGTTTATTGCGCGGTTTCGCAAGTCAATGGGATTTTGCGTGTTAAATAGCGGGCAATAAATTTTATTTTTACAATATTTTCGAGTTCGCTCTAGACGTCTGATTCTGTTAATAATAATCATATGGACTGGCTACTTTCGGGGGATACAACATTAATTGCCCTCACTAGAATTGTATTAGTTGCTGTTCTATGTAGAGATCGATGGATTATCTGAATTTTTCTTGCCATTGAAGTTTATGATCAGCTCCTCGACCCCCATCTCTGTAAACTGATCATAAAAGGGAAACCACTAGTGAACGACTAGTTTAATACATTTTTACATTTGCGGTTGACATGTTTTGACATTTGTGGCAAAGGGTGTTGCAATATTTTAGGGATTTTAATGGTCAGGAAATCCTCTCACACACGCATACACGTGCACAAACACAAACATCTCATAATAACTTATCTTACATGGGTATATTATGCAAGCAATGAGTTTTTACATTTGCGGTCGACATATTATGACATTTGTGGTAAAAATGGAAATTTTTACATTTGTAGGCGACATGTTTTTGTGGTTAAACCAATTTTTACATTTGTGGGCGATTTTTATTACATTTTTGGTTATTTTTACATTTGCGGGTGCAATGTTTTTACATTTGTGGTTATTTTTACATTTGTGGTTGATTTTTACATTTGTGGGCTCTACAGGGTCCATAATCCAGAAAGTGAAATAGAGCTCAGTTCATAATTACGAATATTGCTTGTATTACCCCAAAGGTTCATTATTCCGGAGGTTCGTTATTCCGAAGCTTCGTTTATCCTGAGCCCTGAGTTTCATAATTCCGAAAATGAAGTATATAGGGTTCATTATTCCAAAGGCTCGTAATACCGAAAATTAAATAAGAAAATGCAAAGGATCTATTTCTTAAACAAAGGGTAACTCTTGGATGGGATGGATGTCAGAATTTTTTAAGGTTGCTCAAACAAAATAACGGGGAAATATGTCACTTTTTAAGTGCAATAAAAGCCCCCCCCCCCCCCCCCCCCCCCCCCCACACACACTCACACACCCGATGCTGGTGCCATTTTGCAGTGGGCTCCAACGAAGGGGTGATTTTGTGTGTGGAGTCTTCGCCTTGACCGGTCCGTATTTTGGCTTTTGGTTTGTGTTCTTAAAGGCCAATTGATCCAAAAATAAAATGTAAAAATGAACCCTTTACAATGTTTTCTATGAACTACATGCATATGCTACGTATATTGAGGAGATATTACGAGATTATCGGAGAAAAACAAATCAGAGGGAGCTGCCAAGCTTCATTCATTTTTGCATTTAAATCCTAAAAAAACCCCACTGTGTCTAATATGCATTTTACTAATGATTTGGGTGCGTAATAATCCAGGACCACACCTTTTCTTTATTGTCTCCACTACCTCTTTCTTTCGTTTCCACCCCCCCCCCCCCTCCCCGCAAGTGTTGCCCTGGGCACGTGCCTTCTCTATCCGCCCCGTTACCACTGGAGAGTGCGAGACAAAAGAAAGGCGGGTGTCCCAAAGATCGGATTATGGATTTCTCTATTGGGGTGGGACGGGTATAGGACTCATGATAGGGTTTCCCCTGGGGTATCATAGGATAGTGGTTTATAAAGTCGCGTGGTTAATATTCGGTTAAACAATAGAAGTTAATACCTCCGTGTCGTGGATTTTTTTTTCTTTTTTTGTTTCTTTTGCAACTAAATTCAGAGGGTAAACAACTAAAATGAAACTTTTCGCAAAGAGAAGAAAAAAGTCTAACTAATTATTATATACTAACCACGAATTTCACTATATACATAATTTAGTTATAGAAAACGGTGCCAGGGTTACACTGTTCAGAAGCAATACAAATACAAGCAAAATAACTCTATTAATTCCATATTCATTATTCATTATGAAATAGACATTTTGTCAATATTCGTCAATATAAGATGCTTTGAATTTACGGTATGATCATTATTCATGCAAGTCTTTTTTCTATGCAAGATGCCAAGTAGATGTTTTACTCCACCCCCCTTCCTGCCCACCAAAATAATAATAATAATAACAATAATAATAATAGTAATAATAATTACAATAATAATAGTAATAATAATTACAATAATAATGAAAAGAATAATAATAATAATAATAGCCTTTTGGGGTAATACGAGGCTGACAATGACGAAACTTGTTCCCTTGGAGTAGTGGCGCAATGGTTCAGCAGAAGTGATAAAATGATAAAAATATTGTCATAATCGAATAAGGGGATATTTATACGAATATAGGCCAAAACTACCAACACATTTTATAACAATGTGATAAGGGAGGGGGTGTTTCAAAAAGAAGGTTATTCACCGGGATGTGATATTTATTTTATATATCTACATCATTGCTTTATTTTTCTTTGAAAGTTCAGCCCTGCATCTTACGAGAATTACGGAAACCAATAAACAAAATGCGACATCGGCACATCCAGTGGTAGTGTGCCAAAGACTTACTTCTGCTCATATTCGTATTCGTAATTTTGTAATTGGCAATTTATTGAAAAGAGAAAATAGCGCTTTATTTTCTTGTCATTCGTTATCTGCATGTTCGCTAGTTGAAATTGTCGGACAGCCTGGGTTTGTTTCTTTTTCATCTTTCTCGAATCCATCGTATCGTCCAGTTTCCCACTTCCTTTCCCAAAATACAGTAAATAAAACTTACTCTACGACTACAAGGAGATGGGGTGTCTTATTTTCCTATCTTTTCTTGCTCAATTCGCTCGTTCGCCAAATTTAGAAACTATAAAGTTGATATAAATTATGTACATATGTATGTAAGGCATAAAATTCAACACCAAAACACAATTAAAGATAGTGGGGGGGGGGGGGATAGCGACAAAGACATCAAGAGAGGAACATCAATCTATTCCTTTTCATTTCAAGGAGTTTCATTTTTCATCGATGCATGCATCCTGCTTCACAGGAACGAATCTCGATCGTAAGAAAGGGGAGGGGACGGCAATTTTCCCGACATTTTTGTGCAAAAACATGATGTCATTTATCCCGCTGATTTTTCAAGCACTAGCAGGGGATGGGCATTTTTCATCGATGCATAGGCTTCATCTTCACAGGGACGAAGTGGTGTGGGGGGGGGGGGGGGGGGTGAGAGCAAATTTTTTCCTGACATTTTGTGCAAATAATCCCACCGATTCTCTAGGCGCCATCCTGGGATAGGGTTCCATTTGTCATCGATGCATGGGCTTCTGCTTCAAAAGCACAAATTTCGAATCTCACGAAGAAGACGATTTCATTTATCCCACCGAATCTCCAGGCGCTCTGGCGCAGGGGGTGGTGGTGGTGGGGGGGGGGGGGGGGTGGGGGTGGTTTCCCCATCGTCCTGACCAAGGCTTAAGGGGCCATGAAATATTTCTACCCAGAATATTTTGCGCTGCTCCCAGTAGTTATGAAACACATAAATATAAACGCATGTCCGAGAGAAAATCTATGAAATCAGGGACGATTATTAATGTGCACTGGTATACGCAAATTTTGTCGATTCATGTACGGCAATATTTTTCTGAAATGCTTCAAAATATTGAGAAATGGTATGTGATTATTAGGACTTCACTGGAATGTGTAGTTTATTTGATAAACTTAATACTGATATTAAAATGGGTGTTAAAATGTTAAAAGGTGTAATTAAAGCGTTAAAAGTGGTCAAAGTGACCATAATTTGGGAACCGTATAAACGCGGCTGCCGTATATGACTGTCTCCTACGGGGACCGTATGTACCCGGCTCCCTTTGTCAACGGGTTAAACGAGTAACAGGCTCATTCTGACCTGAAAAATGGGAGCATAAACGCTCCCATTGAAAGTACTGTGTTTAAAGGAGAATTAACACTAGAATATAAATGTACTTATGTTCAAAGGTGTAATATATTCTTAATCATTGACCTGTATCACTTTAGAAATAAAATATCAGAAAAGGGTTTAAATCAAGACATTCTAGCACACAGTATCATCTGCTAACACTTCATGAGGGCTGCCATTTTCTTGATGACATGGAGTTGTTCATGAACCATTGGAGACCGTTCCGGTCAGGAAGATATTTTTAATCAACGAGCTAAATTGCTTCTCTTCATTACAAAAAAGCCCCGTATATGATGGAAAATACATAACAGGTGTATACATTTATTTCAAAATTTAACATTTATAGATTTCTTTTTAAATTCTCCGGTTTTGCTAACTAGAATTCGATTTCTTGGTCTTGCCTGGCAGAGCAGAAAACAATTTATACAACGCGCATTCTGACTTTTGAAGTCCATTATCTCAAAGCAGGTGAATGCATAGTTTGTCACTATTGAAGCTCGGGGAAAGTCATCATCCATGAATTTGAATTAATACGCTCCGTCACGTACGTCATAGTATCATGAAAATAGATTGATATTTAGTATATAATATCGTAATTTTCAAAAAAATATAAAACACATTTCCGTTTTCAGAATATATGTATATATCTGTTAAATATTTTCAACCTCAAATGGAATTTTGTATCAGGAAGAAAGACAATTTTGAATTCGGATTAAAAATATCTTTATGTACAGATCAAGAAAATGGCAGCCCCCTGGTATCGCTAGCAGACGATAAATCTTGCTGAGAAAATCTTGATTTATACCCATCTCGTATAAAATTATTTTAATGCAAAAATATACGTAGGGCAACAAGAAAGAATAGATTACATCTTTGAATATGAGCACATTTATATTTCGAGGTTAAATCCCCTTTTAAACTGTCCAGGAACTATTAAAGTCGCGTTTATAAAACGATAGCTTTATTCTCTATTCATCGTTTTAACAAACACAGTGAGTAAAGCTCAGTGGTGTAGATACGCACGTGTGTTGTGTAAGTGTGTGTGTGTGGGGGGGGGGGGATGATGAATAGATCACCCCACTATCATGACTATAAACAATCAATAACTATGCCTGTCTACGTCCGTGGTAAAGCTGCAGGATATGCATTGTTTCTCGCTTGGAGCAACGAACAAAAGAGATACTTTAGAACGAAATAGACTTTTAATTTTAACCAAGCATAGGCTATCAATAAACACAGCTTTCCTAAACGTTTATAAGCTCTGTCTTTTTAATAGATATCCGAACTTTTTATAGGTTAGGACGGGATGTGTTGTTTAGGGCTTTAAAAAAGGCGACGGTGCAAGTCGTCTTATTTCAGAGTCTAAAGGGGAGAAAGGGAGTGAAACACAGAAAAAGAATCTCAGGTGTGAATTTAATTTTTCGCCAGGAACACAATAATAGATGTAATCCAAATTGGATTAATAATAGAAACAATAAAACCCTAATTACAAAACACTCTTCTAATGTTATTGAAATTCTGAAACGTCCTTCTGCAATGTAGACGGGGAGCACGTTGTGGAAGACCCAAACTACAACATGTTGCTGATATTTTTTTTTTTTTGCCTTCACGATACAAAACTGCCAAATAATATGAAATATTTGTACCGCAACGATGAAGTTAGATGTTGACTCCTCTTTAGATGATTTGCCTTAGATTTTTAGATTCGTACCCCCCCCCCCCCCCCCCCCCCCCGGCAATAACCAGGGGCCAACTTCTTGACTAGCTAAAAGTATAAGGAAGGTTGAGTTCTGGTCGGTAAACCATAATTTGTGAACTTTCTCATTCTTATTTATGTTAGTTTGGACGACTTATCATAGTAAAAATGTTCTCTGAAAGGAATTGCTTTTCAAATGCAATCACATTAAAAATATGACCAGAAACCAGAGGTGTCGATCCGTGTTCATGATTTCAGATTTCAGATTTAGATTTTATTTCATTAAACTTTAATTTTTCAAAGTACATGTATATAACAATATGTATTATGCAATCAATATACAATATAATTGAAAACACAACTTAGTGCAGAAACGTGTTTGATCATTACAAGCAAAATTCAAGTTTGAGTTGTAAGAAAAAAAAGTAACAGTAATGAAGATTACATTAGATTAATTTTATGAAAATGAGAATGAAAACAGAGACCAGCATAGATTTATAGCTTGTAAAAGCGCTGGTCCCTGGCAAAAGATAAATCATGAATACCGTATATAAAAAACCAGACTTGGCAACCATGCATATAATTCCCAATAAAAGGGGAAAAGAAGAAGACAGATACATGGCAATAGAAAGCAAACAAATCATAGGCATAACACACTTTCCATTGAAGAGAAAGCATTGAAAAATAATGTGAACACAAAAAGCTGGGAATAGTAACAATGGAAAGGAGTAAACTTTACAAAATACAGAGGAAGGACAAAGTGACAGGGGCGAGGCAGGGGGGGGGGCAGGATCTGGAAGGTTTCATTATATCTATAGATTTTACTAGACAGGTAGACAAGAATCATCATCATAAAAAAACAATAAGTGATTTTCTAAATTTACCTTTGAGTGTACTCAAACTTATACTGTCTCGTATATTTAAAGGGAGGGAATTCCAAAATTTAGGAGCTGTATAGGAAAAAAGTATTCTGGGTTAATGCTGTACGAGTTCTTGGCAAGTGATATAGATTGATTTTTGTCTGGTAGGGTAATGATGGATCTCATTATTTGCTGTAAATGTATTACTGGAGACAGTGGGCAATTCATGATTATGATACTGAAACATAAGTACAGCAAGATTGAGGCGGTAAATATCATACATTTTTAGTACATTATTAGAGTGAAAAAGACCATCAGTGTGCTGGCGATAATTAACATTACTTATAATTCGCATAACCTTTTTCTGTAATAAAAAACTCTGTCTAACAGGCATGCCGCACTGTTTCCCCAGGATTATTCCATAATTTAGATATTGTAAAACTAGTGCGGAGTATAGTGATGGAAGTATGTTTGGCGGAAAAGACCATTTGAGTTTGATTTGACCATTTATTAATCATACCTATGTTTCTGGATATCAATTTACATACATAATCAATATGATGCTTCCATGACAGCTTATTATCTATTATAGTGCCTAGAAATGCTGTTTCAATCACCTTCTATATTTGTATATTATCTATGATAATCGGATGAGATAGTTCGTTAAAAGTATTACTAAATAACATGTATTTTTTTCCCCTAGATTTAGTGATAACTTGTAAGCCTTAATCCATTTTGCAACTGAATCCAGTTCAGAATTAATCACATTACATATAGTTTCTAGGCTTTTATGCGAAAAAATAGATTAGTGTCATCTGTATACATAATAAAAGTCAATAAATTTGATGATCTATGAAAGTCATTTATATACAACATAAAAAGTAAAGGGCATAGAATAGAACCCTGTGGAACACTACAATTAATATTTATTAATTGCGACATGCAATTCTCAATACAGACATATTGCTGACGTTATAATAATACTAATCTGAAACAATGCTCCTTATGCCATAATGTGAAAGTTTGCTTAAGAGAATTTCATGAGCTATGGTGTCGAATGCCTTAGAGAAATCTAAGAACATTCCTATTGTGTGGGTACCGTTATCAATAGAACTTGTAATATTATTGATTAGAGAGAGGAGAGCATGTGTTTTATTATGGTGTTTTCTAAATCCGAACTGAGATTCATGTAAAATATGATTGCAGGGGGGGGGGGGGGTAGAGGTAACCACTGAATTGCTAATAACAATGCGAGCGAACGAATTTTCTTCGATATTTTCGCATTGAAATTATGGCATTTCTTATTTCCTTACTTCTAATCATTATGGTATTTCAAGATCAAACATCATGAGTTTGGATAATAATTAGTTTTTAAGGCAATGCTTCATAATTCTTTTTTATTTTATCAAAACATACTGGGGGCTGATAATACAGGCCACCCCACCTCAAATTGTATTGGGATATATACCCCATCCTCCCGGGATCGACACCCATGCTAGAAACAGCTGAAATGTTCGGGCTGAACATTTTGCGTGTAGTCCCCTATACACATTTCTGCGTACAGTACATGACTGTGCTAACAGTGCTATAATTGTATAATCAAATTTTCCCAATTTCTTTGAGACAGTTTCTTTCACAATTCAATCTCATGACAATAACACAACTTAATCGCTGAATGAGTCGCATTAGCATCTAGTATGCTAAGAAAAGAATAATATTGCCCTTTGAGTAGGCCTATAACACCGTTATACGTTAGGATGTCTTGCCTGCTTTTTTTATTCAAGCATCGAGAAACTGTCCATGAATTAAAAACTGATTATAAGTGGCGGATCCAGGATTCTTGAGGGAGGTGGCCCAATATTCATTAAAAAATTTATGAAAATCAAAAACCAAAAAAAAGGTCTTCAGCATTTTTGGGGCCCCTCTTGGTCCCAGAAGAAGGGGCCTGGGCCAGAACAAAAAAGGCTAAAAAGACGCTACGAGCCATTATCTTTCTCTCAAAATTTGCTAAAACGTCAAGATTTCGTGTTTCGCTCGGGAATGGGAAAATATTCCCTACACCCACCCCTGTTACATATAGTGCAATATTGCGTCTAATTAACTGAAAATCAGTCAGGGCGTCGAACTATAATTTTCCGCCTAAAAAATGTTTGCTATGAGTTGTTATCTTTCTCTCAAACTTACTAAAACGTCGGAGCTTTCGCGCTTCGCGTGGGGCAGGGGAAACTCCCCCTCCCTGCACCCACCCGTATTACATATATCGCACTACTACGTCCATATTATTGAAAAGCAGTCCGCTCTGGGCGTCGAACTTATTTTCCTCCTAAAGAAAGGTGTTACGGGCCGTTATCTTTCTCTCAAATTTGCTATAAAACGTTAGAGCTTTCGCACTTCGAGCGGGAGGGGAAATAGGAGGTAGAACAGTGAATATTTGACCATGAATTTAGATTAGTACTTAATCAAATTAGATTTTCTAATACCTATTTCTTCATAGCTTATTAGGAGTTTTGTGTAGCACGAGGGAATACCACCTAACGAAAAAATACCTTCATCCTCTTTTTGTTTTCTACTATTTTATGGTAAAAAGAAAGAAGAAGAAGAAAAATAAACTGATTAAGAAAAAGAAAGAATTCATGGCTGTTATATAAGCAATTTCAATTGATTTAAAATAATAACTCTTTTAAAGTACGGAATTACTCGACATAATTATATTAGTATCTATTCATGGGTGTTGCACATGCCTCCGCCAGTTTCTGATTTTTTCAAGCCCTCCGTTTTGACAATGAAGATTTCGGCATGTTTTGATAGCATAAGTATAACCATAAAACTAGTACTAGATATAACCGAAGTAAAAAAAAAAAAATATATATATATATATATATATATGTAATTATACACTAACACCAGTTGATATGCATTCCAAAGCCGCCTCTGTTTGCCGTATTTTTCATGTAGTTTGGCTTCAAGCATATACATAAACCAAACAATAGAGGGGGTCAATGGTTAGGAAGAGGTTCATCGTGGTGGGTTCGTCTTCAATAGAGGGGGTATTCCACAATCACGAACGCCAAAACTGCCCCACAATGTCAGTGCGGGCTATTGTGGCGACCCACCTGCTTAAACGAGATAAATTAAAACTTAAAAAAACGTTAAAAACATTTCGGAAGAAGCCTTAAAGGGATACTCATCCGCAGATTGTGGACGTTTTAATGCCGCGAGAGGGCACCGTGATCGTTACCTGATCATGCCGATGCCCCGTGGGGCGCAAACCTCGGACAGGCTGTTCGCCGCGCAACATACACGCTCCGCTGAGCTCCAGCTCTCGTGTGAGATTCGGTCGGCTTCGTGCAGTCTGAAAAGTAATCCTAGTAGTCCAACGGACGCGTTCGATGCACAAACTCTGTGTACAAGTGAATGGGGCTTACGCAATCCTGGCTTTCCCCACAGCCGCCTGGTGGCGTATCCCTTTAAATTAGTCATTGGACGAAATGATTATCGGCCGTAATGTTCATTAATGCTAATGGACGAATGATATTAGGACCATGATTTTAAACCAGCTGATACTATAGGTTTTCTCGGCCAACTTCGTAAGCTTTTCATTTGTTTTGATACATGGGTCATTCAAATTCGCGAAATACCAATGTAGGCTTGAGGATGTCATTCAAAATGGCACTTCGTTCATTTGAATTACTTCTTTGGTCGATGGAATTTGCACTTGTATCATTCAATAATTTTAACAACCGCTTACAAATGCGCAGTTTGCATTCAAATTTGTCAACGCTGGCAAAGCGGACGTCCGGATCATTCAATTTCACACCTGGTCATTCAACAAAACAAAGTTTTCATTCAAATGCGCCTATCATTACAAACATATGGTATATGCACACGTGGTCGACGCTAACCCCCTTGCTACTCTCCAGTAAATGAAAACTGATCTCGCGGCAGCTCTACCTGAAAAGCCAATTATCCATCGCTACCATATCAAGAGCACTTGATGCAATGTTCATTACATTGAAGCTGGCGGAGGACTTACCTGAAGACCGTAATGCCCCAAGAACGATGGATCTTCGTTTCGAATACGCCGAATGGTTTATGGCCGAGGGCGTGGAAGCCCACCTTGTATTCATAGACGAAACGGGGTATAACATTTGGACGAGACGTTCATTTGGAAGGGGTCGTCGTGGAGAGCCAGTTCGCGGGGTCGCGCATGGACAGCGTGGAAAAAAAATGCAACATTACGTTTGCCGTATCTGGCGAGGCCGGCGACAACAAGGGCAACGTTCGAAGAGTTCCTTGCGGAGACAGCTCATCAGTGCGCTGAAACTTTTCCGCATGGAGAGCAGGTTTTCTTGGTCTTCGACAACGCCTGACCACAAGTACGAGCAGAGCTACCCTCCGAGGTGAATCCAGACATCCACCTCAAACACCTGCCTCCTTATTCGCCTTTCCTTAACCCTACCGAGATGGCCCACTCAGCCTTCAAGACTGCTGTGAAAAGGGACCTGGCCCGCCCAGAGTGGCAGCAGAGGGTAGGGGATCGGGATGCTGCTCAAGCAGCTGGAATGACAATGGGGGAATACCGACTAGAACTTGTCCAGCAAGTGGCCAGACGCCGACATCATCACGCAGGAGAAGAGCATCCGCTGGTACCGCCACATGCAGACATACATTCCTAGATGTCTTGCCTGGCTATAGAGGGTTAAACAACTCTAGATATCAGATTGGACATTACACCGATGTTCTCATCACTGGACTGTATCGTAATCGGTCGTCTTTTTGAACTGATATTACGTAGACGTTCATGATAATGTCCTGTATGTTATACCATTAAAACATAACCAAAACAAGATTTCAGATTGTATACGTGTATTCTTAAGTTTATGTTTGTGTCCACATGACATGAGTAATTGAGATGTCCAGTGAGAAAACAATGTATCAAATCCATTAATGATCGTGTACCGCGATTGTGATTGTTACTGTATGTGATCGTGATCGTGATTGCCATTAGGATGGTGATTGTGATTATGACTGTGGTAGAAAGACTACATATATTGTACACAAATATAAATGGCCCAAAAGAGATCATGACCGCCGAATAAATTTTCCAAAAAAAAATAAAAAAATGAACAAATAAACAAACATGAAAATAAAGCGATGTCCCAGCAGGTAATGTCCCACACCACACACTTTGCTAATTCTACATGTTGGTGATGTGACTAGGTATTAACACAATTATATATGATCGTTCAGTTGCTAAATAGTGTTGATTTAGTGGGTATACAACCCTATTGGGAGCAAGTGAAATTTTTGTTGCTCACTATACCGTATAATTTAAAATGAATATAGCACTTAACGAAGCTAGCGGATTTATATGAAGATTGGGTGAGATTAACATGATTAACGTGTTTATTTTGTCTGCAAAGCGTGTGAAATTGTATGCAAAGAAATGAATTTGAATTCACGGGAGGCGTTATTACGTAATCGCGAATCGTGTCGCATTAATTTGAATGAAAATTCTCCAATGACGAAACACGTTTTAATTCGAATGCAAACAAAATGTTTTTGAATGACAGTTTTATGAAATCGAATCCTAAAAATCAAATTTGAATGATAAAACACAGCTACGTTGGCAGAATCGGTGAATTTGAATGCACATAAAATGAATCGTGTGGCCAGCTTACGAATTTGAACGAGAAATCTTATATTACACACTGACTTTGTACCTAATGGCAATTTACCTGTGCCTTTAAAATAGTTGCACTTGTTCCGCTCTAGGCTATTTATATAATTCTTTGTTTAAGGGTTAAGTTTTAAAGGGCAATCCGTCTCAAAGCACCAACACCGCGTACATTTTTTCTTTCCATTTCTCTCCCCCTCTCCCTCTCCCTCTCTCTCTCTCTCTCCTTCTGTTCTTTAAATGGATTACACATTTCGATGACTATAGGTTATTACATTTAACTATCGTTTTTAGTTTTTAGTCTTTAATACACGACTTTACGGGTTTCTAGACTTACATCCGATGGTAGAAAGCTAGGGAATGAACCCCCCCCCCCCCCCCTCACTCCCTCTCCCATTCAGGTGAGATGATAAGAAAACGACATCGACAACAACAACAAAACTAAGTAATGAGAAAAAAAAAGTACATAAAGAAAGATGATGGAAAAGAAGTATCATCCCGTCGGATAACGAAGGTTGACCTTACATATTTTTGATGGAATAAACTGTTCTATTATTGGTGGAATCCGTCTGAATGGACTACTCGTCCGAAGCCGTAGAGTATTATTCATCAGCTCTTGAATTTAGTGAGCTTACATGATAACAAATAAAAGATGTTTATATCATAAGCAGTGATTTAAATATGACCAACGTGTACAACTGCGATTACGATATTGCAACCCCACAAAAATCTGTACATTTAATTGACTGTCAAACAAATACCAAACATTCGTCGGATGTTACAAACCAGGTGATACGTTTGTATACGGAATATAATATCTATTGCTGCATAGTTTTAGTCATGATATTTAGTATGTCGTTTGGCAAGCATCATGGGCATGCCATTTCTGACAAAGTATTGTGGTAGGACCCGTCCGACAATGTCATAATTGTGTTAGCTGTTTATTTCAGCGGCCGATATTCGTAGAAGCGAACAAACATTAACGAGATTTAAGCTCGGACTACCAAGGTTAACTAAGTGTACCTGTTGACTAACTGGCAGCAAAAATCCGTTTGTGATGTCATTATTAATCAATCCTGTTTTTTTTTTTCATTTCTGATTATCATCCGTAAATCATGTTTCATCCAATTACACATATCAACATGGACGAATAACATGAAGAAGACAGTTTGGTACCTGACTTTGCAGAGGTGGTCGAGAATGCCCTTCATCGATTAAAGAAAACAAATAATTAAATTAATTGAAGTTTGATTTCAGCACGTTGACTTAATGTGTGGGACCGCGAGGAGGCAACAACTTCTCCTCAAATTAATTACAGTGTGTATTAAACAAGGCAATTCAGTTAACCCATTGCCTACGAGAAGCAGATTGCCTAATATGGGAACAGGTCAAATTAACTGTTTTCAATATGCACACATTTGAATCGCGTTTTTCTCGTAGTTCGTTTTGATAGATCCGCGGGAAGTTGTGCCATTTCGTGAATTCAACCACGATGTAAAGCTTTTGGATAATACAGTAACTTATGCACCTCCGGATTAAACATAAAAACAACACAACTTTACTACCCCAATTTTGAAAAGAAACGTTTGCAAAGGTTTTTGTTTGGTGACCACTGCTGCACAAATGACGATAAATATTAGTTCTACTCCTAACCCTAACTCTTACCCCATTTATAAACCAAACTTTACCCTATGAAATGGACATTCATGTAAATGAACCATATTGACGGGGGTATTCTAAAATTAGACCGCGTTTCGGGTAGGATATAACATAAAAAATGGACTGTACCGGGCAATTCCAAGCGTTACTCAGTGACATTCACCAACTAATTTCAAGTTTGAAAGAAGAATATTATGATATAATAATGAATATCTTCGAATTCATAGTGCAATACAGAAACCAATATTAGTTCCTTTCATAACCGTTGAGTTTCATGTCAACCATTCATCAAATTTATGGAATATTATACAAATATACAATACCTTTCGAGCGTCTAGCAAAAACTATGAGCTAATGAAGAGGCATTATAGTAACTTTCCCGAGGGCAAATTTATATCAAATTTACTATACCCGAGGCTTGCCGAGGGTATAGTAAATTTGATATAAATTTGCCTCGAGGGAAAGTTACTGTTTATGCCTCTGAATGCTCATAGTTTTCTAGAGCCAAGAAAGACATTGTATATCTGTTTTATATCCCTCATGAGCATCTCACTATGACTCCAAGAAATACCTTAGTAGGCTAAATCGCAAAGCCTGCATTGTTTTCCTGCTGTATACCAGGGCCAGTATTCAATAAACATCTAAGACATTTCTCTTAATTTTAAGAAAATTTCTTAGCTACATGTAAGTAAGACGACAGAATAAACAAATTTCTTTGATTAAGTTATGTCGTCATGTCAATTCAGATGTCAGATTGTCAGAGTCCAGTGACACAATATTGGAGCCTAAATTTGCCTGCGCATTATTTTTTGTGAAAATCGCACCGCAGGAAAAGTACCGTACGGTACCGTACCCATATACCGTATAGGGCCTATACACAAAACGTATGGGAGATCATAACGAAAAATGTTCATAATTGAGGGCTTGAAAGACATATTATTATTCTAGTTAGCCTAGCCCTAGGCTAGGGCCAGGCTATGGGTCAGTCAAGACCTCCTCATCTCGACCTTTTGTTACATGTATATCCACTGATTACATCAATCTAGACCTAGGTCCTAGGCCACTGCATTTGTATATCTATCATAACAATTTGGAATTTATAGAAAAGCATCATGTAACTTATTGCATGAATTATCTTCGAATTAGGCAGCGGCTATTATAGGCTCCACTACTGTCCCGAGCCGGTCGGCAAACGCTAGTGCTAAATCGACGACCGCTAGCCTAGTCCAACGATGGATTAACCAGTAACATTAGATCTATACTCCGATTATTTTCAGTCATATAAACACATTCATCTCACCTCGTAACAATGCCGTGGACACAACATTCCCTGTCTCCCTACTGATCCAAGACTAATAAGTTTGTCCCCTTGTCATGACATTATGATCATGGTCAATCATAATAATTTTGGTAGCCCTTTCATTTTGTGTAATTTAAACGTAAACAATCAAATTAAATTCCACGTAATTATCATGCACAGATGCGCTATATTGTATGCACACCGTGCGCGCAGCTCACTCTACGCATCCGTATACGTTTTCATTTATGCATTCTATCTAGAGCTACAGCGCCCCGGAACTCTCCCGATGGCTATGCACACCATACCGGCTGAAGAAACTTCAAGCCGCGGATTTCGCACTCGCTGCGCTGCACTGCAAAACTTGAAGAATTTTAGATATCGATCGCAGAAATATGGGTGATCGCGGGGGAAAAAAAGTGGATTCCAAAATGTACTATACCACCCCCAATAGCAGATTTTCTCCCGCTCACTCAAATTTCTAGTGAAACTATACCTTTTGCATGCTCTGTACAATCATAATGCAAAAAACTATACATGAGGGATATAAAACAATTTGTATACTTTTTATAGTTATATTATATTATAATTCATATTTTTGTAAAATAATTCATATTTTTGGTAAAATAATTATATTTTTGAAAAAATTATGAAGAGTTTAAAAGACATTCAGATATATTCTTCATAACATTTTATTCTATATTGCCTGTATTTCATTGTTTATTGATTTATTATTTGCTTTGTTATCCTACATTTCATCATATGATTTGTTTTATTTAATAATATCATGTAGACTAGTATTTAAGTCTAAAATGCAGGACAATAAAATTGATAGAGGAAAACAAATACATCTCATTAGCAAAGGAAAGATAAATCACCAATTTCCTATTTGCTTTGGATACAAGAACCCACAATATCCAAATTATTAAATTAATATCATTTTCATACTAGAATCTTTACTTTTAGCTGATACTTGGTCAATATATCAAACTGAACTAGTGTAAAGGTTCAGGATTGAATTAATCTATGCAAAACTGAATTTGATGTAATTCCGTTACATTATATTGTTACGTCATAATCATAATTCATATGTAAAATATTTCTTCAAACTAAAAGCATACATGGTGTAGGTATTAAGTACCTTGAACTACCTTTCAACTTTCATACAAAACGATAGTCCTTTTCGGAAAAAAATGACAATGTTTTGGAGTTATAGTTTCCACGGTTGCTGAAGTATGATATATTATGCAGAACAGAAACTAATGATATTCTTGCTTACTATGTTACTTAAACATTGTGTATAAAGCAAACAGGCTATATTAGTATGGCCTTTATTCTCCATATACAATTTACCATAATTGGTATCAATTAATTAGTTGAATTAGTTGATTATGTTAACTCTTACTATACCAAGGGGTTTAGCTCTCTTCAAAATTTTACTAAAATGTGATCAATGCTTACTTTTCAAATGTCTGCACTTCATTAACCATCTGTTATTTCACAAAATATTTTGCACAAAACTTGTAGGAAATTTATTACCATTTCTTATGATACCAAACATTACTTTACCCAACTTCATGCATTAGAGTTATTGAAAATTACATCTGAGTTTCTTTTTTGTCCATTATTTTTGTTTCTTATTTGTTTACTATTGTTTACTGCTGAAATAAGATAGTATCTTTTTAAAATCTGCAATTTTCTCTGAAAATTTCTATGGTAGCATATAATTATATTCATATATTTAAATGCTTGATTTATGCTCAAAATTTGGAAAATATACTGATCACCAAAATACCTTTCTTGTGGTCGAGCACTTGTTGAATGAAAATGGCAAGTCAATCTGTCACATATATGCGACATCGGCACTGAAAGAGTTAATCATGTATGCAAATGTTCAGTATTCATAAGTTTGAAAATATCTAAATGTTATCAGATTAAGACAATATGGATATTTGCGATTAAATTGACACCAGATTTGATCTCATAAGACAGATTCGAAATTTTGGGGCTCATGTCCTATTCAATTTCAATTGCCCTATCTATAATTTTGCTCGTAAACAATAAGGATTACCGCAATATCACCGAGTCGCGGCGCACCATTCGAACAACACACACATCTGAACGTAGGCAGTCTGACAAGCCCATTACACAGCGCGCATGCGCAAACCCGCAAATGCAATGCTATAGCCTGATAGCTTCTTGCCTATGGTTTCGTAGCGCACCGTGTACTGAGATGAATATTTTTAGATGGATCCTTCCTTTGCAATATAATTCGCGAAGGGTACGTCACCACTGGTGCAATGTGCGGCTACACTTAGAGGGTATATTTTCGTACAATATTTAGTCTTTCTTTATTATTATTTTTTTAATTTCTACACACTTACGGCTTCTTTAAATGTATTCAAAATTGACGCAACGGTAGATATGGTAATGAAGTTGTGTTCTTCAACCTTTATTTTATAGTCAATGTACATTGACGTCATCTAGACGTCATTTTTTTTTTTTTTTTTTACTCCGACATATGCTGTATCTCTGCAATGATAAGTCATAACATTACCATATTTTAGCATTATGCAGGTTAATTAAAGTAGAAAATTAATCGAACGTAAGGAGCAAGCACGTCGGGAGAGTTAAGAACGCGCAAAATCTGAAAATCATCCAAAATTGACTAAGATCGATTTGGGCATGTTGCTGGCCATTAAAAAAAACCCCACAAAAACAAACCCAAAATATTTGTGCATGCTCGTGTGTGCGCCCGTCAATTACCTTAAGTGCTCTTTTCTGTTGGTGTTTTAGAATTTTAATTAATTCTCTATGATTTATGGAACAATTTTTTTAACGCGCGCATACGAGCACATACGAGCACATACGAACGCGCCCGCGCAAACAGTAACAATGCAGACATAGGACTTGAGATAGACTGTTCATGTGTTATAGCGTACTGACATTTATAACAATTGTATTCAACTTGGGGTACGCGCGTGCAAAATTAAAAAATGCTTAAAATGATTTAAAATCAATTTTGGGCATGTTTCTGGAAATGTTAAACATTGAAACTTTTCCGGTCGTGCGCGCTTCAATGACCTAAGTGGCTCATTCAACTTAAATACTATATTTCTCTGCCATGTCATGAATATTCAAAAGAGTGCGGTGTTTACATTTCAATATAAGAAAACCCCTCGTTGTTCAAAAGTCCAAGATACCAAAAGGGACCTACTCGGTAAAATGTTGAAATGCTGTCCTGCGAACACATAATCTTTTGTAACATGCTTTCATTTTTTCCAGCAACACGAGGGTTGTTTGTGCAGCAGATGGCATCCCATTTTTACCACATTTCCAAGCGAAAAGAGATAATAAATGTGGTTGTACGGCATGCTGTTCGAAGTTAGAATCTGTTATAATATCATATCCTGTGTTAGGTTCCGGAACAATACACAATTGTGCAATTTGTTTTTATATGAGTGCATCTAGCATCAATTTGACAAACGATTAAGGATAAATTAATTGCACTCCCACACATGTAAAATTCCCCTTTATCCTTATGCAGCAGCATTATGGAGGGGTGGGGGGGGGGGGGATCGACGAAGGCAAATTGTGTAATTATCAAGGGAAGCAATACGCAAAATATATAATGAGAAAGGAATTAAAGAAGTCTTAAATATTGTGGTTTTGCAAAAATAAATATCACACGTGCTATGAACCCAGAGTACGGGGCGTACAATTTAGCGCTTGGTAAGCGCTTGAAATACATTTTCCCTAAACTTTCATTGGGATCCCTTTTTACCTCAATATCGAGCATGAAAGAATCAATAATAAAACAAATAGATAAATAAACCCAAATTTTGGACCGCCGAGCTAAATTTGCGAAAGGAAATAAAGGAATAAATATGGCAAAAACTTAAGCTTTGCCCCTGTGATTTCTGGAGTTTTGGGCTTACGATTCCATGTACAAGTATTGAAATTCCGACATAATTTCACTAATAGATTGAGACCAAATCCTTACAGGAAAGTACAATCAAAATTATTGTGTCAATAATTTCATTCGATGTCTAAATGTTTACTTTTGCATTAAAAGGATTCGGTAACTTTGTGGAGGCTTCATTTCATAAATTGTTGAATGTTGATATATGTCTTGTATAATGCTGTTCAGAAGGATAAATAAATAGCCAGGCATAGAAAGGCTTTCATATATATAATGCTTTTGTTAAGATAGCTATGACTGAATGTTACCATTTGTTTACTTTTGTGAAGGATATGATGAATTTGAAGTCCCCCCCCCCCCCCCCCCACCCCCTCCGGCTTCATTTTTACACCACATTACATACATTTTATCAAGCCTCTATACAAAGTTACCAAAATTTATGTTCGCAAACATGTCTGACATATCAAAGCTTATTGATATCGGCAAGAGGGTATACACATAACAATTGCGATCACCGGAAGAATTAACAGTTCTAGCATCAAATACAAATATGCTTCACTTTCTTTGAACAAAGGCACACAGCAAATGTCAAATTACTGTATTCCTTTATTTTATTTTCGCCTATGTTTCTGATGTTTTAGTATGATATATCTTATGCGCATGGTGCAAGATCAGTTGTTTAAATCTTTGGTTGACTTCAAGAAAACCAGCTTGAGAGAGCTCATTGTAGCCAACGTGAGTTCTGGGACCAGAGTAGTTGATGAATCTCACCATTTTGTTCTGAAGAATTTTCAACTTCTTTTGATCAGATTTTTTAAAGCTACTATACCGAGCAGGGTTAGCAGGGTCATTATATTCGATCAAACTTTAAACTTGTTAACTTACATAGTTATCATACAAGAAACAGCCGTTTCAATTTTAATTTACCAGAAAGAGTAGGCAGTGTTGGTAATTCGTTTTATTATACTGCCATAAAGCATAGGAATTCTCTGTCTAATGACATAAAAGGAATAGATAACTTTGTTCATTTTAAGAGGAAATTGAAAGAATATCTTCCACTAGAAAGCCAGAGAGCTGTTTATTGTATACATTTATAGTTTTAACATGATGAAAGATTTAACGTATTTTTTTTTCATTCTCATCTTCTCTCTCTCCATTTCTTCCTCCTCTTATAACTTCGTCTTCTCCTCGTTTTCCTTCTTTTTCTTCTTCCTCTTTCTCTTTCTTTTCCTCTCATTCTTACTGTGTATATATTTATCACTATTATTTTTATGATTTATTTTTCCTTATTTATTCCTCAACGTGTAAATATAATTATATAATTATCCATGATAGCAGAAAGTGGTAAAAATTACGTGATATTTACGTCGTGGTTTTCGTTTTTTTTACGTCCTGTAATTACGTCAATAAGACGACAACTTGCACCAACGCAAGACGTCAAGAGGACGTCTTATTTTGACGTCATCTGTACACTGTAAAAACTGAAGTGCTGTATATAGCACTTTTTGAGGGCATGCATAGGGACTGCACTCAGAGTGCTATTGAATGCACACAGCGTGCTATTTCAGCACTTTCACGGGAGCTGGACCGGCTCCTTAAACTGCTAAACATTCATTAAAAAAATGATTTGGGCGAGCTTCGAACCAGGGTCCGCTGATCGAGAATTGCTGGCATTACCGCTAGACTAACTCACATTGTACGATTTAGAGCAGATCATATTGTTACATAGTGAATTTACGACACCACATAGTTCATGTTATCTACTTGACTCCCATGACTAAAATGGATTGCAAGAAGCATTCGTTAGTCCATCGGTAACGTCAGCGCCTCTCAATCAGCGGAACCTGGTTCGAGGCTCGCCACGGTCACTTTTTTTTTTTTTGCTGGTAAATTAGCACACTACAAGTGCTATAAACATCATTTCAGGTGCAGTCACTATACATGCCCCTAAAAGTAGCACTTTAGTTTTTACAGTGTACAAGACGTAGAGATGACGTCAAAATAAGACGTCATCTTGACGTATTGCGTTGGTGCAAGTTGTAGTCTTATTGACGTAATTACAGGACGTAAAAAAGACGAAAACCGCGACGTAAATATCACGTCATTTTTAAAAATTTCTGCTATCAGGGAAGAGGAATGAAGACGTAGAGATGACGTCAAAATAAGACGTCCTCTTGACGTCTTGCGTCGGTGCAAGTTGTCGTCTTATTGACGTAATTGCAGGACGTAAAAAAGACGAAAACCACGGCGTAAATATCACGTCATTTTTATCACTTTCTGCTATCAGGGATGTTCTAACTGAATGATTATTTTATTCATACATTAGGACCCCACTGGAAATAAGATTTCGAGCTTTCGCGGGTTATCCTGTTCAAGCTTGATAATTTGTTATTCTACTATGTACAAATTCATTATGTTCTAAAGGCTTGGCATATAAAATCAATCAATCAATCAATCAATCCATCAATCAGATTGACCGGGTGAAATTTAACTCAATTATAAATAAAGAATTGAGAAAAAAAAATAACAGACGAAAAGAAGGAGAGACAAAAAAGGAATTAAGCAATATATTTTTGACTCTCTGGCGGACATGATAATAATCATGGGGTAGACGTCAAGATTGTTAAATGATAATTCGAGTGGTCTGTACTACTATTATTGGTGGACTTCGTCTCAATGGTCTAGTAGTTTGAAGCCATAAAATACATGTCGTCAGCTTGGATTCGGGGAGCACGAAGGGAATAATATATTTTATATCAAACCGTCGTAGGATTATGGGAATTGTTTATTATGTACATGTAAATGTAGGAAAATACACGTTTCCTTTAGTAATTAACAGACTATTACCAATTATTTGTCAGATAGTATAAACCAGGTGAGATAAACTGACATTATAAAACCAAATACCGGTTAAATAACGATGTTTTAATTTAAATGCATTTAATTTGTAAATGCTTTTGAATTTAATATTTCAATTCCGGTCAAATATACTCATCTTTTACTGAATTTGTCCTAAAATGGCATAAGATGGAAAAAATCACTGTCTTCCTCCAGTTTATTATTATTATTATTTTTTTTTAATCTGCGAGAGATGAAAATGTACATTGATTAAAAGGATGAATTCGCATATGTTTTCGACTCGCTTCTGGACCTTATTGATAACGAAACTTGTTAGGCGTCAAGCTTGTTAAAATGATATTTCTAGTAGTCTGCATTACGATCCTTGGTGGAGTTCGTGTCATTTGTCTAGTAAATTGAATACATCGAAGATATGTCGTCAGCTGGCATTTGGGGAGTTCGGAGTGAATAGTTTTATACACCCTCTCATAATAATGGGTGTGGCAACTAGACGTTACCTAGTATGATGATAGAACATACACGTATTCTTCTGTGTCAGACTACTACAAATCAGGTGAGATGAACTGATATAAAATGACCAGATAAGCCTTTTACTAGTTACAAACGTTAGAAAATAAGAAAAAACGAATTTCCTTGAAATCATAACTGAGGAAAGCAAAACTCACACTATCCACAAACAGACCACGTATTGTGTCTGTGGGTGGAGACTACTGACTTGATTCTCTACGTAATTCTAAAAATAAAAAGCTATTGTTTTTGACTCGTTGATTAAAATTATGAGGTCGGGTTAAAGATAAAATTAAATTAAATTCTAGTCATGCAATTACATTGTGAAATAAACCATGGAGCTATAAGTAGCTCCAACATAAATAACACCTCTAAGTAGCTCCATGAATAAAATATCTCAAAGCAATTGGAAAGGTTGATTATATATTACATAATAATTGGTGTTCGCTGTAAGGTTTTAGAATCACCAGAATAAAAAAAAAATGACTCAATCCTGCAGAGAGTGGCATGCACTGCACACAAAATTGCGTGTATGAGACTGCATACACATGTTCGGTCCGAACATTTCAGCTGTTTCTTGTAACATACTGAATCCTTTTCAGGGTACATTTCTACTATGGTAATTTTCAAAATTGTAATAAAGAGAGTGAGAAAGCTCACAGAATATTGTTTTACCTTTCCCATAACTCAGCCTTAGCTTCAAGCTTAGTAAATGCTAATTGGAGTGCTCTGTTCTACCATCTTTGGTGGACTTCGTCACAATGGTCTGGTAGATTGAATCTATACCATATCTTTCAGCTTGGATTTGAGGAGCTCAAAGTAAATTCTGTACCTGTATAGATATCCCTGTTATAATACGAAATGACAGGGTGACAGGGTGGACGCGTGACCCCCGGATATTTTGAATTTTGTACGGCAACCAATGGCACAATGGCAAAGGCTGGTCCCGTTCTTTTCTATAATCAAGGATCTCATTTCGCGTTATGTTAACGAGGTTTCAAATTGCTCCTGTCGATACCCTTAATCTCACAGCGTGTTTACACACAGTACTGCCAGTGCGCGATATCAAAAGAGGACTTTTCTTATGCTATGGCTAGAACGCGTGCAAATGGCTTGTCGTGAGGAATTGTGGGTACTCGCCAAATTCGCCCTGTGCGGCGAGTTTGACCCTCTGAGCGAGCCAAGTCAGATCCACGAGATGGATATGCCCTGGGCTGCGCCGATCAAGCCGAAGTCGTGTGTAAACACGATATCAATAAAGGCGACTGCTATTATTTATCTGGCTCGCTGGCGGACCTAATTAATATGAGGCGTGGTGGACGTCAGGCTTTTCCGTGATAATTGGGGTATGCTGTAAGGCCTAGTAATTTAAAGCCATTCCAGATATGTGACCCGACGCCTCAAAACCTACAATAAGTCGCCAAAATTATATTTTTTGTTTTATGCATTTTCTGAAAGTAGGGATTCTCAGCTTTCCAATGGTATATCACTTGCCTAGTTTACTCAATGATAACACCTTTAAATATCACATTTAGAATCAGTATGTAACCAGCAATCAATAACTCCTATTCAGAGAAAATGGTCATTTAAGTTCGGAACAAAAGAGTGCTAAACCTTCGCTCTCTGTGTTCGCGCAAGTAAAACTGGGTATTCAAATGGCCATAGCAATAGGTATGAAGGGATTATCAGATTAGGCTGAATTTTGGCACTCTGCTCCAGGAGGACCTATTCATTACTCACTCCAAAAATCAATTTAATACATTTGGAGGTAAAGTAGTATTTTGGCATTGAATGAAAGCATTACAAAAGCTCTTCAAACATTTTTTAGCTCGACAGGTGAAAAGAAAGAGTCATTTTAAAATGACCCAAAAACATATTTCTAAGTCGAATTACGACTCACAAACTTGAGACATGATAGAATAATAATGAAACTACCCATTTCTATCAAAATCAGAAAATCGACTGATCCAAGCAAATTTACTGTTTTGGGCTGTTTGCTACGTTGTGGTCCGTGCGACTTATTGTAGGTTTTGAGGCGGCGGGTCACATATGTTACCCTTTTCTGAACTGATATTTTGTCTAGTATTGTTTACATAGGATTATATAACTATTCAGGGGCCTGCTATGACAATTTTGGCTCTGGAAGTTGTGATTTTCAAGGAGGAAAGTTTTAAAGTTCACTGCATTTAGAATTGTAGCCATATTGCACTCTCTACTGTATTGTAAGTATATAGCATTAACCTTTTATTGTTATTGGCTGACTTACCATGACTCGAAAGGGGTAACCTCGCTAGTCATAAGGACCGCTAGTCATAAGGATCAGTGGCTCATAAGGACCGCTAGTCATAACGTGTAATTTCCTATACCTGTAGGGTCGCTATTCATAAAGCGAAAAGGGGGTCACTATTCATAAACTCATAAGGAGCATTATTCATAAGGATTGCTATTCATAATATGAGAAGAGGGTGGCTATTCATAATCGAAGAAAAGGGTCATTACTCATAAGGGCCGCTATTCATAATAAGTCATAAGGGTCGCTATACATAATACAGATACAGGGTCGCTATTCATAATACCAAATCGGGGTCGTTAATCATAAGGGTCGCTATTCATAAAGGTCAATATTCATAAGGGTCGCTATTCATAAAGGTCAATATTCATAAGGGTCGCTATTCATAATCGGAGAAGAGGGTCGCTATTCATAATCACAGAAGAGGGTTGCTATTCATAATCAAAGAAGAGGGTCGCTATTCATAATCACAAAAGAGGGTCGCTATTCATAATCGAAGAAGAGGGTCGCTATTCATAATCACAGAAGAGGGTCGCTATTCATAATCAAAGAAGAGGGTCGCTATTCATAATCAGAGAAGAGGGTCGCTATTCATAATCGAAGTAGAGGGTCGCTATTCATAATCACAGATGAGGGTCGCTATTCATAATCGAAGATGAGGGTCGCTAATCATAATCAAAGAAGAGGGTCGCTATTCACAATCACGAAGAGGGGCGCTGTTCATAATCAAAGAATAGGTTAGGGTTAGGATTATTTGTCAAATATTATAATATGATTTTCATTGTTCAATGAACACTCAAATATGAAAGAACAAAAATAATAATATTGGATGGGATGTAGACACCCCACGGCTGTGTCGAGCCAATATGGGAACGGGCGATGAAACAAATACACCCCTTAAAAACAGGCGAGAGCGAAAAAGCATGAGGAAGCGGAGGAAGAGAACGATAAAAGCTACGAAATTTGCGTCAGTATTCGCGCTTCCCGTGGGGAGGGGGAAGTAATTCCCCATCCATGCATCCACCCCTGTGCATGCAGTGCAGCATTGCGTGGATGTCGAACTAACTTTCCGCCTAAAAGGAGGTGCTAAATGTACGAGCCTTTATCTTTCTCTCAAATTTGCTACAAAACGTCTGAGGGAACCCCCCCCCCCCCCCCCTCTCCATGCACCCACCCCTGTTACATACAGAGCAGTATTGCGACGAGCCATTATCTTTATCTCAGATTTGCTATAAAACGTCAGAGCTTTCGCACGGGAGGGGGAAAACCATATAGTTACATACCCCTAACAACTCTATGGGGGAATCTCCCCCTCCCTGCATCCATCCCCCTGGGGAGCACGCAAAGAGTTCTCATCACCAAATTGGCACGCTTCGCGGGCTCACAAACGCCCCATATTGAAAAATCCTGGCTACGCCTGTGTCACCCCCCCCCCCCCCCCCCCCCCCCCATCAGTCCGATCACGTTGCGCTATTCTAACCATCTTGTTTTGGTACAAGCACATAGTACTGACAATTTTCGTCAAAGCAATTCATAAATGGCATAGTCTGTGTGCGGGTGGCGGGGGGGGGGGGGGGGGGTGCTGTAGTAGGTGTTGCCATCAGGTGTTGTTCTATCATGTCCATAATCCTCAGAGATAGGCGAGATAGCTCAGAGGTCGAACAGCGGCTTTGTAACTGAAGGATGCGTGTTTGAAACCAGGATGCACTCATGTCCTTTGGTAAAACATTAACCTCAAGTCCCTCGGAGAGGACTTAACCCTAATAGGCCCGGGGCGGATCCCCCCCCCCCTCGACGTTTCGCGTAATATGTTCGCATTGCGAAAAGCAGTCACCACGCCGCTTCACTACTTTTTTCTTTCAAGTCTTGCGCAACTTTTGAGACCAAATTTGTGATGTCCGCCCGTGCGGTTCCGGAGTTACCCAACATTTCGTAAGTCCATGTCAGACCCAAAATTGTTCAAAAACGTGATTTCGTGTACAAATCCAATCCAAATTGTGTTTCCAGCTAAAATTCATAAATGTTTCATTATTTTTACTTTTACTGTTTAAAAACAATTAATTTTATGTTGTTTAGGATTAAAATAGTGCCGCCGACAAATTCCATCGAAAAAACAATAAAAAATATAAGAAAAAAAGGATTTTTACCGGTTTATTTGATCAGAATCTGTAGGATTGGCTTGTATCATCCCCCCGCCATAATTCACCTTCAATAAATGACATGATCAAATAATATGTGACCCGTCACGACAAAATGAGACAGAAGTCGCTGGGCTAGAACTCGAGAAAATTGGGCAAATCTTAAAAAACGTCAAATTTCGTCATTTTTATTTTCTTAGCTGATTTGAATCTTCAATGTTTCATGAATGCTCTGTAAAAAAATTGAGTCCTAAATATAACGGGAAAGGGTAGAAAAGGCAGTTTTTCTACGAGTGTTTTTTTCGGTCAACTCTTCTATTTTTTCGGACAGCTGGCTCGTGTCAGAGCGAAAAGAAAGCCATCCGCTAGGCCCCGCCCCTAGCGACGCGTGGCTTTGTTCATTGGACGTTCGCAGTCACGTGATCTCTGTAAAAGAATTTGCAACAAGTACATGTACTTAATGCTCGATCGCGCTGGCTCGCTCGTGCCGTCTCGAATTGTTCAGAAGATTAAGATCAGATATTGCTTCTGTTATCATCGCATTCGTACTGCATGTACTTCGGTCCCGTTATAATAAAGTACAATATTATCAATATTTCATTAATCATTATTTTTGGGAGTCTTTCTTGTTTCGTTTTGAGTGCAGGCTAAACAAAAATCTTTTTCTTCTTTCTCTGTTTCAGTTATCAGTACCTCCCCTCTATGTCTCTTTACAAGTTGATTATTTTGTTATTTTGCTCAGCCTAGTATCACTTTAAAGAGAGTCAGAAAGTCCCAAGATCCCTTTGAATGGGGGGGGGGGGGGGGTGAACCAAATGAAATTCACGGTGACGGCGAATGAAATGTGTTAGAATGTGATACATGTTCAGAATGAGAGAGAGAGAGAAGAATTCACTAATCATCTGGTGAGGGTGCGTGTGAAAATAATAGACAAATTACTTAGCCCTATGAAAAGCAAAAAAGAAAAAGTTGAAATTGAGAAGGTGGTAGATTTCGTAAAGCAAGACTCGACTAGCGCAGAGAATTGCAGAGAAGTTTTGATAGAACTGCGTGATTTAGAAGGAGAGAGGATTGTCAACTAGAGTGGAGTGAAAAGATGACTTACGAACAACGAAACTGTTGATACACGATAATAATAAGGGGTTAATTCTGTAACCCTTTGAAAAGCCGAAAAGAAAATAAGCCTTTTAACCAGAAATAAAAGTACATGTACATGTACCTGTGTAGAGATTATGAAACAAGCGTGCGATTTAGGACAAAGAGAGAGAGAGAGAGAGAAAATCAATAATCGTCTCTTGCTGGAGGCGACTTAATCCTTGTTCTTGAAAGGGGCGAATTCTCTATCTCTTAATAACATGGCGAAAAGAAAAGAAATTAGCTATTAGACACCAGTATACATTTGTTTTTGGAGTAAACTATAGAGCGGAGGGAATCGATGACTTTCAAGCTAGGACGCAGGTTATCTTCATCATGTTCATACGGCCAGTTAGCCAGGGGCGCATACAGGATTTTCAGAAAGGGGGCGCACACTGAGGAACCCTCCGTTTGACGAAGCCAAACGGCCATCTGGGGGGTCTGGGGGCATACTTTGTCACACAAAACAGGGGGGCGCACGCCCCTTGCGCCGCCCCTGCTAATTCTCTTATTCGTTAAAGCCGAACAGACAAAGAGTTAGCTTTCAAAATAGAATTAAGAAGAACAGTCGAAATTATGATACAGGTGAAAGATTTAGAAGGAGAGAGAGAATTGTCTGGGTGTCAATTTTTACAAAAAACAGTTGTCATTATTTATTTTTAAGCTCTAGTTAACTACAGCGGCGCTGAGAAGCAGTTTATCTCTATCCCGCTTTGGAACATGACAATAAAAAGCGGCCAATTCTATAACTCTTTTTAACAGACGAAAATAAAAGAAAATTAATTTTTTTAAACTAGAATGAAAAGGCCCTCGGATGCGATAATGAAACAAGTATCTGATTTGTTTTAAGCTTGAGTTAACTATTGGGCGGGGAGAAACGATGACTTTCAAGCTAAGATGCAGTTTGTCTTCGTCATGTTCATACCGCCAGTCAACATGACGATAATTAGCGGCCAATTCTCTTATTCGTTTAAAAAGCCGAGCAGACAAGAAAGAGTTAGCTTTCAAAATAGAATTAAGAAGAACGGTCGAAATTATGATACAGGTGAAAGATTTAGAAGGAGAAAGAGAATTGTCTGGGTGTCAATTTTTACAAAAAGCAGTTATTATTATTTATTTGTTAAGCTCTAGTTAACTAGAGCGGCGCTAAGAAGCAGTTTATCTCTATCCCGCTTTGGAACATGACGATAAAAAGCGGCCAATTCTATAACTCTTTTTAACAGACGAAAATAAAAGAAAATTATTTTTTAAACTAGAATGAAAAGGCCCTCGGTTGCGATAATGAAACAAGTATCTGATTTGTTTTAAGCTTGAGTTAACTATTGGGCGGGGAGAAACGATGATTTTCAAGCTAAGATGCAGTTTGTCTTCGTCATGTTCATACCGCCAGTCAACATGATGATAATTAGCGGCCAAATCTCTTATGGGTGGCCCCCACTTTTTCCAGTAAACACGTGCAAACGTGTGGCAGTGCAAAAATGTGGTTATACATGCAGCCCCCCCCCCCCCCCCCCCACTTAGCCCCTCCACTTTCTAAGACGTTCCGCGGCCCCTGAAGAAGGACAATGAAAGAGAAGAAAAATCAATCGTCTGGCTAAGGCAGGATGTGACTTAATCCTTGTTCTTTGAAAGGGGCGAATTCTGTACGTCTTTGACATGGCGAAAAGAAAAGAAAGACGCTTTTATAAACATTTTTTAAAGGTAGAACTAACTAGAGCAGGATACAATTTCTTTATTATGATTCTGTTTCATTCCATCGTTGTTTAATCTGGTAACAAGTAAAGAGCGAACCTAAAAGAGAGTTAGCATTCAAAAGAAAGAAATAAAACTGTCGAGATTATGAAACAGGTGCGTGATGTAGAAGAGAGAGAAAAAAATCAATAATCGTGTGTTAATTCTCCACTCTCCAGCTTATTAAAAGAGAGCGATTTCTATTGCTCTTTCACAAGACGAAAAGTAAAAAAAAAATAAGCTTCATAGGCAGGCATCAACGATCTCTGTCAATATTATTTTTGGTAAAGACTAGTCTAATCAGTAAATTTGCCACAACTGAATGACTAAGCTTTAAAAAGAAAGCAAATGACATTGAAAGAAATCAAGTTTACATAATTAATTTAGAAAAAAATATAATGACATAAAAACCTCTGAAAGTTTCAACTATAATCTAATACATTTCCCCGCACAAAATGACAGACTTATAAACATTTTGACTATAGCTAGGTTAGTCAACCCTTTAAGAAAATCATACCGGCATAGGAAAGGCTCAACGAAAAAAGCATGAAGTTGATGCGGGAAGCTTTTCAGTGCCGTGAAACTACTTGTTTTGTTCCCCTTTAAAGCGTTAGAATTCATGGCTTAAATGAATTAAAATTCATGTTTTCATGAGAAGAGATCCTAACGAAACATAAGGACTAGTTTTTATTAGAATTAATAAACGGTTGCTAAGGGCTTTATCCAAATCTAGTTGACATTACAAACGGAAAATGCTGCATGACGGCAAAACGGAAGTCAAACTTTGGAAGCGTTTTTCTCGAAGAAATACTTTGCTACAGCCCTACTTTACTCAAGATTCAAAAGCTATTAACTCCACTAATACTCACTCCCTAAAGTTGAACTATATACCAAATTAAAGCTTATGAAACGGAAAATAATAATCAATAATAAAATACAATTTCAAAAAATGCGACTTCTGTCTCATTTTGACGTGACGGGTCACATATGATCAGGAGGAGGAGGAGGATGACCATGATGATTATTATTCATAGGATCACGATCGATCAACATGGTGATAATTTTTGTCATGATTTTTGTTAAAATTATGATAAGGAAGACCGAAATAAAGATTTCAAAGAATATAATGAAATAAATAAGTTAGTAATTACCATGAAAGAACATGCACTCAAATGCTCTGAGAGGTGATTTTTAACTCGGGGAAATTTGAAAGTCCCAACCGTGGGAGGGCATACTTCATTCCCATCCATGCCCATAAACAGGGGCACACTGTAAAAACGGTAGATGCCAATGAATTGTACATTACTAAAATCACGTATTATGAAAATATTACTATCCCACCCCAAAATAAAAACGAAAACAAATTTTTCACGGCAATTTCTAAGCCCGTATCCGGACAACAACTAATCTCCAGGACAAATACCCCTTACGAGAATCCCCCCCCCCCCCTCCTCCCCGCCCAACTTTCCCCTCATCTCCCCCCAAATGGACGATTGCTGGAACTTGAGATAAAGGCTAAGGATTAGGTCTTCACAGGAGTTGAGACACGGGAGGATCTGGATGATTCAGTGATTCATTTATTGTCATGCAACAAGGATACAAATTGTGTTACAATCTGATTTCCCAATTTCAAGCATAAAAAATTGCACGTGATGGATAAGAATGAATACAGAAAAATATATTAATGCACATGTATCAAAAATATATTAACACATTGAGAAAGAGGCATGACAATAATTATTCCATGATAAATCTACGTAAACAGTATACAAAAGGAAATAAGAGTACAAGCAAGAGGTCCATGTCTTGCAGAAAACCATGCAGAAACAAAGAAACAAGAAGCTGGAAAAGGAAGGAAAGAGGAAGAGAGAGAGAGAGAGAGAGGAGGAAAGAGAAAAAAGAAAGAACGAAAAGGATACATAAATAGACAACCAGTACTTCCCCTAACTCTAAAATAGGTGTGGCAATGACACTCCAATATTCAAAACAAAGCACATGTCTGCGTGTATGTGGGTGTGTGGATGGGGGGGGGGGGGGGGGTCCTCTCCTCCCACGTAGATGTATGGATTAGACATCGTTTTTTTAATTATTAAGGCACTGGCAAAGCGCCTTTCAAAGTGTGGGGAGTATTGATAAATATAGTTCACTTTTTTAGAAAATAGGGATATATTTGACAAAAACCGGAAATGCATTGTATAGAGCTTTCTTAAATACAATACCGTTGGGCCTTGGGTTGTCCTTCCTCCATATCCCTTTCTTATTTGATTTAAATGACAACCTCTTCTTTGATTATGAATAGCGACCCTCTTCTGTGATTATGAACAGCGACCCTCTTTAGTGATTATGAATAGCGACCCTCTTCTCCGATTATGAATAGCGACCCTCTTCTGTGATTATGAATAGCGACCCTCTTTTGTGATTATGAATAGCGACCCTCTTCTCCGATTATGAATAGCGACCGTCTTATGTGATTATGAATAGCGACCCTCTTTTGTGATTATGAATAGCGACCCTCTTCTCCGATTATGAATAGCGACCCTCTTATGTTATTATGAATAGCGACCCTATTCTGTGATTATGAATAGCGACCCTTATGAATATTGACCTTTATGAATAGCGACCTTTATGAATAGCGACCCTATTTTCGTATTATGAATAGGGACCCTTATGATTAACGACCCTGATTTGGTATTATGAATAGCGACCCTCTTTCCATATTATGAATAGCGATCCTTATGTCTTATTATGAATGGCAGTCCTTATGAATAATTACCCTTATGAATAGCAACCCTTATGTCTTATTATGAATAGCGGTCCTTATGAATAATTTTTTTTATGAATAGCGGTCCTTATGACTAGCGAGCAGACCCCACTCGAAATGCCTTTATGTATGCAATGGCTACTATTCATCTTTGGCATTTTGTAGCATTGTGCTTCCATGTTAGTAACATTCCAGGTGCACTTTCACTTGCAAAATTTTATAATACTGGTGATGTACACCCTAATCCAGGGCCAGATAAATTTGATACCATTCATCATACACCTACTGTGACTGATGCCTGTTTTCAGCTCAAGTCCACAAGGCATTTATTTAAGTACGGTACAGCTGCTGCTGAGCTTCGGCAGTGGAAAGACAAGATAACTGAATAGGGCGGTTTACGTAGTGATTCAAATTTTATGCATACTTTTGAAACAAAGGTTGTTCTTGACAACCTGAAAGCTTGCCCGAGGCTTGCCCGACATAGCAACAAGTAATGTATGCAAACTGGATTCCAAGTATTGTAGTTCATTCATTAATAACAGGTTAATGGAATACCTCGTTACTAGGTCCCCAGGAAAGAAACATCCATAAATTTGAATCACTACGTAAACCGCCCTATTGCAACATAATATCTTAACACAATCATATCATATGGGCTTCAACCTACATAACATAAAACACGCGGGGGATGTCGGGCTGGCAAAGGTAGATATTGTCACTGGAGAAGGTGTGTGGCATCACTGACTCAGCTCCAGCTCGTTGGACACATTTCTGCCAAATTTTAGTCATTTCTGATTATGCATTATGTAAACAGCGCCCTCTATAATTTTCAAAACGGTTCTCTTCATGTAAATATCTCTTCCGTAAATATCGAAACGTCAGAGATCATTTAATCAGACTCGAGACCAACATACACTCGGCATTAATATACTGTAGCTGTTTTTCTTGACTTGGAAAAGGCATATGACTCGTTATGGAAAGGAGGTCTCTTAAAAAAATTGTCATGGTTAGAAATTCATGGAAAATTATTGTGTTTTATTAAAACTTTCTTAAAGAATAGATATTGTAATGTTAAGGTTAACAATTGTTTGTCGGAAAATTATGTGTTAGAAAACGGTATCCCACAAGGGAGCTCTTTAAGTCCTGTACTTTTTACTTTGATGTTGAATGACTTAAAAATTAACGAAAGTGGAGTTAAATTATCATGTTATTCCGATGATATTGCAATTTGGTTTTCTGGTTCCAACTTAGATCTGGTTCGCCAGAGACTACAGGAAGCCCTCCATGAAATTGAAATTTGGTGCTGGAGGTGGAAATTAAAAATTTCACACACCAAGTCGGTAGTTTTGGTATTTACCAATAAACTAAAGAAAGACATTGCTTTGGAAATAAATGGGCATGTTTTGCCTCATTGCGAGCAGTTTAAGTTTCTTGGTATGTGGCTGGATTATAAACTAACTTGGTTGGTCCATATTAACGCACTTATTGAGAAGTGTAAGAAAAGATTAAATTTATTACGTTGCGTTTCAGGTACTACATGGGGAAATAAGTATGAGATTTTGATGATGATATATAAAGGACTTATTTTATCTGTTTTAGACTATGGCAGTGAAATGTATGATTCTGCGTGTATATCTCTGAAGAAAAAGCTAGACGCTATACAATATAGAGCACTACAAATTATTACAGGGACTATACATAATGTATCCTTGGAGGCTCTACAGGTGTTAACCGGAGAATTGCCGCTGGAACTTCGGAGAAAATTTTTAATGATAAATTTAGATATTATTTGTTGTTTAGCTGATCCAGTCATCCTTCTAAAGAAATTCTTGGTGATCATTATACCATGAATAGAAGTGAATGGAAGGGTCGGAAAGGACCATTTAGCCTTAGAGCCAGTCGAGACGAAGTAAATGTAGAAACTCAAGAAAATTTAATACCGAAAATTCCCGAATGGCGATTATCCCGTCCTCTTGTGTCGTTTGATACTCGAGGCAAAATACCAAAAAAGGGATATGCTTGCAGCCGAGATAAAATCCATTGTTCAGGACAGAATAGGAATAATATGGAAAGGATATTTGCATGTATATACAGATGGGTCTAAACTTGAAGATCTCAGAACTGGAGCTGCGTTTTATGTTCCCCAATATCAGGTGATTAAATCTTTTAGATTGTCACGTGTATCTATCATGAGAGCGGAACTCGTAGCCATTCTAATGGCTCTGGAGTGGTTAGACAGTTTCGTAAAGTCCTGTTCAGTGGTCATTTTTAGCGACTCATTGACAGCCCTTCAAATGATCGACTCATACTTTATTAGATGCGCTATTGTCAATGAAATCTTACACAAAATTCATAATTTTTTGTCGAAGGATATTCTTGTCTTTTTTGAATGGATTCCATCTCACTGTGATATTAACGGCAATGAAATAGTTGATAGGGCTGCCAAGAAAGGCGCTCTGAAAAACCATTTAGACATTGTTTTATCTAACACTACAAGCGAACTTGCATGCGCTCTCGGTTGGTTTATTATAAAAAAATATTTGACAAAATGAATGGAATAGTTCAGAAAAGATAATACTTATATATGCTCTGCAGGACAAGGTTACCGAGCATGCATACAGAAAAGGCTTGTCTCGGAGAGATGAATGCCTGATCCAACTGAGAGTAGGTAAGTGTACATTAAATTTTTATATGTTACAAATCAATCAGCATTCTTCCGGTCTTTGCGAAGTGTGTAAAGTATTTGAAACTATCCAACATTTCATTTTACGTTGTTCAAAATACGAAAAAGAGAGACACATAATGATCACGAAGTTAAAACTCAATAACCTTAAGCAACTTTTGATTAACCCTGATTATATTCGGGAATTATTATGTTATGTACATGCCACTGACCGTTTTGGTTAGTCTGCTTTTTCCATGGACAGTCAGTATCGCGCGCATTGCATTTTTCTCACAATTCTTTAACTGGATAATTGAATTTTTGCTATTTCGCTTCGGCTTTCCTGTACAAATTAAGGTGATGGAATATATATATATATATATATATATATATATATATATATATATATATATATATATAATTTGTTTTTCACTAATGATTTCATGCAACTAATAATCACCAAATGGATCGACGTTATACGTGGCCCTTCCTAGCCGAAGTCCCACAGACGAAAGTGGCTGGCGCGTATAATCTGGAGAGATTGAAGTGCGCCATCATATTCAACTGCAACAACAACTACAACATGTGGCCGTATCCTTTTTAAAATTTAGATACTTCAAGATATACCCTCTTTAGCCAATTAAAAAATATATACCTTATCACTGACCGACTTTGAGAAAATTGCACTGGGAAATCACAATATTTACATAAATGCCGAAATAACGACAACTTGCTCTAATTTTGCGAACGTTCAACGTACATCTTTGAAATTTTGTGGGTATGTGTATTTGGGTATTTGACAACTGACAGCCAAATTTGTTTTGAAATCGATGACGTCATCCCGAAGATATTGCGCAAAACTTTAATTTACTATGCATTACGTAATATTGCATTATAACTGAACGTTATATCATATTTTCAAGAATACATTGGCTGACATTTTGCACTACATTATAATTATCATAAGCCTCATGCGATATCGGAAAGTAACCCACTGCTTCTGCTAATGTTCTGTATACAATTTCTATGACAAAGCCGTACCCGGGGGGGGGGGTGGGTATTATATTTTTCCTCGAGTGTTAGATGTGTGCACCTTATAGCCCCTGGTAGGATGCAGGGACAGACATTCAGTAGGTGTCCACGTGGCGGAGCCCCAGGAATTCTCGAAATTTAGTCATTTCGAACCTTCAAATGGCAAATATATATACACAAAATTTGGCAATATAGTCATGTGATTATTATTTAACCAAGTTTGTTAAAAATCAATTGATATCCGAAAAAATACATTAGTCTTCAATTAAGAGAAAAGTATGAATGAACGCAAGGCTCAGGTACCAACTTTTTAATACTTACGATAATGTTTAATCACACACCGGAAATTACATAAGAATTTTTTTTTTCCTGAAAATAGTGTGGGAAAAGAAACGGCACATCAGATACGTTACAATCAAATACTTTACTGATTGAATGTAGCAGGCAGCATGATCAACGCAAAGCGCTTTGGCGAACATATTTTACTTTTTGGACCGCGTGCTCTACTTTTGTAGAATAGCGGCTTAATACCTGTCGATCTGTGTGCTCTTATTGCCAAATATAGGTACGGTAACGCATCTGATCAGATCAGATTAGCAATTTTTCTGACAAGATATTTATTTTTCATTTTATAGCCCATATGTAAAAAAATGTATATGTCAATATAATATGTAATTATTAATGATTAATGATAATGCTCACACATTCCCTATCTTCTCTCTCGATCCTTTCATTTTTCCTCAATTTCTTTCTGATCAGGGGGGTAACGTATCTGATGAGATAATTATTTATTGCTAATTTGTCGTTTATAATTTTCTTGATACAATATTTATTACAGGAAGAATGGGAAATGGAATTTATGCGTATTATTTTCATAAAAATCTTCTCCGACTTCATTTTTGCTTTTTATTTAACCTTCACTTTATAAATCACGATCATTTTTATTACAGAAAAGATCAAGGTTTACTCCAAAAGGTTTCCATGATGTTTGTACTTGTTCAAGCTTGTAGTTGCAATAATTAAGCAGACTATCAGAGATTTCTAAGGTACTACCTCTGGTAACGTATTTGTGATTTCCTGACAAAATGTGGGTAGCGAAAAATAACCCGTTGACTGTTTTGTATTCTTAAGGGATTAAATTTTCTAAATTCATAAGTATTTAATGAAATCTTTGATGTTGAAATTTTGTAATTTGTACAACTCTATTTGCACACTTTTTCGGAGAATGGCCCTTATGCGCTTTATCATATATTGGGGGCGCAATATTTAACAAGGGGTAGATAAAACTTACATGATAGGGAGCAAAGCAGCGATAATTACATCTTTATTTTGCAAATTTTGGACCCTTAATAGAAAAACAATTTAAGAGCTATACAGGCTGCTGTGAGCACGAAATTACGAGATCCTGAAAGAAAATGATTATTCGAGGGAGCAAAGAGACAGAGCTTTAGAACAATTTTAGCATTTTAAATCCTCAAAAACTCTATTTCGAATGCATTTACAATGCCGATAGGGGGCGCATGATCCTTAAATACTATGATTTCTTTCTTAATTTCCCCTTTTTTCTTTCTCGTTTTCTTTTTTGCGTTTTTGCGCCCCCTCCAAGTGGCGCCCGGGGCACGTGCCCCCCGCCCCCCCCCCCCCCCGATACATATTAATAATCCGGGTTGTCAGCACTCTCTGCATCTTCTTGAATGAAGATTTTACAATTTCTACCCCGGCCGTCGCTCGATGGTTTTTCACTGGTGATGTTTTTGAGAAGACGAGACAAAAAAGTACTGTTTGTAAATTATCAATAAGCCCTACTTCTCACTTTCCATGACTACGACGTGTCACGTCCATAAGGTTCTACGGTCACAATGGTATTATCTACATACCTCACATTTCTGATTTCGACACCTCACACAAATGTATAATTGCATAATAATGATTTATTTATATATATATATATATATATATGTATATGAAGAGCTTACTTGCAAAAGGCCCTAAATCCATTTTTTATCATATGGCACTTTTTTATATGCCTTAATAGAGATTCACCATGTGCATCAAACTGGCTATATTTCAACTTCTAAAAGTTTCAGGAAGTTTGTTAAAAAATGAGATGAAAATTATGTTTTCTTTCAAAAGGCCCTAAATCCAAAACACTTTTCTTGCAAAAAGCCCTATATCCATTCATCTATCCTGCATCCTGATTGGCCAAGAGAATAGGTTTTCGGCATGAATGACCAATCACGCGCCTCCACACAACACACAACCATCTATCCAGAGACTCTGTGTGAGAATCTTTCCAGCTTTTTGACATTTCTTATGGGAATTAAATACACAAAATTCCTTAGTTTATCAAGATCTTGAAAATTATTACAACAATGAAGCTTGCAGATATAACCAACAATCCCAGAAAAAAAAATGAAATGAAATGAAATCTTATTGGATGTACATGAGTAGGTGATATGAGGATGGTGTGATATTGAAAAAGGTTCAGCAGGTGCTGTTAACTGTAATGACATGAATAATACAGCCATGACAAAGATGATGGTGATGATGCTACTGTTAGTGATGGTGATGTTGATGATGACAGTGATAAATGTGATGGTAGAAATGGTGATAGAGATAATGATAATAGTGGTGGCAACGATAATGGCGATAAAGGTATTTACGATCTCCATAATGACGATGATGATGATGATGGTGATGGTTATGATGGTGACGATAATGGCAATAATGATAACAACAATGATGATGTTGGTTATGATGATGTTGATGCTGATTTCATTCATGTGTATGATGGTGTGATGCTGAATGTTCTGATGATGGTAATGGTGTGATGACGATGGCAATTATATGGGTGATAATGATGGTATTGGTTACGTGATGTGATGTTGATTATGATGATGCATTCTACTCTGGATACAGTAGATATTGTTTTTATTTTGAGCAAATCTGCTTTATTAAGGGCAGATAATGACTGGCTACTGTCAGTAGACAATACAAATTATCTTTGGAATCGACTTAAAAATGTTGCTATATCAGGCAAGGTTTATCAGAGCACAGCAAATATTTTATGCAGTTATCTAGAGCAAGTCTGCTTTATTTTTAAGGTCAGATGATGATTTTCGATAAGTCACCCCAATTATCTTTCGAAGTTTAAATTTTGATTGATTTTATAATGTTGCTATATCAGGCAAGGTTTATTATAACCCATTGAACACTTTAGGCAGATGGAGCAGCACAAGAGGTTAGGGGAACAAGGGCGGTGGATTTTTGGTTCATTAGAAAGATTTTTAATGCGTAAATTACTATTATCATTCAAGACTTTTCTTGCAAAAGGCCCTAAATCCCACTTTTCTTGCAAAAGGCCCTAAATCCAAAAAAATAATAAATATAAAAAATCATATAAAATATTTGACGGCCGCAGGATTTTTAAAATTGTGATTATTGTTACTTGTGGTGATGTCTCTTAAACATACATGAAGATCTTCTTGAATGAAATCATAGAACTGTGTGAAACAAAAAATCTCAATTTACTAAGAAGTAGGTAAAGTGGATTTAGGGCCTTTTGCAAGAAAACTCTTCATATATACATACTCACTCACAACAGAAACCTACAGAGAAAATCTAAACGAAAAATATTGAAGAACAAACAAATAAAACACAACAAAACAGCAGTTGTGTAGTGTAGAAGGACAAAGAGGGTGTATACAAACAGTTAATGCATTTATAGCAAATCGGATCGATATTTTTGTCTAGAATGTAGGAAGCTCCTAACGTTTTCTTCAAGAGCAAAAAAAGTAAATGATTGGGTAACATACATATTATTGAAAATGTTATATTGCGCGCATTCTCAGTGAGACATAAAGGTTGCTTAGAAACTGTCTCTCTTTAGAGATCTGACTGAGAATGCGTCAATTTTACAATAAAGTAGATTTGAAAAAATACAGAAGAGAAAAGAAAAATGTGCGCACATCGATCCTATTGGCTATAAATGCAGTAACGGTATGTATACACCTTCTTTGTCCCAAAATGCCGATACGTGTATTATAAACGTGCATGCGTGTGTGTGTGTGTGTGTGTGTGTGCGTGTGTGCATTCAAATCATCGAGTAACTACATTGTCCATCCGACTGGACCGAAGTTTACATTATTGATTGCTTGTCGTTGTTAGACAAGATCGTAACCGTCCATCTTGAATCAAGTACCAAGTGAAACAGGCATTAGGCTCAATCAGGGACCTGATGAATATTCAGGCAGGGTCCAGGTCAAGCGTACAAATGGCAGTTGGAATAGCCTTATTGGTCATTTTGTAGTTGACCCCTTGTCACCTTTAAACCTGTAATCACTAGTGATCACTTGATTCAGACTTCGAAGCCCTTTCTCGGAATGCAAGTGGGAAGAACGGCAGGAAATAAGTAATATAATGCAAATGAATGATGTTTAGTTTAAGGGACATCAGAAATGCATTCAGCATGGAGAAACTGTCAATGTCAATTATCAAAATAATAGAGTGTAGGGGCTAGACGTAGCTTTCTGCACTATAACACACAGAGTACTGTCGTCTGTAATTCAGGTACATTTTGCGCCCCCCCCCCTGAATTTCCCTAATTATATGATTGTATGTACACCATGTTAATATACAGTTAATAATCTTTCTACTTTGTCCTCTCTTTGATCGAAATTCCCCCCCCCCCCCCAATAGATTTCCCTAATTGTATGTTCACCATGTATACGGTTAATGCTCTTTCTACTTTGTCCTCTCTTTGGTCGAAATTAAAACGGAGAGATGAAGATATAAGATGGAAATCATTTGCTATATCATGCCTGTTTGGCACTGAAATGCTTAAGTTTTGATGGCAGTGTTGAAGCTCTAAATTTGGAAAAAAATCTGCGTCAGTGCCTATATTTTTCCTTATACGTCACAGAGGTTTAAAAAGAATCATAATTATTTCTCTTCAAACAGAATGATAGAGTGATCGTACATATCAAGTTCTTAGATTGTAGATGAAATAAACTGTACTATGGTACTGGGCGGGTTTCTTCTGAAACTGGGATTTTTGTCTGAAGCCATCGTGTATTTGAAAATGATTGAATAAAGGGAGCTAAACTGATGAGAAGTTAATATCCGTTCCTCAACTAGTATGACTTTAGTGTACAGCTGCACGTCCGGTGTTGTGATTCATGAAATCTGCACGTATTCTTCACATACAAGCAAATACGAAGCATTTGATGGATGCCACAAACTAGGTGAGACGTTTGAGATGTCCCCACCTTCATTAAGTTAAAATCTGCCTAATTTCGTGTTTGTTGAAATAAGAAAGGGGTAAATATATAACTGTGTGCGTTTTTGTGTAGGCGTGTGTAAGTGTGTGTGTGTGTGTGAATATTACTAAAGGGTACAATAGATGGATACGCAACAATGCGGTTTATTTCGTCATAATAGCGCCCCCTACATTAGGTGGACAGTTGGTACATTAGGTGGACAGTTGGTGCATTAGGTGGACAGTTGAGCGTAGAAATAAGACAAAAACTGTCCACCTAATGTAGCCTTTAGAGTTATGCTATAGCTATATTTGCTGTGTGATTCTTCATTTGAACATGTATGCAATATAATTTGTACACAAGACAAATATCGATCTTTGGACCGTTTGTCCTTGTTTTTCATAGCTATTAGCTCAATAAAATGCGATATATATATATATATACCCATATATATATATATATATATATATATATTCTCCCTTTTCTGTCTCTTTTCCTCTCTTTCTCTCTATTTCTTCTCTCTTTCTCTCTTCTGCCTCCTTTGCTTTTTTGCTTTTGATGCGCTATGCACTTTTCCTTTAGAGCATTGCGCTTTGCTGATGCTGGATGCATTTTTTTAATAAAGTCATCATTCCTGATGAAGCCCTATGGGCGAAAATTTGAATTCTTTCGTCTCTTAACGGTTGTCTTATTCATCATTGACTTTTGTGTATTTTTCATCAACCGACGCAGGACACTTATTTTTTACCCATATATATATATATAGTAAATAATGTATGTATAATACGCGCTGTGATTGGTTAGATGCACATGACAAGATTCGCGTGTCGTGCAAAAAAAATGTTAGCGTGCATGATCGTGCACTATAACTATTACACAATAACAGTTATAGATCTAGGGGTCTATTTACTATAACAATTAGTGCACGTTCTATCTATGCACCATTACTGGACTGTATGAAAAAACAAAAAACTAAATTATCCTTCGTGCAGGTCTATTTCACCTCGGCCTGCGGCTTCGGTGAAACAAAACTGCACTCGGGTTAATTTAGTATTTGTCGTGCACACATACTCCAGTACAGTCATGATAGATCTTTTTTGTAATATATACACTGTTGGTCATAATGTTAGCATAATTCGTATTTTCATAGTCATCCGTTGATTTAATCATATTTAAAAGCCTAAATCAAAGCCTAAATAGATAATATTGACCAGGTTCATTGATTACATAATGATTTTGTATTGTCGAGGTAAAAGTCGGTCAAGTGAAACATTCCATAACGTGGCCAATCTTATTGTTTGGTGCTATGAAAGGCAGAGCCTCCTTGCTGCCATTGTTTTCCTGTCCATTTCGTGCAGAAAGCCTACGTGTGATAACAGCCCGTTTTCAGAGTTAGCTTGATCAATTCCTACCAAATTTGGTACATTGATTCATTACACTATGCCTCGCCCAACGGCACTTGCAGTTCGTCAGAGGGTCGTTGCACTCCGACGGAATGGACGGATACAGGCACAGATTGCAGATATTCTTGGACTATCGCAGAGTTGTGTGTGCCCCATCCTCAGAAAACATCGAGAGGCGGGTACTTTGAGTCCAGAGAGATCTACAGGTCGACCACGAAGAACATCCGCACGGGATGACCGTCAACTGCTGAACATGTGCCGTAGGAACCGGATAATGCCAGCGAGTCGTCTTTGCCACTTGTGGAGGAGGCACTTCGGAGTGAACGTTTCACGGGAAACCGTAAACAGGAGACTTGTCCAACACGGCTACAGAGCTCCAGTGGGCTAGGAGGCACAGGAGATGGCAGCTTGGTCACTGGCGCCATGTAATCTTCACTGATGAAAGCCGGTACATCCTTGACCGCACCGATGGGAGGCAGAGGGTTCGACGATTGTGGGGCGAGAACCTCCGTAATGACTGTGTCCAGGAAACCAATCAAGCAGGTGGAGGCTCAGTGATGGTATGGGTCGGAATACATTATCGCGGAAAAACGCCATTGGCTGCACCTGAAGGAAACGTCAACGCCGTCGTGTACCGCGATATCCTGGAACGCCATTGTCTTCCATACGCGAGAAGAGTATATGGCAATAATTTTCAGCTCCAAGACGACAACGCTCGATCACATAGGGCACGTCTGGTGAGGGAATTCCTTGACGCAGAAGACGTGCAGCAGATGCCTTGGCCTGCCTGTTCCCCCGACATGAACCCCCATCGAGCACGCATGGGATGCATTGGGCCGTGCCATCAATGAGAGAAACAATCATCCTCAAAATGTGCAAGAGTTAGCCCAGGCTATGACCGAAGAGTGGGATGCACTGCCCTTGAACACCATCAACAACCTTGTGGACAGTATGCCACGGCGTGTGGAGGCCCTGGTGCGTGCCAGAGGTGGCCATACCAGGTACTAAGTGACCCAACAAGATTAAAAAGAGGAACACTTCCCTTCAATCATCAAAAGATCTCAAGATTTTATTTTTCACGATAAAATTATCATGGTTAAACATTTACCAAAAACGATACATTTTTTCAAGGAATCCAAGGTCTGGATGATTGTGTTTGCCAAAAGTGGTTTAAACCAGTGTATAAAGTTTGTATGAATTAATTGTTGTCTTATATTTTTTATTTCATATGTTGAAAATAGATTTATCAATAAAATCGGTGAAGATATAAGCTTTATTTTGCACAAAAAATGACTCGTATTTTTGTCAATAGTGTACGAAAGGTAGAAAAAAAATTATGCTACCATTATGACCAACAGTGTATATATATATATAAATATATATATATATATATATACCCCTTATGGGTACATTAGGAGGACAGTTTTTGTCTAATTTATATAGACAACTGTCGACCTAATGTACCAACTGTCTACCTAATGTAGGGGTCGCTATTATGACGGAATAAACCGCATTGTTAGGTGTCGACCTAATGTACCCTTTAGTAAAATATATGGGCATATATGTATATATATATATATTATTAACTTTGAACTAAAAAGAGAAACGCTTATGAGTCCCACCCCTCCCTATTTTATGTATGACAGACAAACTATTGCCGTAGGTGATTTTAGTGTGTCTGCGAATTTCATCACTGGTATATTAAAGGGATACTCAACCGCAGATTGTGGACGTTTTAATGCCGCGAGAGGGCACCGTGATCGTTACCGGATAATGCCGTTGCCCCTCGGGGCGCAAACCTCGGATAGACTGGTCGCCTCACAAACATGTACGCTCCACCTGAGCTCGAGCTCTCGTGCGAGATTCGGTCGGCTTCGTGCAGTCGAAATGTAATCCCATCCAACGGACGCGTTCGACGCACAAACTTTGTGTACGAGTGAAAGGGGCTTACGCAATCCTGACTTTCCCCACAGCCGCCCGGTTGCGTATCCCTTTAAGGGTTAATCGTACAACACAAATGCCTCATGGTCAAAATTTGATAGCTTACTATTTATTTTTTAATTGAAGAGAGTTAATCGTTAGTTAATCCCTAACGAATGGTTATCTGCTATTCAGCGCCACGCAGCTAACCGGTTAGAACCGGCCAAGGATAGCGCGCCCCCCGCCGACACGGCAGGGAACAACGCCGCGCCCGGTGATTGGTCAACGGCAGCGAGCAATCACAGCGCCGACACGGCAGGGAACAACGCCGCGCCCGGTGATTGGTCAACGGCAGCGACCAATCACAGCGCGAGTGGTCCGAGCGTACATCCGGCCGCTCCTGGCGGCTCCCGCCGCTATTTAAGACCCGCTCAGCGTGATCTCGGCTCATTGTCTATGACTAAGTATATAGCAGCCGAAACGTCAGACTTCCTACGTTTACGTTTGTACATTGTGAGACACTGATTAACTCTCTTCAATTATTCTTCACCACGATGAACCTCTTCCAATCTATATTTATTTTTTATTTGATAGCATATCAGGAACTCATGCAGCGCAGTAGAATATATACAAATTGTTGGATAGTTACTGCGCTTTATAAATGTATTATTATTATTATTATTATTATTACTTATTTGTGTGTTTTTTATTTAATTCATTTGCATTATTATATTCCATAATTCATACCATGCCAAAACCTTGTGTACTGGTCTGCGTAGCAGTGCCACGTACATGCGCACTAGCCTGGGCTCGTGTGCCTGGGCACAAAAGGGATTATCACTATGGCACTGGGTTTGGTACGTGGGGCCAATTTAAGGGTTAAATAGCCGGGCGAGGAGGGGGTTAAGCTCCGATTATCTGGCAGTGAGGTGCCCGAAACACATTATAATCGGGAAGCAACATTCTGAAATATGACCATCATACAGGCACCACAAAACCACCAAAAAGGTCGCCAGAAAATGTATTTTTAGTTAAGGTCTAATTCTGAAAGAAGAGATTCTCCTCTTTAAAATGATATGCAACTCATTAGCATTGGATGTTCCTAACTTTTTAAATAATGCCCAGTCCCACCGTATATTGAAGCACTCTGACTGCGAGGAATTGCGTAACGGTGAAAAAAGGAGGACTGGAAATTTATAGAAATTCATCAGTCAGGGACAGTCCCCAACAAACGAGACGACTCGCCCCAATGAATCATTCATGACCATTTCGCCGCTTTCTGACTGCGGATCGACGCTACAAGGTGAATGACAATCCTACACCACTTTGACATACATATCTTTAAAAATTCAACAACAACAACAACAAAAAATCACATAGAATGTTGATATTGAAATTTCAGTCAATGAAAGATGGATAAATAAAGTTGTTCTCCTCCAAAATCAGGATTAACAAGCTATGTGGAAAATTCGTATTTGAAGGATGAAAAGGCGATTCGAAAATGTATTTTTTTTTTAAATCTGCGAGTCACAGATTCGTTCAAGGCGTTCATTGTTTACTGCAGCAATTCGACAAAGCACACTGTGCCTGTAATTCTCTATGCATAAACTGTGTGAACACTAGACATACACGTGGGTGTGGGCGTGTTTAGCCGTATGTCCGAGGACATTTTCGGACAGAGAACAAAAGAAATCATGAGAACAATGGTCCTTGGAAGACGGACAATAGTCCTCGAACGTCGAACAATGAATTTGTGCATTATTCCGTCGACTGTCCGAGGACGGTGGAACAATAGAGGAACAATACTTGTCCTCGAAAGTAAAGCCATGTAAAGCTGTGTGTGGGTGTGTGTGCGGGTGTGTCTATCTGCGTGCATGTTATTGTGTGCGGGCCTCCGTCATCCATTTATAACGGTTCCCTGTGACCAGTTCGCTTCGCTCCAGTACATAACAACCTCTTGCGCTTCAGTGTACCCTAAAACGCGGTAATACAATCGTCCCCAGGATTCGGCTATCTCCCTGACTGTTCATTATCAAATCGTCCTAAAACTTATAATAATATTTTAGCATATCCTGGTTATCATAGTGAACAAGTATCAATACAAGAACTTACTCTCTTTTAAGGTTACGTGAGAATAAAAATGAGGCAAGTATTCAGGGTCGTTTAGAAGAAAATTAATACAACAACATCTAGAGAAGACAAACATAGGTCCACTAAAAACCTGTCAAAAATAATACTTTAAAACCCCTACCATGCGATGGGCGGCAAATCCCGTCCAAAAATATGAGTGCTGAACACTTTGTTTAGGCTCAGAATGGCTTGAAAATTCTTCCTGATTCAGAAACCTGTGCCTCAGATATAATGTTTATTCCTATGCAATAAATCTTTGCCCAGTTTGCTCAAGAAAAAAACTCATTGAATTTTAATATTCAATTCATTTTTGACAATTGCTCAAAAATCTGGTGGCATTGAAGGGTTAAAAAATGTCTAGATTACTTTAAAAAAGTATAATCTTTCAGGAAATACCTTAAACTAAGGTTGACCCCCTCTCCCGCTTTATGTTAAAATGTGTCAAAATTGTTCTCGTTAGCTACTTTTTGAAAGAAGAAATCTCTAAAATTTGTTTTAAAGAGAAAGACCGCTTTAACTACGTTGTGAATCATCACAACTCTCGTCGTTATTGTATCGGTAACATGAAGAGATAAAAAAGGAGAACGTGGTGTATTTTACACCCAATGTAAGAGACGTGATGTCCTTTTGCAACCGGGTACCCATTTAACACCTGGGTGGAGAGTGGCAAATTATTCCATTCAATTCAATTCAACATTTATTACACATATCAAATAAAAAGTTTATATCATAGATATATAAAAGTAAGTGAAAAATATTAAAAAGACATACCATTATATTAAAAAAATGATAGCATAAAGCAAACATGCATAAACAAGCAATAATAACTGGATAGAGAAGAAGTTGTAGAGAACAGAAAGAAGCTATGCCAGATGCATTAGGGAAAAACAAAAAGAACCATGACTGTTTCAAAAAGGTATAATAGCCGTGTTATTCAATATTAACACAAAAAAAAAAAAAAGTTATAATGCCGTTCTCGATATAAACAAACTATGAGTCAATTTGAGGAAGCCAAAACTCGTGAACATTCTTTCCTGATAGAAATATACTAAATAAAGCATGGTAAATACATTTTCGGACACTTCTCTTTGAGATATGGGGAATATTCACGCGCCTCGCTGTCCCAATATTAGGACATTTGGAAAATCTACTCCTCAACATGATAAAGGAAGGTAGCTTGTGTAGCCCCTATACTTTAAACCAAATTTTTTTCTTGATCAACTATAAAAGGGAAACGTTCAATATATGCAAATTCATAGAGGTTCAAAATCCGGATATAATAATGTACCCTTAAGAATTTTTTTTTACCCATTTCCAATGCCATTTTGAGTGAAAACTATTTTTGTGTCCTGATATAATTATGTGCATGGTGATATAGTACATAAAGTCTATTAATGCCGCTGTTTCAATCAATAAGGAGAATGTTAATATAGGTTAAGTTTAGAGAAGATATAAACCATTCTTAACTTTTGTCCGTTTCCAAAAGGAATTAAAAAAAGTTAGAACGCTCTTTCATGTTTGTAATAAAAGTCACTATAATTATAGTCGCAATTCCCATTCTTGTAGAGTTCCAAAAGCCATGATATCCGAATGCCCGAGTAGTGACGAATCAGCCATCGATTAGAATTTTGTTCTATTGATATACTGATGTTTATTCACTTAATTATTTTTATCTCTCTACGCAGTCTCATGTTATCTTTGCTTCTCTTTCAGGCAACATGAACTGCAGTGCCCCATTTATTCCCAAACATGCTACTATTCAAGATCATCGCCTCAACTATAACTTCGGCGACAGGGTTACTGTGACGTGTGATGATAATGATGGTATCTTCACTCTGCAATGTCATAACCAAGGGCTCTGGAGTGGACCAGTAGTATCGTGTCCCAAACTGATAGAAGGTGAAAAGTGTAATTGTATAATGACTGAAACTCATTTTATGGCATGAACGTGTTCTATTTGATTTTTTAAAAGATATGGTATGATGGTATCACAATTTAGCCATATTATGAAAATCTAGGAGAAAAAAAGTGGTTACTTTTACTTTTCCCTTTAGGGAGTCTAATATTATGTGTGCTTCTCTTTCAGGCCATATGAACTGCAGTGCCCCATTTATTCCCAAACATGCCACCCTTCAACTCCTTCGTCTGAATTATAACTTCGGTGAAAGAGTAACTGTGACGTGTGATGCCAACACTGATAGCTTCACTCTGGAATGTCATAACAAAGGGCTCTGGAGTGGAACCATAGTATCGTGTCCTGAACCAATAGAAGGTACAGTATTTATGTGCGTTGTGAGTAAAGCGCATTTTATGATAGACATTGTAACTACTGATTTTGTCTCTTGGAATATAATGTGATGGTACATAATGATATATATAAGAACATTATATATTGAAAAAGAGGCGATTAAATACATATTATTTATCAGATAAGTTGATCAAATAATTTAATTCATATATTATATTTTCGAAATGTTTTTCTAGGTAATGTTGAAGTGGTGAATACTAATAGAACAATCCAGTGTATTTATACTTTAGCAATATATTAATATTCCTTTTATTCATTTTCTTTCGAATAATGCCATTGTTTTTACATTTCCCCCTCCCTGTTTGCAGTTCCTCCTTCCCATGCCTTCTGCAGTGCTCCAGCAGTACCTCATGATTCAACTATTCAGAATCTCCGTCTCTCATACAAGAACGGCGACGCATTAAACGTGACTTGTAACAACGGTCCAGATTGGTTTGATTTGACTTGCATTGATGGAATATGGAATGGACAAAACATAGTGTGCCCTGATGCTGTTATAGGTATTGATAGAAAGATACTACTAATAAAATAAGAAAATGACAAAGTAACACCCTTGCTATTTAGTATTTATCACTTACCCATTACTTGATTTAAAAAACAGCACAATGTGGCTCTATTTTAATTTCAGCCGACAACACGTTCTTTGTATTATTACATATCATATTACATATTACGTAATCTTTTTACCGTTGTACATAATATACTGTTGAAACTTCTCTTCGTATGAAAGGAATAATATTTGCCAAATCGTATTTTCATCTTTGCTTTAATCTTTCAAGAATTGATGATAATCTTGTTCAAGTTTTACATGAGTGCCCTAAACCTCGATTTCGCTTGATGATAAGTATAGGCTTCGCGTAAAAAAACAACAAAACAAGACATTTAATCCCATATAGGTTTACGCACGCCATGTATTAACATGCCATTTCGGAGATGCAATCTGAGCATGAGCAGATAAAGGTCATCTGTACCAAATTCTAAAACCCACTGACACTAATATTCGATATGTGCTCATGAATGTCATGTAATCATTATTCAATTATGCACTAATGGTGCATTCCATGATATCCAGGTGGAAGTATTCTTTTGAAAGGGGGAAACAAAAGCTATTCATGAGGCACCTCTATCACTCCCAGAGTTATTTTTCTGAAGTGCACATAAAGGGACCCTCCATGTCTAAAATATCTGTGGATATTTGGGGTCATTTGTACCATGCGCTAACCCCGAACTGGCTCATTGATATGCTTAAAATGATTCCTTTCCAGAGTGTAATGCCCCGATCGTACCGGTTGTCTCATCCTTTGATAATGTAAAACCTCGCTACAAAATTGGTGACGAAGTGAACATCACATGTAACGATGCCTCTGATTGGTTCGTTTGGGAATGTCACAAAGATGGTCTGTGGCGTGGAATAGCAGTCCAGTGCTTCACCAATCATCTGCCCCTTGCAGGTGAGTACTGATACATATTTAGCTTATAGAAGGAAACTAATTATGTTCACCCCCAATTTAATCAATCCCTTTTTATTGTGTTATATGTCAACGTCGAAAAAGGGATAAACACAAAAAACCCCAGACATACCCACATTCACAACCACATCCTCAACCGACCACTGTGGGATGGACAATATTGCGAATAATTTGGCCTATTCAGCAATAACATACACAGATACATATAACGGATAGCAATTTTATAGACTTGGGTATGACTTACACTATGATCTAAACATTGTTGAGGGAAATATGAGTGGTCTATTCAAAAAGCTTACATAGACGCCTGTTTCGAAAATATTAATAAACAAATTAAAGTCGAAGTATTGAATACACGTGCTAACTTTAGCAATATTAACAAATTAAAAATAGGGGTTAAAAAGAAGTGGGATAAAGGGGAACAAATTAAATAGAACCATAAAACAGGTAAAGCAAATCAACAAAAAGCGATGAGAAAAAAATAATATAATTCTACTTCAAAATGACATTTAATACCTCCTATTTACAATCTGTATTTATGGCATAGGAATAATTTGATATATTTTTGATTGACAGGGCAAAAACGTTTATCCACAGAGCGTCTTGCACAATCTAATCATGAACGTGATGGAAGGGATTTCTTTATTACTGGTCTTCTTGTAACAGCTGTCATTTTGTTTATCCTTGTTTTGATGGGTATGACTGTGTTCTTCATTTTCATGAGAAAGTAAGTTATTTTATGTATGTAAATACTGTACAATTTGCATGTCATCACGTCTATGGAATGCAGTTGATTTCGTTCGTTGGTATATATATATATACATACACAGCCCTGGAAAAAAATATTAGACCAAGCTTCTGTAATAAGGGTACTATAATATACATACAAAATTATAAAAATGATTTGTTTTTGTATTTCATTCAATAAATACCAAATTTCAGCAATTATACCTTGCTTTTATGATATTTCATTTCCTTGTTACCACAAGAAAAAAAAAAAAACACTATCAGTAACCTTAATTTGTTCCATGGTTGTATATATATATATATATATATATACATTCACAACATAACGTGGCCTTAAGTTTGTTTATTTTTTATTATTTTTTTCAAATTAGATTGTAGTCGACCGTTTTGGCGTATCAATTAATATTTGATGTCATTTTTCTTGTTCAAATATTGTTCAGAACGTAAAGTAAGTCACAACAGCAAGTGGATATGACAACGAGGAAAGTACATTCAAAGTGTTTCACAAAAAAAAAAAATCATACCATTTCAAACAAATAAAGTTGCTTGATATTTCATTCTGACTTTTCATTGAATTTTGTTTAACCTACACAGCCGTAGTAACGACTTAACCTTCTCGGCATCATCAGGAGATACACTCCAAGACGAGAAGGGAGACAGAGGACCTCTACCTGATGTTCCTGAAGGATATGCAAACTACATTGTGGGTGACCAGTCGCTCTATGTTGAACCATACCTGAAACAAAATGGCGACCAGCTTCAGAGCTATGAAGTCTACGAAAAACCAGTTTGAATATTTGAAATGATGACTTTAAATAAACTGACGCAATAAAGATTGAAGATCCCGCTTTTCCTTATATGTCACAAATATTCAGACTTGGTTGAGGCGTGCACCCTGAATCACTAACCTGATTATATGTAAACAACAAGTCTTTAATTGACTATCATATATGTGTAAAGTTATGAACACGTTGACTGCTGAATTATCTAATTCTTATAGGCTTTATACAGGGGCCATTCGGTTCTGGTATGCAATGGGTTAACAACATTTAAAAAGAACGACACGTTGAATTTGCCATTATCGACCACTGTTATAACTATCCAGCAATGAAAATTTTGAAAATTTGAATCCTTTGCACAATATTTGAATGTTGTTCTTACCAATTATATTACTTCCAGTAAGCTGACTATACATATTCCCTTTATCAAGAAGCATAAATCATCAACGTAAGAAACCACAGCTACTAGCGAGAACACGATTCGCAAAAATACTTAAACCATTATTTCGGCATATTACTGGTCATTATTTTGATAACATTCCGAGAAAAAGGTCTATAGGCTCATAGTGCGAATATTTTTAGCATTACTACTATTCTAATATTCTAACTAAAAGTGACAGGCACATTTTTTTAGCGAAATGTTATATATTTATACACCATAAAAAGCGGATATTTATTTACTTTTGTAATAGAGTGTGTTATCAAGGGATCCCTCGGCTAGTTATGCGTCTTATGTGAGCCAAAATTTACATTAAAATACATTGCAAGCAACAACAGAAAATGTTTCAGTGATAGACGAAACGTGTTTGAATGAACTGCTAGTTGAATAAGTCATTCGTCTCGAATGATTTTTTTCAATTTTATTTGGAAACAAGAAATTAGTTGGTAATATCATGTGTCCCCCCCTTTCCTGCTTAGAATTGTGTGCAGATGTTTTACCCTTTGGGTACCATATTTAAGTGCAAAGTCATGATGGATTGTGAAATATATCTAACGTGAATGGAACTATTTTGTTCACAAATGGACACGATTTCTAACCTATTCAAATTTTATACAACCCCCCCCCCCCCCCAAAAAAAAAAAAAAAAAAAAAAAAAACCAAAAATTCCTGATCAAAAGTGGCATGGAATGGATTTGTGATATGCGTTACAAAAATACCAATATCTTCGTGACTACTGAACCAAAACTTATGGAGTTTTCGCAAGATGCAGGTAATTAGTTAAAGCTTCATAAATCTCTATTGGAAGTTCGGTTGTATACTTTTGATTCAATACGGAAATGATTATTAGTTGGTTTGAAGAAAATTGTAATATTATGTTTATATTTAAAATTACAACAGAGAGCAGTCCGTTTATCAAGTCTTTGAAAAATTTACAACTAGGATATAAAGAACTAAATGCTACTAGTGATCTCACTTATTCCATTAATAATTATAATGACTGTCGTGTAAAATACCTACTAGGCATGTGACTAGCGAATGAATGTTAAGTTTTGCTTTCGTCTTCATATTGGTTTCACGGAGGTTAATTTAATTCATACTCAGATATCACAAAATAAATGAAATAGAGTAAAACAGTTTTGTAATAATTTGCTTGTTATGCAAAAAAATAAATTGCATTTATTAACCTATTTCATAAAACCTACTTTTACTTTGTTTGTTTATTTAATATTTGTGATTTTAGTTTGATATTAGTTTCCCCTCTTTTTAATTCAGGTTATAATTTGCAGCCATAAGTCGCCACGCTTCTTTGCAAACATACTCTTTTAAAGATTAAGTTCGAATTCACTCTGCCACAAATTTATTAATAATCATAGCTCCAGTAAATGAAAGTTTTAAATAAATTTGATGCTAAATAAAGACAGGTTGTAAACATGTCTGTATTTACAAGCAAGCACTTGATATCTTTTAGAAACAAATAGATGAATTTATCTTATTTAATTTGACTATAGGTGGATTCTAGTTCACAAGATCAAACACATAGATCTAACATATATTTCATCATCTGGAAGGGACACATTTACTCTAGAAAGTTTAGATACATATCTATTGAAGAAACCCACAATCTTAGCATTTGGAATATTTTGATTCACAAGTTAAATATTTCTCTCTAAATAAATCATTTATAGCCAATCAGATCGATGTTTTATTGATTAGAATGTACGATGCTCCTAACGTCTGCTTTAAGAGCAAAATAAGTAAATGATTAGGTAACATACATGTTATTGGAAAGGTATTATAGGGCGCGCATTCTCAGTCAGACATAAAGGTGGTTTAGAAACTGCCTCCCTTAAGGGGCTTTCACACCGGGATTTGCATAGAGTTGCGTAGATTTGCGTAGGGAGTACGCCAAAATTCGCTGCGTACTCATGACAAAAAAATGATGGATCGGCGTAGTCCCTGCGTAGGGTAGCGTAGGGTTGCGTAACTTGTCCACGTACACTTACGTAGATCAGGTGTTAAGTCTGCGTAGTGTTGCTTACGGTTGGGTACTGATTCTGTGCGCAAGCGAAGATGAAAAAAAAGAAGAAAAAAGCATTAGGCCTATAGCATTTCCCGTCTTATTTCCCGCCTTATGAACTTCTCAAGCAACTCTTGCACTGCTGTGAAGTAGAATGAAAAGATAATGATTTGTTTAAGTCCATTCCAAAAAGCTGTTATCCTTCGGCATTTGGAAGCCCTAGAAACACGAATGGCAGAGCACGAACGATTTAATATCAAATGGGACGAATCTGTTCAAACTAGCAGCCAAGTGATGAAAAACAGTAGGATCCAGCATGAGTACGCCAAATTTAAGTAACTATAAGCAACTATACGCAAATGTACGCCAGGTCTACGCAAGTCTACGCAGGTCTACGTCGGTCTATACGCCCCAGTACGCAATACTACGCCATTACATGCGCAAGTCTTAAAATGTGTTTTCAGAAAACGGGGCATTTTGGCGTAGTGTTGTGTAGGAATGGCGTACAATGGCGTAGTGTTGCGTAGGCTTGCGTATAAACTGCGTTCTCTGGCTCTACGCACACATTACGCCCAAAAATTAAACATGTTTAATTTTTTGCGTAACTATTTTGCGTTCCTCGGCGTAGACTTGCGTAGGCACAGTGTATGGCAGCGTAGTGTTGCGTAGTCGCTACGCAACACTACGTAACTCTACGCAACTCTACGCAAATCTCGGTGTGAAAGCCCCTTTAGAGATCTGACTGAGAATGCGACAATTTTACAATGAAGAACAAGGGGACAAAATCCAGATGAGAAAAAAAGGATGCAATAACGGTGTATATACACCTTCTTTGTAAATTTCGAAGTCATCACAATGCCGATACGTGAAATAATTATAAACATGCATGTGTGTTTGCGTGCCGTTGTGTATGTGAGTGCATTCACCTCCGAAATATAAAATAAACTAATCATCGAGTCGGCTAACTACATTTTCCATCCGACAAGACGGCAGTTTACATTATTGGTGGTCGGTCGTTGTTAGACAAGATCGTAACCGTCTACCCCGGGTTAAGTACCAGATGAAGCAGGCATTAGGCTCATCCACGGTCCTGATCAATATTCAGGCAGGGTCCAGGTCAAGCTTAAAAATAGCAGTTTGAATAGCCTCATCTTGTCAACTTTAAACCTTTAATCACTAGTGACCACTTGATTCAAACTTCGAACCCCTTCTCGGAATCCAAGAGGGAAGAATGACAAGAAAATAAACTGAATGATGTTTGGCCCATTCAGCATTGGAAAAACTCAATATCAATCATCAAAATATTCTTTTTAGTGGGATAAAATTTGCCCTTTTTTCAATGAATTTCCCTAATTATATGTATACGGTTAAGATTTTTCCTACTTTGTCCTCTCTTTGGTCGAACTGAAAATGGGGAGATGATGAAATAAGACGGAAATCGTTTGCGATGTCATGCCTTTGTGGCACTCAAACGCTAAATTTTAAATTGAAGTGGTAAAGCTCTAAATTTGGAAAAAAATATTTGCGCCAATGCCCCTTATGTTGTATACGTCATAGAGGCTTATCAAGAATCATAATTGTGTGTCTTCAAATAGAGTGATAGAGTGATCTACGCATCAAGTTCTTAGATTGTAGTTAGACTTATAGACTTTACAAGAGCTCTGGGTGGATTTCTTCTTGGGCTTTTCGTCTGAAGCCATCGAGTATTTGGCATGATATTGAATTAAGGGAGCTAAACTGAAGTTTATTTACGTTCCTCAGCTAACATGACTTCTGTGTACAGCTTTTTGGCGTTGCGACTCATAAAATATACACGTATTCTTCACATACAAGCAAATACGAAACATTCGTTGGATGCCACAAACCAGATGAGACGTTTGAGATGAATATAATGTTCCCTCTTTATTTAAAGACCTTATCCGAAGAGGAAAATCAATTAAAGCCACAGAATACAACAATGCCAGTTGCTTGTGATTTCGTTGTCTGCCAGCAGAGTAATCGCTCTCGAAACACTCGAACTCGAGAGCTTCGAAAACGGGCAGCTATGGACGTTCAAAATGCATGGATTTGATGACGTCGTACCGTGTAGAGCTGCGCTGGTGACGTGTGTGCAAAAATGTGACTTCCGGTTTTTGCACTTAGGAGAATCGGTGATGCTCACTTTGTTTCGTTCTTCTCAAAGTCATGAATTCGTTTATTTAGCCAATTTCATATGAAAAAAAAATTGTTTTAAAGTATTTCAATGCATATTTGATCTAGTGATACCTTGGTAACTCCAACCTGCAGCTCGTAAATGTGAGTGAAACAGAAGTTCAGAGTTTTTTCAGCTGCACTGAAGTGAAGGTACGAAGCGGGATAACAGCTCGCTTCCAGCCAGGTTGGGCTGTTCGGTTACAGCCGGCAAGGCACTATCAAGCGATGTCTCGCAGACGATTTGCGAGAACTTGAAGTTGAGTCTACTCTAGATCTAAGTTAACAATTACTACACATTTCCATTCTTGTAAATTTCAGATTTAGGTTAGAATGTTGCCTGCCTGCGTTTTTGTAGGGTATTCTATAGTAAAGCCGAAAACGTATTTCAGCGTTCGCAGGTTCAGCAGAATCACCTGTATTTTATCTGGGCTCACGGCAAATGTGCAATATTCCCATGCACGCAACCACACACTGCCTCTCACCCGAATTATCATCACTATAACACTAATATGACTAAACTGAAAATCCGTCTGTTAGGATGAGTTTCATAACATGTTCTGACTTTCGAGGCTCTCCTCTTAGGAGAGGGTTTTAGAGCCCACACATGTAAAAATCAAACACAAATGTAATATTGAAAAGCATTGCACCCCAAAAGGTCAACCACAAGTGTAAAAATAACCACAAACGCAAAAAAAAAAAAATCTCCCACAAATGTAAAAGTATGTTCAACCATAAATGTAAACAACATTTTGCCTAAAACTGTAGAAACATCCCATTTTACCACAAATGTGATAACATGCTGTTTTGTATGCATTATATATGCGCCAAACAATGAATAAGATCATGTGAAATTCTTGATTTTCGACTGCACCCTGAAAGAGCATCTTGATGTGGGACAAATGTTCTTGATAATAATAATAATAATAATAATAATAATACAAATAAAAATAATAAAGTATAAGCCTATCGATAAAATGTGAATGGGCTGAGCCAGGAAAAGTCTTTGTTTAAGCCGTTTTCAAAGCTCCGGCATTCAACGATGTATCGCAATTCCGCCCATTTTCTTTCTTCAGCAGATTTGTAACTACCGTCAAAATGTTTTGTTGAATGGTTTGGTAAGTTGAAGTGATTGGCCACTGGGAAATCCTTTCTGTTCATCTTAATTGAACTCTTATGGTTATTCAACCTAGTTCGGAATCGTGTACTGGTTTCGCCAATGTAGGAGACACCGGGACATTGCACACACATGATGCAATAAAGGATATTGTTTGCGTCGCAGGTGTAATTGGGTGGGCGGATAGTGTACGATGGGGAAATCTTAACCGGGTCAGTTACCAAATGTCGGCAGACCTGACATCGAGGTTTGCCACACAACTTATTACCTTTAGGGGGTGAGGGTTTAGATAGTTCACTGCTCACTAGGGGTCTCTTTAGTTGGGTGGCTGGCGCCGCGAATGTAGAGGGGATTGAACCATAGTCATAGAAAGTGTGTTGTCGAGATTCATATTGGCTGACCACTCCTTCTTAATGGTGCTAACAAACTACTTAGTCTTAGGTTGGTAGGTAGTAACGAGGGGAATCCGTTCATTATCCCTTTGTTTGGATGCTGTCGATAAAAAATCATCTCTAGGTTTGTTTCTGACCAGTTTGAGGGCATTGTGAACTAGCCAACAGTGGGGTATCCACGTCTGATGAATTGTTTACCGAGGTTAAACGCGTCAGTTTCAAACACTTTGGGATCAGACGCGATTCGTTTGTATCTAAGCAGTAGGCTGTACACAATGGATTGCTTCGTGTGGGAAGGGTGAAATGAACTGCTATCAAGATATGAGAAGGAATCAGTGGGCTTAATATACACACTAGTGGATAACGAATTATCAGTCATACATACGCTGACATCCAGGAAATGGATTTTCTCCTTAGAACTCTCCATAGTGAATTGAATGTTAGGATTGTTCGCATTGAAAGCTTTCTGAAAGGATGTTAGATTATTCAGAGTGTGAGGCCAAATAAGAAAGATGTCGTCGATGTATCTGACGTACAACGACGGCTGTAGAGTACATTTGGATAGAAAATCCTCTTCAAGAACTGCCTTGTATATATTAGCATACGCTGGTG
>CM046857.1:14215734-14346146 GCA_025617745.1 Heliocidaris erythrogramma | reverse complement strand
CAAAGTTATTTGCACAGTTGCAGATACATCTATCTTTGATTATTATACATGTAAAACAAACAGCATAGTCATGGTATTAAATATTTTTTCCCCATGTAGGTTACTAAATTATAGAAATTACAAACATTGTCAAATGATATTCCATGGATGGTAAGGACCAACTTTAATTGAGATGATCCGGGAGCAGTGAATTCTGACTGTAAACAATAAGCACATCATCGTATTCTTGTGTTTTCTTAATATCTATTTGACACACTCAAAATCTGCTGGATTTTATCTTGACACTCTTAATAGTGAAGGGGCATGATAATAAAAAAGAAATACGATGATGAAAGGAGAATCTTGAGCCTGGCTTGTAAAATACAAACGTTCCTTCAAAGTTAAAAAAACAAGAGCCCCAGGGGGCACGACGCTCACCTGAGGTGGATCATTCACATCTGGTGCAGGGGCCCCTATAAGGCCACCCAGAAAAATTTCATGAACAACTTTCATTCTTCATCTATAGTAGTATCTCTATACACAATACCAAGTCTGAGCTTCCTACCAAGTTCGGTTAAATTCAATCATGGGTTTTGGAGAAGAAGCTGAAAATTTAAAAGTTTATGGATGGCGGACAACTTGCCCACCCCCCCCCCCCCTCCAGTATGTTACGCCCACAGACCCCCTATAGGCCACCCAGAAAAAATTTATGAACTTTCATTTTTTGTCTATAGAGGCATTTCCATACACAATACCAAGTCTGAGCTATTCCTGGTTCTGGAGAGAGAAGATGTTGAAATTTACATAGCTTTTACAATTGGGGCCCACCCTCTGGCCTCCTGGGGGCCACATGTACCATTTTAGCAACTTTGGTTCCTCTACCCCAGGTAAGGATGATATTGGGGCCTTCCCCCTGGGCCCCCATGGGGGCCACATGTACCATCTTAGCAACATTAGTTCCCCTACCCCTAATGATGATTCCTACCAAGTTTGGTTGAATTCTGATCATGTGTTTTGGAGAAGAAGATCAGAATGTACATTTTGCCTGGCAGCGCCCCCCCCCCCCCTCCAGTATGTTACCCCCACAGAGCCCTATAGGTCCACTCAGAGAAATTTCATGAAAAACATTCATTCTTCATTTATAGAGGTATCTCCATACACAATACCAAGTCTAAGGTATGCCTGGAGAAGAAGATGTTTGAAATTTACATAGCTTTTACAATTGGGGGCCTTCCCCCTGGGCCCCCTGGGGCCACATGTACCATTTTTGCAACATTGGTTCCCCTACCCCTAAGGATGATTCCTACCAAGTTTGGTTAAATTCCGATCATGTGTTGGGGAAGAAGATCAGAATGCACATTTTGCCTGGCAGCGCCCCCCCCCCCCTCCAGTATGTTACCCCCACAGGGCCCCTATAGGGCCACCCAGAGAAATTTCATGAACAACATTCATTCTTCATCTATAGAGGTATCTCCATACACAATACCAAGTCTGAGCTATGCCTGGTTCTGGAGAAGAAGATGTTTGAAATTTACATAGCTTTTACAATTGGGGCCTTCCCCTGTGCCCCCCTGGGGGCCACATGTTACATTTTAGCAACTTTGGTTCCCCTACCCCTAAGGATGATTCTACCAAGTTTGGTCAAATTCCGATCGGTGTTTTGGAGAAGAAGATCAGAATGTACATTTTGCCTTGCAGCGCCCCCCCCCCCCCTGTATGTTACCCCCACAGGGCCCCTATAGGGCCACTCAGAGAAATTTCATGAACAACATTCATTCTTCATCTATAGAGGTATCTCCATACACAATACCAAGTCTGAGCTATGCCTGGTTCTGGAGAAGAAGATGTTTGAAATTTACATAGCTTTTACAATGGGGGGCCCTCCCCAGCCCTGGGCCCCCCTGGGGGCCACATGTACCATTTTAGCAACTTTGGGTCCCCTACCCTAAGGATGATTCCTACCAATTTTGGTTGAATTCCGATCATGGGTTTTGGAAGAAGAAGATGAAAATGTAAAAAAGTTAACGGAGACGCACGACGGACAAATTTCCATCGCAATAGCTCACTCGAGCCTTAGGCTCAGGTGAGCTAAAAACCAGTTGAATAAAAATTGATTCAAGCGGCGGCTAAGCAATGCGTCTACTCAGAAAGTGGGAGGAGGGCTCCAGACTTACCCCCTCCCCGTTCCCTGCCAATCTGATTAATCCACAATTCATCGATAAAGTCCTGACTTATATCGGATTATCATCAAAGATAAAAATAAACATGGCAGAGTATGTTGAACACATCCTTAATTCAAAAAATCAAAGATGCATCACGCCCCGACATACGGAACTCCTATACCTGATTCGCTTAAGTTACGGACTTCACTTTTTTCTTTTAAAGCCATTACAAAAACACCTTCTTAATCAATACAGCAATTAAAGTTACTATTTAATATTGTTAGAGAAAAATTAACCATTTATTGAAGCATCAAATTAAATTTCAAATTAAGCAGAGGCTTTGTGCAATCACTCATTTCACATATTGCACGGCCACCTGCACATTACCCTTCAAATCATATTCATCCTTCTTTCTCTTCTCTTTCTTTTATTTTTCTTCTTTCATTTCCTATCCCGAGGCTGTCATCATCTCGAGCTTATGCTTACGATGTCGGTCTACTGCATCATTTCACTCTCCTTAGCATAGAATTTTATTTTGTTAAACGATCAAGTAGATTTTTATCTGTTTGTCAAAAGTAATTATATTATGTTTTATTACGTAGATTATGTATATTATGTTATAATGATTCTGAATATACTTTACTTGTACTTCAAATTTCAAGTGATAAGGCGCAAGGCCCTTTATTTCGATAAAGAAGATCCGATATAATATAAATAAGCATTGAGAAGCACACGGTCTGGGGGTAGTTGAAAAGATCGAGGACTAAGCAACATGGCGGCGTGTGCACTCGAGCGAATCCTACACCGGGTATTACGGCGATACGGCGATCTGTGCGTTGTGAATGGTATGAGCCTTCTACGTCTTTTGGAGTTCTGTGAAGTAGCCCCACAAAATTGTATGGTATCTTCTAGGGGAAAAAAAAATGTTTAAGTCAGTATGATTTTCCCGATTTCAGGGTAAAGTGAAATGAACAATGAGGCGAGCAAGAAAACATATCGAAAGATACAGAGTGAAATAACAGAAGGATAACGGGTAACACAATATAACAAAAATGGAAGAGAAGATGATAGAAGTATTATGCAAATAAAAACAAAACGAATGATAGAGAAAAGATAGAATATTGGGAAAATTGGGACTATGAAAGGAAACACATAATAACATAACGAATGGAAAGGTGGGGAAGAAAAAAAAACTGAGGGGATAAAAGCAAAGAATTATAAAGAACTATAGAGACGTTAAGGATAACAAGGAAAAAAAATATGGAATAGATTACTGTGCAAATGGGTTTACCTCTCTTCGAAAGTGTACCAAAATGTAATCAATGCTTACTTTTCAAACGTCTACACTTCGTATTATCTCACGAAATATTGTGTAGAAACACTTGTAGGAAATTCATCAGCATTTTTATGATACAAGAACTAATTAATTTACCCATCTTTACTCATAAGTATGATTGGAAATTGCATTTGAGTTTCAATTCTGTGCTTTATTTTGGGGTTTCTTATTTGTTTTACTATTGTTTAATATTGAAATAGTTATTTTTTTTTTAACATTCGCAATTCTCTGAAATCTGGTAGCACATAATTATAATCATATCTTTAAAATGCTTGATTTATTCTCAAAGTTTTGCAATAAATTGATCACCATTTACCTTTCCTGTGGTTGAGCAATTGGTAAATGAAATTTGCTTTTGATTTATTATTTTTATTTTATTTTCTTCTGATTTATCATCATTTTGAAATTTAGTTCTTGGATTTTTTGTTCTTCATTTCTAACGATTATAGTGCCTGCAGAATTGCAGATTTTCTTGATTGATTTTTATTTTTTTTCATAATCTTGTTTTTTCATTTATTTTCTTGATTAATTTTTATTCTTTTTCATAATCTGTTTTTTTTTTCATGTCTAACTTGAATAGATGAGCAAAAACACACAAACGCTAATACATGCTAAATTGAATGAACTCATTACGAATTCGTATGCCCACGTGCGAATTTGAATGCTCTCCACGCATATTTGAATTTGAATGATGTAAACGCTAAATGTCTTGACCGAAGTGCGAATTTGAATGACCTCAAAATGAATTTGAATGATAATTTCATGGCACAGATCTTTTTCGCGAATTTGAATGACTCCCTTATCAAATTGAATGACAAATCTGCGAAATTGACCGGGAAAACCTATAGTATTTCTGATATTAATTGTAATGCTGGCGTTCCGCAAAGAACAAAAATTGGCCCGTTGCTCTGTCCGATCATGGTAAATGATGCATGTAATGACTGCCCTTCCTTTTTATAAGTATGTTGATGACCTGACAATTGTGGAGGCTAGGATCAAGTCAAAATCAAGCATCTCAGATGCGAAGAGAAATTGATTCATTAGCAACTTGGCCTTTGTCTAATAATATGAAACTTAATCCACAGAAATGTACTTTTATGACTATTTATTTCATGAAACAAACCAACTCCGCAAAGTTTGTATATTAATGAAACACCTTGAGTGAAGCCAACATTGTTAAGATTCTAGGTGTTTATATTTCCAACAGAACCTTAAATGGGATACACATGTTAACCCTTGCAAGACAATTGACCATAATTTTTTGGTTTGGCTCAATAACGTTTGATTTAGAGCTCTAAAAAAATATACCAGATGCATGAGTAGAAAGAGCAGAAATTTCTTCACATACTATGTCCATTTCTATTGCATGGCCATATTTCATTTGATGTCAGGAATTTTAAATATGAGAATAAGCTTTGAAATCTTAAATTGGCAAACATTGATGGGTTCAAATCATTGTTTTTCATCAAAACTGGCAATTTTTTCAACTATTCGACAAAAATATCTAACCATGTATATTGTTTTCAAAAGACATTCCACCTTATTAGAACCATGTAGAAACTAAAAGAAAAACATTATTGTTGCCAGTTTGAAGAACAAAATGTGATCAATTTAGCCCTGAAATATTCCTGTCCTGAAAGGGTTAAAGAAATGCTGAAAAAGTACCTGTATGTTATCTTAGCACTGTGTACACAGGATATGTTAGACCCATTTCAGAATACTGTGTTCCTCTTTTTCACTCAAGCCTTACAAAAAAATACACAGATGATATAGAAAAAATGCAGAAACGTGCAATTAAAATTACAAAAAAACACTGGAAGTATGCAATGTGTTACCTTTGAAGGAAAGAAGGATAAAGTTGTGTGTAGATTTTGCTTTGAATTTAGAGAAGCACCCCATGTACTCGTCATGGTTGCCTGATCAAAGGAATGTTAACTTAATTTTAGATATAAAAAAAAATACTCTCAATTACTTTTTAAAACTGAACGGTTAAAAAAGTGCAATTCCATTTTTTTCAGCATATTGAATGATTATCATGCTCAGTGGCGATCCAGGATTGAGGATAAGGGGGGCACACAAATGAAGGTTTGTCAACTTTTGGAAAAGGTAGACCCGTATTTTTCGGGTCTCGCCAGCTTCTCGAAAAAAAATCTTCAAATTCGCTCAGTGAGGGGGGGGGGGGGTGGTTATGTTTAGGTTATGGGGTCAGGTTCCTCCTAATAAAAAAGGTCTTCATTCTAAAGGGGGGGGGGGGAACAATCGAGAAAATGGCGGTTCGTCTATGGTCAAAATGCATACTTTTCTTCCAAGGGGGGGGGGGGGGGGGGGGCACGGGCCGGAAGGATCCGCCAATGACCTAGTCTTTTGACAAGGCCTCGTGACTTGGCTATTTTCCTCGTCATGCTGTGCCTGAGATGAGACTAGCCGGCGACGAAAAGAATCAACACGGCCGGGTGAACGCGCGATCGAGTGACTTTAGTCGCGAGGCCTTTTGGAACCTGGGTTTCCATTGTTCGATATGAATTATTCACGAGTTGACATTCGTATGCTAACACGCCTACCGAGGATTATCGGCCAATCACAACGGTATCTGCGGGGCTTGCTTTCCATGATCGATACTAGTACTAGTAGCTTGCACGGGCCGCGCTAGCTCGAGATGAAGGCGAATTTGCATACCAATTAAATGTATGCTGACGTCATGCGAAGATACTTTTGCTGATTGGCTCCTACCTATAAGGTAGCAGATCCTCGCTAGGAACAAAGGATAACATAAGAAATACAGGCCAGTTCCAAATTAAAGGCCCTCGGACTCACGTCGCTCGATCGCGCATTCACCGGGCTGGGCGGCTACTCTTGTTATGCAGCCACTACTAGCTTACCTGCCGAGAAAAATAGCCAAGTCACGAGGGCCTTGTCAAAAGGCTACCAATGACCATGCTAAATAATTCTTAAACATTCATTAGAATTGAGTTTATATTTGGCAGTGACTTTATTAACCAGACATCAGGCAACCATGATGATATACTTTTACAGATGCTTAACCCTAAGTTTAACATTCGTTTTGTATTTGAATGGAATTTCAGTACATTGATTCTTATATTTATGTATGAATTCGTTTTTCTTTTTATGTCCATTTATATCTTTATTGTAACCTTTTATGTATGTATATTCTGTGCAATTCGACCCTTGGTCGCCAGACAGAATCGAATAAACACCATTTTCAATCAATCAATCAATCAATTGCTAGGGGCGAAATGGGGATGCAGAGTTTAGGGCAGTTTTCCCCACAGGTCACTAGACAGTTTGGCTTGAGTGCTGGACGTTGTGGTCTGAGAGCCGGTTGATATACATGACAATTGTAGTACATGGGCCGGGTCACATCAACATTCGCCCAACAAAATTAAAGTGCATTTACACAATTTCCATTATTTCCATGATTTCCATGATTTTTATCTACTAGCAGAAATTACCCGCGGCACCATGGGGGTGGGGGAGGGGTGGTGGTCTTCTCCTATGTAGAGCCAAAGTACCCATTCACACTGAAAGGCAATTAGTTTATTGATGAAACATATCTGAACAATTGATTCATAGCAGACTTCTCTTTATTAAATACAGATAGGAGGTTTAATTTAATAATAATAATGGGGGAAGAACTTAATCTGAATATCATTCCGGAGTGAAATCAAAATTGAACTATAGAATGAAAAAAAAATGTATTGTAAACACAGTGTATTTATTAAGCAGCCAAGAGGCAATCATAACATGTATTAAGTCGCAAAAACTGTGGACCCCCCACCCCTACCCCCACCCCTCCCCCCCCCCCCCCCCCCCCCCCCACCCACTCGACATCGAAGCCGAAATAGAGCCGTTCCGGATGTCAGATGTGACTGAAATTCAGGTGCTAGTTTTCAAGATTAACCATTATGTAAAGCCATGAAGCTACAGCTTCATGGTATAAACATGCCGTGTACATGTAAAACCAGCTCTATCGAGTGGAAAATAACGGAGAAAAGTGATTTCAAACAAACGGACGGACAGACAGACATTAGCCAAATTATAGTAAGGATTATTGAATTACTGCGGTTTTTCCAAAGCTGATATATATTTCCATTGTACTTTATATATAACTTGCTCTACGAATAATATTGATGAAACTTTCCCGAGGCTTTCCATATTTGCCGTGTGAGTTTCATCAAATATGGTTTTCAGTATAATTATTGCTATTTATTTATTTTTCTGCTGTTTCATATTTACACGGCTTTCCACAACGGCTACATGCAGTTAGCCTCCATTATATACATACATATATATTGTTAAAGACTGAAATAACATGAAAACTAAAATTAATTAATTTACATATCTACAAAATATATATTTGAAGACAAACTAAATATAATCAGAACTAAGATTTTTTCTTCAATACACACAGCAAATCTAAGATAGAAATACAAATAAAAACTAATACAAAAAAAATAGAAACCAATAACTTAACTATTCTGTTTAATTCTAACATTAAAAATTATTGATTTAGTGATTTGTTTTAAAAAATTACAACATATTCCAGGCTGATCATATCTAAACGTTTTGTTGATGAATTCTTTTGATAATCAAGTAAGAATTTAAAATTATGCAACGACCTAATGCCTCTTTGATGTCCACTGAGGCCGTTTCATCATGCACATCCCATCCACTACCATGAAATTACAAACTTCGTTAGTTTATTCTTTATTCTTTCTTTGAAAAGTATCTTGCTTTTCTTTCAACTGTTCATTGCCGTGGGAACAGCTCCATATGTTTGTAAAGCAGCATATGTGCGTTTAAAGAAACTGGTTTATTTTTGTTGTATTGACTTATATGATGAAAGCATGGCCCTCCATACATCGGTTGAGTAAATTTACCCAGTTTGTCGAGGTTTCAAACTTGATCTAAAGTCAGCAGGCATTTATGTTTTCATGAATACTGGCATTTTAAGTTCAATCTGTGACAATACTGACTCCAGTGAAGGATATTACATCTTTCAGTCATTGGTCTTTATTTAACATAAACTAATTATGATAAACTATGAGGTAAACTTTGGAATAGTAATATTAAGAACTACATTTATATTCCTCTCAAAACATCTCACCTAGCATGTTGTATCCGACGAATGCTTGATGTTTGCTTGACGTTGAATAAAACGTGAAGGTTTGGTGGTTCGCAATACCGTAAGCACACCTCTCCACAATGGTCATACTGACGCCATTGTATATATATATATATATATATATTATATATATATATATGATGATATTTCATAACCGCGTGTTGGAAAAGCATGAAGAGAGATACAATTAATGAATTCCAGAGAAGACATTGGTAATGCATTGAATTCCAACTTTTATATTTATTTTCACCAAATTTTCGATCCTCACGGATCTTCCTCAGGGTAATGAACAAAGTGAAATATGTATGTGAAGCTCTGCTCAGAAAAAGTTGATATATATATATATATATATATATACTGAACTACAAAAGAAACGTCGCAAAAAACAACTTGGTTAGTAGCGCGCATTTGGGTGTCCGAAAGTTGACACACACGCTTCAAACACACGAATAGCACCACAAAATGTACCTAAGTTTGCAAAGAATTGGACGTATATTCATAACTAGTGAATGAATCACTCTGGGGTGATCGGTTTATGAAAGTTCATTTCAATAGCTTTCATTTGATGTATAGATTATCAACTTTGCTTCAGTATCCAGTGATCATTTTTTCTTGAAAGTTAGTAATGTTCAATATTTTGTCTATGGCAATCCATCAAAAACCCACATAAATTATAGACACTGCCACCATTATTCTTCGACTGAAAAAATTCCAAGGGTCAACGATGTCAAGGGTGATTGGTTTCAGAAGCTTGGATAAATTACCTATATGCTGATATAAGACATGATGTGATTGGTCCAAAATCCAGTGATCATTTTTTGGGCAAAGTTTTAGATCAATCAAGCAGAATGTTGTAAAAATTTCTAGTCAAGAGTCACGTGACCAGCGTTCGCCTTCCGCGCCCAACTACAAAACGAGCTTTTCTTGCGGGAGATGGTGAGATTAAAACAAATTTTGAAGTGCGTTGTATCGCCTGAAATCTTTTGAATGCGACGACATTACTTCTTGATAATTATTCGTACCAGTGTTAAGGTTCATAATAAATAAAATATCTGATTTAGGTAATTGTAGATGTCTTTTTGAAGGAGTGCATTCTGCTGGCGTATATGATATCATTCGAATCATCCGTTTGGGACCTACCACTATCATTATAGGTGCGTACATAATGTGATGTGAATAAGCAACTAACAATGACAATGTACGTGTGATAGAGAGAGAGAGAGAGAGAGAGAATGCGAGATGAGTGAATGTTTACATAAAGGGTCAATTATTGCGGAATGTAGAAAGTACCGACAACAAACATAATCTTTGTGCACACAAAAGAATAAGGAGTGATGTGCGAAAATGTGAGCGTATACGTACGATGTCAGAGGATAGAAAGATGTGAAATAACACTACCACTGATCCCTCTGTGCATGATTTCCCCCGCTCACTTGAAATGTTTTAGCCCGCACCGATCTCTCACACAAGCTACGTGATGTTCGCTCATGCGTTTCGCTATACACACAGAGAAGGCAAATGATCGTTTCACCCCCAAAATGACCATTATATGTATGTGTTTGAAACTGTTTTATTTACAATGAAACATATTCTTTATTCAAGAGTGAAAACTGAGAAAATGTTTTGCTTTGTTTTGATTAACAAGTACAGATGTGCAAAAACGACTCTCGTCGTTGATAGCGCCAGTTCTGACGTTGTTGGGCCCACAGGAGACGTTCCCGACGATGTCGAACGGTGCGGATAGGGCCCCGAGCAGGACGCCGACAAGACAAGTTGAAGCTTCTCAGCCGACGACGAACAGTTGCTGCAGAAATTGGTCTGTTGTGTGTCTGCGGAAGCGATCCTGCAAGTGGTCCCGGTGAAGATGGCGATCTTGACGTGCTGTTGTCACCCTGGGACGACCACTATGCTGACGATCGTTGGTGCTGTTGGTTGCATTGTATCGCTCCCGCTCTCTCTCTACTGTCCGAACGCTGCATTGAAGTCGTTGGCAATGACTCTAGGACGTTGGCCAGCATGAAGACGTCCGATGGCTTGTTCCCTCTGGTTTCGAGTCAGACGTGGCATGGTGACAGCGCTCAGGAAACGAATGACAGGATGAAGGTTTTGGGTCCCTTTTAAACCCACTGGATAGAGGATGTGCATGTGCATCATGCTTTTCAAAAAGCTGCGCACGAGTGCACTACCATGTTCACGGAAAGGATATGAGTTTTAATCCTACACAGAAATCACATTTTGTTATGATGATGTGTTATGGATGGTCAGTGCCATATCTGTGATGTTAAAAAAGCATAAAATGTGATTTTACGTATCAAATTCCAATATCATGTGTAAAAGATATCAATTTGAAAAGTGCGCCATTTCTTTTGTAGTTCAGTATATACATATATATATATATATATATATATATATATATATATATATATATATATTTGACTAACGGGTACATTAGGTCGACAGTTGACAATACAGTTTATTTCGTCATAATAGAGACCCCTACATTAGGTCGACAGTTGGTACATTAAGTCGACAGTTGGACAAAGAAAAAGAACAAAAACTGTCCTCCTAATGTACCCGATAGGTGTTAATATATATATACATATATATATATATATAATATCTTGTATATCATTATCTGTTTAGCTTCCTGAAATCAAGCTGATGACAAATGCGCTAAAGCATTAGACGAATAGCCCATTGAGACGGATACCACCAATAATAGTATAGTTCATACCAAGTACCATTTGTGAGTTTAACGTACACCAGGCCTTCGTATTAAGAAACCTTCGATATAATAAGCAATTCGATTTATACCATCTACTTCAAAAGATGGTTTGTTTTATCTAAACAAAAATTTAGAAACTTCATTTCATGTTTTGCACATATTAATATTACATTATAAGCTTTCACGCTTTTCTAAAGAGACTATTCCAACTTCCATTGTAAGCTTGACCCGAATATTGATCAGGACCGTATGTGAGCCAAATACCTGTTTCACTTTCTACTTGCTTTGTTGCTGACGATTTATTGGGGAATCCTACCTTAAATATTTCTAACAAAAAAATGCACAGTATTATTGAATTGAATGAGAAACTTTCCTTTACTTGAATGTATTGACTGTTTTCTTCTTTGTCAAAGTTATGATTATTGACTTGATGGCAGAGTGAATTTAAACTTCAACTTTAAACCAAAGGTAACACATGGAAAGACACGTAGCATTGTCGACTTATGGCCGGTGATTATAACCTGAACTGAAAAGAGAGAAGACTAATAGAACGCTGGCATTACAAAAATCACCTATATTCACAAATTTAATCAATATTTGTAATTTATTTCATATTTCTTTGCAGATGAACAAGCAAATTATTATTAAACTGTTATTGTGTATTGCATTTCTTAATGTTGTAAAGTGATATCTGAGTATGAATTGAATCAACCTCCGTGATACCAATACGATGAAAAGAACAAAACATAACAAATTTAATCCATTCATTATTCACATGCCCAGTAAGTTTTTTTTACATGTCTCTCATTGTAATTATGATATAAAATATTTCCATTCACGTTGATGCCAGGAACATTAAATGGACATAGCATTTAGGATAGAGACCTATGACATGTTTTTCAAAACCCATATTTCTTCGCGAGTAATGGATCGAATCAAACGGGGTCCTCACTAAATGATATTTTAATATATATGTGACCGGGCACCATAAAACCAGCAAAAGTCTGAAAGAGGAGATTCTCATCTTTAAAATGATATATAACGTAGTAGCATTGGATGTTTCTAACCCACTGAAGAAATAGTAGAATACCCAGCCCAACAGAGTGTTACTTTAATACGAGAAATAAGGGTGTAAAGTTTGCAGTCTATTGAAGCCTCCAATATATACATACATATGTATTGTTAAAGACTGAAATAACATGAAAACTAAAATTAATTAATTTACATATCTACAAAATATATATATTTGAAGACAAACTAAATATAATCAGAACTAAGATTTTTTCTTCAATACACACAGCAAATCTAAGATAGAAATACAAATAAAAACTAATAAAAAAAAATAGAAACCAATAACTTAACTATTCTGTTTAATTCTGACATTAAAAATTAGTGATTTAGTGATTTGTTTTAAAAAATAACAACATATTCCAGGCTGATCATATCTAAACGTTTTGTTGATGAATTCTTTTGATTATCAAGTAAGAATTTAAAATTATGCAACGACCTAATGCCTCTTTGATGTCCACTGAGGCCGTTTCATCATGCACATCCCATCCACTACCATGAAATTACAAACTTCGTTAGTTTATTCTTTATTCTTTCTTTGAAAACTAGCTTGCTTTTCTTTCAACTGTTCATTGCCGTGGGAATAGCTCCATATGTTTGTGAAGCAGCATATGCGCGTTTTAAGAAACTGGTTTATTTTTGTTGTATTGACTTATATGATGAAAGCATGGCCCTCCATACATCGGTTGAGTAAATTTACCCAGTTTGTCGAGGTTTCAAACTAGATCTAAAGTCAGCAGGCATTTACGTTTTCATGAATACTGGCATTTTAAGTTCAATCTGTGACAATACTGACTCCAGTGAAGGATATTACATCTTTCAGTCATTGGTCTTTATCTTATTTAACATAAACTAATTATGATAAACTATGAGGTAAACTTTGGAATAGTAATATTAAGAACTACATTTATATTCCTCTCAAACGTCTCACCTAGCATGTTGTATCCGACGAATGCTTGATATTTGCTTGACGTTGAATAAAACGTGAAGGTTTGGTGGTTCGCAATACCGTAAGCACACCTCTCCACAATGGTCATACTGACGCCATTGCTATATATATATATATATATATATATATGATGATATTTCATAACCGCGTGTTGGAAAAGCATGAAGAGAGATACAATTAATGAATTCCAGAGAAGACATTGGTAATGCATTGAATTCCAACTTTTATATTTATTTTCACCAAATTTTCGATCCTCACGGATCTTCCTCAGGGTAATGAACAAAGTGAAATATGTATGTGAAGCTCTGCTCAGAAAAAGTTGATATATATATATATATATATATACTGAACTACAAAAGAAACGTCGCAAAAAACAACTTGGTTAGTAGCGCGCATTTGGGTGTCCGAAAGTTGACACACACGCTTCAACACACGAATAGCACCACAAAATGTACCTAAGTTTGCAAAGAATTGGACGTATATTCATAACTAGTGAATGAATCACTCTGGGGTGATCGGTTTATGAAAGTTCATTTCAATAGCTTTCATTTGATGTATAGATTATCAACTTTGCTTCAGTATCCAGTGATCATTTTTTCTTGAAAGTTAGTAATGTTCAATATTTTGTCTATGGCAATCCATCAAAAACCCACATAAATTATAGACACTGCCACCATTATTCTTCGACTGAAAAAATTCCAAGGGTCAACGATGTCAAGGGTGATTGGTTTCAGAAGCTTGGATAAATTACCTATATCCTGATATAAGACATGATGTGATTGGTCCAAAATCCAGTGATCATTTTTTGGGCAAAGTTTTAGATCAATCAAGCAGAATGTTGTAAAAATTTCTAGTCAAGAGTCACGTGACCAGCGTTCGCCTTCCGCGCCCAACTACAAAACGAGCTTTTCTTGCGGGAGATGGTGAGATTAAAACAAATTTTGAAGTGCGTTGTATCGCCTGAAATCTTTTGAATGCGACGACATTACTTCTTGATAATTATTCGTACCAGTGTTAAGGTTCATAATAAATAAAATATCTGATTTAGGTAATTGTAGATGTCTTTTTGAAGGAGTGCATTCTGCTGGCGTATATGATATCATTCGAATCATCCGTTTGGGACCTACCAATATCATTATAGGTGCGTACATAATGTGATGTGAATAAGCAACTAACAATGACAATGTACGTGTGATAGAGAGAGAGAGAGAGAGAATGCGAGATGAGTGAATGTTTACATAAAGGGTCAATTATTGCGGAATGTAGAAAGTACCGACAACAAACATAATCTTTGTGCACACAAAAGAATAAGGAGTGATGTGCGAAAATGTGAGCGTATACGTACGATGTCAGAGGATAGAAAGATGTGAAATAACACTACCACTGATCCCTCTGTGCATGATTTCCCCCGCTCACTTGAAATGTTTTAGCCCGCACCGATCTCTCACACAAGCTACGTGATGTTCGCTCATGCGTTTCGCTATACACACAGAGAAGGCAAATGATCGTTTCACCCCCAAAATGACCATTATATGTATGTGTTTGAAACTGTTTTATTTACAATGAAACATATTCTTTATTCAAGAGTGAAAACTGAGAAAATGTTTTGCTTTGTTTTGATTAACAAGTACAGATGTGCAATAACGACTCTCGTCGTTGATAGCGCCAGTTCTGACGTTGTTGGGCCCACAGGAGACGTTCCCGACGATGTCGAACGGTGAGGATAGGGCCCCGAGCAGGACGCCGACAAGGCAAGTTGAAGCTTCTCAGCCGACGACGAACAGTTGCTGCAGAAATTGGTCTGTTGTGTGTCTGCGGAAGCGATCCTGCAAGTGGTCCCGGTGAAGATGGCGATCTTGACGTGCTGTTGTCACCCTGGGACGACCACTATGCTGACGATCGTTGGTGCTGTTGGTTGCATTGTATCGCTCCCGCTCTCTCTCTACTGTCCGAACGCTGCATTGAAGTCGTTGGCAATGACTCTAGGACGTTGGCCAGCATGAAGACGTCCGATGGCTTGTTCCCTCTGGTTTCGAGTCAGACGTGGCATGGTGACAGCGCTCAGGAAACGAATGACAGGATGAAGGTTTTGGGTCCCTTTTAAACCCACTGGATAGAGGATGTGCATGTGCATCATGCTTTTCAAAAAGCTGCGCACGAGTGCACTACCATGTTCACGGAAAGGATATGAGTTTTAATCCTACACAGAAATCACATTTTGTTATGATGATGTGTTATGGATGGTCAGTGCCATATCTGTGATGTTAAAAAAGCATAAAATGTGATTTTACGTATCAAATTCCAATATCATGTGTAAAAGATATCAATTTGAAAAGTGCGCCATTTCTTTTGTAGTTCAGTATATACATATATATATATATATATATATATATATATATATTTGACTAACGGGTACATTAGGTCGACAGTTGACAATACAGTTTATTTCGTCATAATAGAGACCCCTACATTAGGTCGACAGTTGGTACATTAAGTCGACAGTTGGACAAAGAAAAAGAACAAAAACTGTCCTCCTAATGTACCCGATAGGTGTTAATATATATATACATATATATATATATATATATATATATATATATATATATATCTTGTATATCATTATCTGTTTAGCTTCCTGAAATCAAGCTGATGACAAATGCGCTAAAGCATTAGACGAATAGCCCATTGAGACGGATACCACCAATAATAGTATAGTTCATACCAAGTACCATTTGTGAGTTTAACGTACACCAGGCCTTCGTATTAAGAAACCTTCGATATAATAAGCAATTCGATTTATACCATCTACTTCAAAAGATGGTTTGTTTTATCTAAACAAAAATTTAGAAACTTCATTTCATGTTTTGCACATATTAATATTACATTATAAGCTTTCACGCTTTTCTAAAGAGACTATTCCAACTTCCATTGTAAGCTTGACCCGAATATTGATCAGTACCGTATGTGAGCCAAATACCTGTTTCACTTTCTACTTGCTTTGTTGCTGACGATTTATTGGGGAATCCTACCTTAAATATTTCTAACAAAAAAATGCACAGTATTATTGAATTGAATGAGAAACTTTCCTTTACTTGAATGTATTGACTGTTTTCTTCTTTGTCAAAGTTATGATTATTGACTTGATGGCAGAGTGAATTTAAACTTCAACTTTAAACCAAAGGTAACACATGGAAAGACACGTAGCATTGTCGACTTATGGCCGGTGATTATAACCTGAACTGAAAAGAGAGAAGACTAATAGAACGCTGGCATTACAAAAATCACCTATATTCACAAATTTAATCAATATTTGTAATTTATTTCATATTTCTTTGCAGATGAACAAGCAAATTATTATTAAACTGTTATTGTGTATTGCATTTCTTAATGTTGTAAAGTGATATCTGAGTATGAATTGAATCAACCTCCGTGATACCAATACGATGAAAAGAACAAAACATAACAAATTTAATCCATTCATTATTCACATGCCCAGTAAGTTTTTTTTACATGTCTCTCATTGTAATTATGATATAAAATATTTCCATTCACGTTGATGCCAGGAACATTAAATGGACATAGCATTTAGGATAGAGACCTATGACATGTTTTTCAAAACCCATATTTCTTCGCGAGTAATGGATCGAATCAAACGGGGTCCTCACTAAATGATATTTTAATATATATGTGACCGGGCACCATAAAACCAGCAAAAGTCTGAAAGAGGAGATTCTCATCTTTAAAATGATATATAACGTAGTAGCATTGGATGTTTCTAACCCACTGAAGAAATAGTAGAATACCCAGCCCAGCAGAGTGTTACTTTAATACGAGAAATAAGGGTGTAAAGTTTGCAGTCTGTTGAAGGGCTCGAACACGCCAGGTATTATGAAAATGTGACAAAAGGAGAATCTCCATGAAGGGATTATCATATTGTCCTGAAACTTGGCGTACCAATTCAGCAGTCTCCGCTCATTATGTTGAACAAGTATCCATGCAAGATGTTACTCCGTTGTAAAAGTAATGGAAAATCAAAATGAGACAAGAATACAGGGTGATAAACAAAGAAAGCTAGTACAAAATCCAGAGAACACAAACAAAGGTCTGCTGAAAAACTGTCTAAAATACTACTTCTTGGATTGTTGGTTCCTCCAAATGAATGCACACAATTCTAAACAAGAACACAATGGTACAATAAATTCCCTCGAGACGAATAAGCTATTTAACTAGCAGTTCACTCAAACTCGGTTTGTCTATCACTTAAACATTTGCTGATGTTGTTTACATTTTTTAAAATGGAGATTGAATATATATAAAGTTGTAAAGCGTACGAGTCAGAACTACCCAAAGAAGCTCTTGCTACCACACTCTTTTGCAAAGAGGGTATAAGTGATATCGCCCCCCCCCCCCAAAAAAAAGGGGGGGGGGGGAGAAGGCGGATGAGATAAGTGGATTTGTAGAAAATCAATCAAACAATGAGCACAATACCAAAACTGATAGTGATACTTTTAAATGTGGATTACATGACCAGTGCTCTACCAACTGAGCTATCAGGGCTCCCGTCGAAGCAAAGTAACAATCTCACATATAGCCCCTATCTCTTTCCATCGAGCGTAGGGGGTACATCCACACCAATTCCACGCGTACGCTATAATAATAATGGCCTACCAATGAGACAGGTCTTCCCTCTAAAGTCGGGCAAATCCATGCCAACGAAATTCTATAGAGGACAATTGAATTCGTAATTATAATATCATAATTGATAGGATTGAATTAAATTGAATATATCATAAAGAAAGTAAATGTGAGAAAATTACAATGCCCCGACCGGGATTCGAACCCGGGACCCTGGATTACATGACCAGTGCTCTACTAACTGAGCTATCGGGCTCCCGTCGAAGCAAAGTAACAATCTCACATATAGCCTCTAAGATATTGTTATTTTGTTACTTTGCTTCGACGGGAGCCGGGATAGCTCAGTTGGTAGAGCACTGGTCATGTAATCCATTGTCCCGGGTTCGAATCCCGGTCAGGGCATTGTATTTTTTCACATTTACTTTCTTTATGATATATTCAGTCCTATCAATTATGCTATTATAATTACGAATAAAATAAAAAACGAAAGCACTTGGATATCATAAAAAACAGGAAGGGAACAAATATCTATCGCAAAATAATGTGCCCTTTTATTTAGTAAACCAATAATCTATTTATTACAAATGTATAAGAAACATAATTATTTGCCTTTTTAAATATTTCATCAGATCTAAAATAGTCACCCTTTCATGCGCATTATTGATACACTGAACAAAAATATATGAACAGGGGGAGGTGGAATCAATGCTTTTCATGGTGTATGAATATATTTTAAATTTAGGATGCCCTAAACCAAGAGTAAATATATGTGACATTTTTTTTTTTTTTTAAGGAGATCAGCAATTATTATTGCCTCAGTTTATAGGAAATCATCATGTCCAACATTTAAACTGGTTTTTCGTAGACTTCATAGCTCTGAGGCTGGTCGCTATTTTGTTTCAGGTATGGCTCAACATACAGCGACTGGTCACCCACAATGTAGTTTGCATATCCTTCCGGAACATCAGGAAGAGGTCCTCTGTCTCCCTTCTCATCTTGGAGTGTGTCTCTTGATGATGCTGAGAAGGCAAAGTCGTTACTACGGCTGTGTAGGTTAAACAAAATCCAATACAAAGTCTTGAACACTTGAATATATTTTTGCCCGTTGCCATGTTTAGTTAATTGTTGTGCTTTACTTTAACCGCACTGAGAGATTTTTGAAGCAGAACAAAAATGGCATCAAATGTGAGTTTCGTATGACGCACCAAAACGTTAGATGACAATTTAATTCCAAAAACAAACTTAACTTTAAATCACGTTATGTAGTGAATTTGCATGCAACGGAATATTTAAACGTATATGTATATATATATATATATATATATATATATATATATATATATATATATATATTTATTTATATATTACCAAAGAAATAAATCAACCGCATGGGATAGACGTCATCACATAAAACCTGTTGACAGTAATAAGGTGACTTACTTTCTCATGAAGATGAAGAACACCGTCATACACATCAGAACAAGGATGAACAAGATGACAGCTGTTACAAGAAGACCAGTAATAAAGAAATCCCTTCCATCATGTTCATCAACTGATTGTGCAAGACGCTCTGTGGATAAACGTTTTTGCCCTGTTGATTAAAAATATATATTTGTATGTTATCATAACGCGAATACAAATTGTTAAGAGGAGCTATTTCAAAGTATTCTGAGGTAGAATTGCTTTATTATTTTGTTTTGCTTCGCATCGTTTATTGATGATTAACTAAACCCTTTACCCCTCCCCCTCCTTATATCTCCATCACGCTATCCCCCCCCCCCCCTTTACCCTTTAAAAAATGTTTGACTGTGGCCTACATGCAACCCTTTGAATCGAATCGCGTCTGCAACCATTCCGGACTTTGTTTATCATTCTATGTATGTTTTAGAAAAAGTTGCAACTGGACCATTATCTGTTAATGGATTTAACACAGGATAGCATAGTACCATCGGTTGTTAGTAGAATTAATAGTATGTTGGGCAGTTAATTATCTCTCGTTAATTAAGGTTCTTATTTATTTACACTAAAGCAATTGCTATATATTTGTATATATGTATATATGTTTGCTACGTTAGACAACATAACATAATAAAGGGAAGTTATCAGACATTATATATCCTCACAAATAATTTATATGTGGATCTTGTTTTTTGTGAATGTGTTTAAAAGCACATAGTGGTGACAACATAATTATTATCTATCTATTGGCGATTTAATGTGTATGCTCACCTGCAAGGGGCAGATGATTGGTGGAACACTGGACTGCTATTCCACGCCACAGACCATCGCTGTGGCATTCCCAAACGAACCAATCTGAGGCATCGTTACATGTGATGTTCACTTCGTCACCAATTTTGTAGCGAGGTTTTACATTGTCAAAAGATGAAACAATGGGTATGATTGGTGGATTACATTCTGGAAAGGAAGACATTTTAAGCATATATATTAATATATGGCGAGTGGAAACGTATTATGAATGTTAAATGCTTTAACGCAGAAGCTACTAGTCATTTCTTATAAGTGAAATATAAGTTTAGGGCAACAACGTAAAACTAGTACAAGGCTTTCATCAATTCTTGAAAAATAAATGCAAATATATCTAAAAAATACGATTTGGCAAATAAAGTATAGTTTGAATAATACACGACAGAAAAAAAAATATATATGTATATCACGTACATAATGCAGAAATAAACCCCTGAAATGCATGAAGAGCCACGTTGTGATGTTTCAAATAAAGTGTTTTATTATGTGATAAATACTCAATTGCAAGTGCGTTACTTTTTCATGTTCTATGTTATTAGTAGTATCTTCCTATCAATATACCTATAACAGGGTCAGGGCAAACTATGTTTTGACCATTCCATATTCCATCGTTGCAAGTCAAATCAAACCAATCGGGACCGTTGTTGCAAGTCACGTTTAACGTGTCGCCGTTCTTGTATGAGAGACGGAGATTCTGAATAGTTGAATCGGGAGGTACTGCTGGAGCACTGCAGAAAGCATGGGAAGGAGGAACTGCTAAGAGGAAGGGGTGAATGTAAAAACAATGGCATTTTCGAAAGAAAATGAATAAAAGGAATATTAATATATTACGAAATTGTAAATATACTGCATTGTTACAAGAGTATTTAACATTTCAACTGTATAAAAATATAATAAATGGATTAAAGTATTTGATCCACGTATTTCATGAATAATATGTATTAAATCTCCCCCTTTTCCTGATATATAATTGTCTTTAATATAGATATCTTTCATTTAGATATTTATCATGAATTTCATTAGCTAGCTAAGTTATTCAGTAGTTATTCAGAGACAAGATCAACATTGTCTCTCATAATATGCGTTTCACTCACAACACCTATAAGTCTTGTACCTTCTATTGGTTCAGGACACATTAGCATGGATCCTCTCCAGAGCCCTTGGCTATGACATTGCAGAGTGAAGATATCATCATTAGCATCACATGTCACAGTTACTCTGTCACCGAAGTTATAATTCAAACGAAGGATTTGAATAGTGGCGTGTTTGGGAATAAATGGCACACTGCAGTTCATACGGCCTGAAAGAGAACACACAGAGTATTAGACTCCCCGTAGATGAAAAATAAAAGCAAACGACTTTATTTCATTTTTGTAAGGTATTCCCTTTTACTTTTGTAAAGTAGTTTCCTTTTGTAAAATATTTTCCCTTTATTTGTTGTTGTTTAATGATTACAATCCTAGATATGATGACTTTCATAATATGGTTAAAATATTGTACCACCATACCTTAATATGATATGGTACACTTTAATATTATTCTAAGAAACAACTCAAATAGAACGCGTTCATGTCATAAAATGAGTTACTATACACCTATACTTGGTACCTTCTATCAGTTCGGGACACGATATTTCTGGTCCACTCCAGAGCCCTTGGTTATGGCATTGAAGGGTGAATATATCATCATTAGCATCACACGTCACAGTTACTCTGTCGCCAAAGTTATAATTCAGGCGATGATCTTGAATAGTAGCTTGTTTGGGAATGTATGGGGCACTGCAGTTCATATGACCTGGAAGAGAAACACAGATAACATTAGAATGTCAAGAAAGAGAGCGAGAGAGAAAACAAAATAAGTGAATTAACATTAGCATATCAATATAACACAACTCTAAGCGATGGCTGATTCATCACTGCTCTGGCATTCGGATATCATGCCTTTAAAAACTTTCTAACAAGTATGAAAGTTTCCACTCAAGTCAGCTTTTCCATCTCTTTTGCCTTGAATCATGATGTGAATAATTATCCTGTATCAATTCACGAGTCAAAATTCAATGTTTCATGAAAACGTTTGGCAATTACGATTTAGGTTTCACATTTTAGGTGGCCATGTTTTCCCAAGAACTTGATGCGAGTATGGCAAAAGATCAAGTTTTAATTATGTGCATTTATTAATTTAAAAATTCATTCTGCCACCCCCCCCCCCCCTTATAAAAGGGAGCTTATTGTGGTGGATACAAGCTCTTTGAGAAAGTATTTGTTTAGACTTAAAGGAGAAAGCTGCATCGACAAGCTCGTTTGTTAGTGGCGGAGTGCCCCTGGAATGATAATGTCGTACAATACACTCCGATCCTTAGAGCCACATTACCATGGACGCTCAGATAATCTGAGGCTGCATCACTGTGGTACAAATGAGGGTAACAGCTTTGTAGGAATAGGCAAATTTTTACCGTGGCATGATGATCTAGTCCCTTCTCCTTTTGAGTTAAAGCTATTTCTAAGTGTATTGTCATTTCTCCAATCATCAAGATAAGTATCCTCTTGATCACCAGTGTGTACGTAGTATGGTGTGTCAAGATCCTTTTCAAAATCACATTTGCTCATCTCTTTGTATTTCCTGAAAGAAAGTTTGACAATAAACCCGTGCCATTGGTATATTGTGACCAAGACAAAACGCGTGAATCAAAATTCATTGTTGTTGTAGATCTCAATAACAACCAGAATGGTGTTATCCGATCTGGTAATCAGGGGTCCAAAGTATGACTTAGTGTACGCTTCGGTTGATTGATGTATTAGACAAGATCACACGATAATATTGCAGAGTTGAATCTTGTATCAGGGTAAGCCCAATGTAATAGTGGGCAGAAAAAAATCACAGAACATATCTGAACATTTCACCATAATTTGGGATTGAAAGGGTTAAGAGACTTGATATTCTTATCAAGAAACAACTTGAACAACGGCTTTCATGAAGCCTATATTTTATATTCAATTCAATACAATTCAAAATCTATTACACGTATCAGATCAAAAGTTTACAGTATAGATATCTAAAAGGAAGTGACAATTTTAAAAAGACCTAACATAATATCGCAAATTGATAGCGTAAAGTTAACCTACATAAGCAATCGATAATTACTGTTTCTCCTTCAACGAATTTTTAGAGAACAGAAAGAAGCAATGCCAGAGGCATTAAGGGAAAACAAAGGGAGCCCTTCATTTAAAGAAATAAAATATATAATATCTTTTATATATTTATAAAATGATAGCTCTGCTTTTATATGATAATTCTGCTTCGGACTTGCAAAGTTAATGAACAAGACAAAATAAGCCTTCATGAAAAAGTCCGTATATGATGAAAAGATTCGAATTTCGGCCATCGGCCATAGGCTTATGAAGACCTATGGCCGAATAAAATATTTTCATCGTATACGGACTTTTTTAATTCCTATCTTGTCTTGTTACTATTCTTATAATGCGTTTTCTTGTCTAAGCACTAAATGTATGAACCAAGCAGCTCCTATGCCAGTTTCGATATAGACAAACTAAACGAGCACTAAAATAAATGAAGAAATAAATGAAGTCACCAAAGTGCTATATATTTCTAAATACATGATAAGCAGTATAAAACTATTATATCAATCATAAAGAATGGTTCAAACTGTAATTACGAATATGAATATTTCACTTTTCTCTTTGATATCATTAACAAATATTCCTAGGCTGTTGTCAGATGTGCACTTCTGGTTCGAATCGAATTTTATGGGACTAATGGATACTATGGATACGTAACTAAACAGGGGCCGCGAAACGTCTTGGAAAGTGGAGGGGCAGAGTTGGGGGGGGGGGGCTGTGTGTATAACCACATTTTTGCACTGCCATACGTTTGCACGTGTTTACTGAAAAAGTGGGGGTTACAGCCCCCAGCAACCCCCCCCCCCCCCCCCCCCCCCCTGGTTCCGCGGCCCCTGCTAAGCTACGTTCATACGGGACTTCTGGTTTCGAAACTTTAAGTTAACGAAACCACAAGTCCCTAACCGCAGCAAGGAATCACACGACCATGAAACAACGAGCTCAAACTACAACCCGAGCGAGCTTTGTGGTTAACCCCGGAAGTAGATACTGCCGATTGTGTGTACAGTACAACATACAGATCATGTGTTAATAATTCGCGCGAAGGGTATGACCCGAAAATTTAACATGAACAGCGAGTTTATTCCTATCCACAAGCTTCCGAAACTTATTACGTTCACATGGGCCCAGACTTCGACGGAGGACCCCCACTGCTCGTGGTTAAGGGCTTAACCACGAGCTTGCTTGTGGCTCTAGAACCAAGAGTAAACTTAAAGTTTCGAAACCACGAGTCCGCTCATATGGTCCTAACTACAAGTTAACTGAAAGTTTTGAAACTACAAGCGAAACTTAAAGTTTAGCTCCCGTCGTGTGAACGAGACTTAAAATGCACTCTAAATTTCACCTGTATCAGTTTACACATCAGATTTGCAAGCAAGCACTTCACATTTTGAAAAATAACAATGACCGACTAGCTCTAGACGCCTTAGAAGAGGCAAAGGTCCCATTATTCCAAACATTAAGAAATATCAATGTGACATGTCTCGGAAAGAGCATTAATGTCACTCATTCATTTCGTGAAGGGTCTAACGCCACTTGCTCGTATATCAAATTTCAAGAGTCTAGATTCTGCGGAAGAACAAAGCAAGGAAGCCAAAACTGGTGAATGTTCTTCCCTGATAGCAACATACTGGAAACAAGTAGGTAAATACATTTCGGACACTTTTCTTTGATAAATGGGGCATTTCGGAAAATCCACTCGTCAGCATGATGAAGGGAGGTAGCCGGTGTAGCCCCTATACTCTATGCAAAATGTTATCTGAAAGAATTTCAACTTTCTTTTCTTTACTAACAATGACAGAAAAACACTCAAGATATGCAAATTTATAGAGGCTCAAAATCAGTACCCTTAAGATTTACCAATAATGATATAAAATTTCCCCCATTTTCCATCTCATTTTGAATCAAAATATTCTTTCATCTTGCTATAATGTGTATGGTGATATAGTAAATAAAGTCTATTTAGAAATTTCTTCATTCAAAAAGTAGCTTACACGAATAAATCTGACAAGTTTTTTAAAATAAAGGGGGATAGGGGGATTGTATCATGTAAAACGTCTCACCTGGATTATTGCATTCGACAAATGCTTGGTATCTGGTTGTATATGAAGAATACGTTTAGATTTAATGGTTCGCAAAACTGTAAGCGCAGCTGTGCACTGAAGTCATACTAATCGAGCTGGGACGTACATAAATTTCCCATAATTTGAGCTCCCCGAATTTCAAGTTCATAGCAGATGCTCTCCGGCTTCGTACGAGTAGCCCAAGAAGACGGTAACCACCAACCATAGTGCAGTCTATTCCAACAAAAGTCTGTGATTTTAAAGTTTACGATGCCTCCATAGTATTGTGGTCATTCGATGACAAGGTACCACAAAACCACAAAAAGTCGCACTGTGTGATTTTTAGTTAATTTTTAATTCATTATTTCCTTTTGGGGAATTTCCTGACAAACAATGTTTTGTTTTAAATAAATAAATGATTTGGAGGCATCAAGCAATTACTATATTGGACATTTTTTTTTTCAGCAGACCAATGTTTGTGATCTCTGGATTTTGTGCCAGGTATTAGCTTTCTTTGGTTATGACTGCAAACTTTGAACCCCCATTTCCCATAAACATGATAAGTAACATTTTGTGGGACTGTGTACTCGCAACACTGTAAAAATAGCTTTACACTAAAGTCATAACCCTCCCATCAGTTTAGCTCCATGAAATCAAGCTGATGACGAATGATAGACAGCTTCGGAATAGTAGTCCAAGAAGACTGAGGCCAACCACGATAGTGCAGTGTACATTAAATACCATATGTAAGCTTTACTTGAACGATTTATCTACATTAAAGGGGTATTTTTGATGATATGAACACATGCGTTCATTCCTCGATGTGGGTCTTTTAAAATTGATATCTAATTTTCAATTTTAGAAAAGCATGCTAATTTTCTGGCCCTCAAAATACCGATAAACGGCCGGATTAATATCATGCATCATTGTACTTGTGCGTCTCAAAAAAAAAACTGTACACTTTTGAAATGGCTGCCAATATAAAAAAAAATATATGATTCTGGGGGGAGAGGTTTATATGTATGAATAGCTCATGGACTCAACTTTCATAATTATGACACCAAAAAGCCCGAAAATAATTCATGCTTGGGTAAGCACTGCTCACATTTGTAAAGGGTATGAAAATTAGGTTGCGCAGGAATTAGCTTTCCAATTTGTGAGATGTGAGTCCTTTGGAGCTTACCTAATTGAGGGTGATATGATAAATTCATGATCAATTGCGATCAGTTTCGGTTTGCGCTGTGAATGTTATTGTTTATTAAATGAAAATTGTGTACATGAGTAAACAGGAATTGCATTTATCATTGTAGCATTGTAACTATCCCTGGTAGACTCAGTGGTCTGTTCATGGGAGTCAGGATGGGGTGATGGTACATGTTGCAGGGGAGGTGAGATAGGGTAGGACTTTATTGGGTGGATGGGATAAGGATCAAGAGGACCCGGACCCCCTAACTTTCATTTCACGTTCATGTTGGTGTTGGTACTTCAATGTTAGATATGGGAAATTGTCGTGATTATCAGTGCGAAATAAAGTCAGGAGGCATCATTCGAAGTGTAATTTTACAGGTTTTATGAGGTAGTATGTTCATATAGGTCTGAAATTAAATCTAGGCCAACATTTAGTCTGACGTTCGATCTAGAGCACACGGAAAGGAATTACATTTGGATTTGCTATTTAAAAGGGCGGACGGAGTTAATAAAATATCCTACGATTTTTTTTTCCAGATTTAATAAATATGCTGTAACACATTCGGTAGTAAAAAGACCCATTTCTGTATTTCTGTGAAGTTCTTACCGGTCTCTAGATCAAATAAGGATTGCTTTCAGAATTACCGGACTACTCGTGCAATTTTACGATATTCTAGACTAATAATTCAGTAGTTACAAACAACATTTTCTTCTTCGTTAGGAATGGTGCCGACGCCATTACCAGGGTTAAGCTATCGATGCGCTTTGTAAGGATATCCGTGGTGGGCTCCTTAATCCGAACAACTGTGTATGAGCTCGATTTTAGGAAAACTTGTGCTCTAAACACCAACAACAAACACCAACACTGAGCGTGAAATCACCAATTTTTCCATAATAAAAAATAAATATGTGACCCTCCACCACAAAACGACCAAAAAGTCGCAATGGGAGTTCTAGAGTAAACAGCTGGAAAAGGTTGTTTGGGGTGGAAATATTTATTTTAAGTTTTTGGTATGTTCTGAAAGTATAGATATTAATCTACCATCTGACAAAATGTCGGAGTAAAATATGTTTTTACTCTCATTCAAAATGACCATTTTTCCATGGACATTCAAACTTTGTGAGTCAGCTTGCTGGGATCGTACTTCACATTGCTTTTCTGGTATAACTCAAAAACTTTGCAATGTCTGATATTCAAAATCTACAGAAGGAAAGAAATATATCTATTCTAAAAGTATGGAAAGTTTCAACCCAATCCAATGAGTACTTCACAGTGTAGGCTTTGGAGTTTTGACTCAACCTTTTGTGCGACAAACAATAGGACACAGATTAGGCGCTCTTAAATGGTCACTCTTCTTTAGAGCCCGTTTTCTCTATTGTTTTGGTCATTAGCCTGTCTGACACTCGATCATTCTCATTGCAGTTTATAAGGGTTTGCTGAGTCTATACAAGACAAGTTGTATATTATTGTAAAGCTTAGAATCTAAGCTTTCAAACTGTGCTGAAATTAAAAAAAACAAAATGTCCGACTTATTGGTCGTTTTGTGGTGAAGGGTCACATATGCATCTTATAATGCCCGATCAGACGGGAAAGTTTTTGTATGTAACCCGGATGAACCAACAATTCCCAGTTCTCATCAAAGATTCCAGCAAAGGTGTTCCCAACCGGGCCCAATCACTTCTCTCCAGGTATACTTCCACGAATGGTAATATAATTTCTTGTTAATATTATGTAAGTGTGATGAAGGCCCAAATCGATAAATTCCGTCCAGGTCACCGACTTATAGTTTAAACAGTGATTTTATTCATAAATTATAGCATGCAATTATTACAATTATATAACACGTCACTATGTAAAATGTACACAATGCGCGTATATAGAATGGAATCTCACCTTCTCACCTTACTGGACTCAAAAAGTTAAGAAGACGATAGGTCGGATCTCGCCTTCTCGCCTTCTCGCCATCTCGGACCAAAAAAGTCGAGAAGACGATGAAGTATCTCGTCATCTCGGTGGCACTTTTAAGCTTCCGTATGCCTCTACCAAAAGCCACGAGAAAATGACAAAATTTCCACGTGCACAGCTCCCACAGGCGCTCCCAAAGCGCGCCTTGTCTAGAGAAGCCTAATTACTGACTATGACTAGCAAAACCAAAACAAATATTCGCTGTAGATTGAAACCAAATCCCACCAATGTCCCTAGCCTAGGTTGCCATGAAGACAGCTAGCACCGAATTTATTTCACCGACAGATTGACAAAATAATATTAAACCTTCATTTTTATTTTTTATGAATATATATATACTACCAGAAGCAGCCCGTGGACATCCACGGGCGCTAGCTGTGTTTATGATTAATCACCGTACCGTATATTTGTTACAATAATCAAGTGAATAAATAAAAAAGTCGGGCAAAGTTATTTTTACCAAGAAGAATTTACAACATGTCCATTGGCGGACCCGGGGGGGGGGGGGGGGGTGCTTCTGGCCTGTGCCATCCCCATCCCCCTCCCCCCGTTCAATGGCAGGAAAGTATGCATTTTGACCATAGACGATCCGCCCTTTTGTTGATTGTGCCCCCTTTTAGAATGAAACCTTCTTTTTTTTTTTTGCTTGTCAGAGAATTATGGAGGGACGCCCATAACCACCCCCTCCTGAGCGAATTTTCTAGGTCTGACGAAAAAAAAATTCTCGCCACACCCCCCCCCCCCCCCAAGGTCTGCCTTTTCCAAAAGTTGACAAACCTGCACTTGTTTTCCCCGCCTTATACTAAATTCTGGATCCGCCCCTGATCATGTGAATATGTATTATTTATCCAAAGCTTGCATGAGTTCTGAAGAAAATTCCTTTTAATCTTGATGAAAATTGATGATATGGATATAATAATGTTCGAGTAGAATATCCATGCATAGACCTAGAGGGAGCGATTTGATCTTGCCATGTTTCTGTGGTTTATTAATACTCAGAGTAACATCCATAATTAGCGGTACGTCCCCTGTAAAGGATGCAATAATGAGAAAAAATGAATTTGTCATTTTATTTTCAGGGGGATTATGGCCCCCTTATATGGTCCATTGTCATCCCATCACCCCCAGGGCGAGGGGAGAAGGGATTAATATCATTATACGTATTCATAATCATTATGGAAATATTTTCGAAGGAATTTTCTGATAAAGTGTCAAATTACCGGTAGTGAACGTCGTGAAACATACACACTAAACTGTGTGTGTGACCATGAAGCTTCAAATGATGTAACTCTATACCTGTATGATGATCTGTACACGTACGTGCGAACGATGTAACACGTGTGTATAATACTGTACTGTACACTGAAGCCATGCGGATATATGGCCATGCTGTTCTTTGGCATAGCTCCCCTTCACAGGGAAAGGTATATGGGTTTGCTGGGCCTGAAGCTACAAACCCGCTTCATGGGTTGGTGGAATTATTAGGCCTACTCCCTGCGGAAATTCAACGTTTAAAAATGAATTTATGAAATATGGACGGGACGTCAGCCCTCAAGAAGTGCCTCCCACCACCCTAAGAACCCTTCCCCACCCGTGGGTACCAAAAGGCGGTGACCGAAAGGGCCAGGGGAGGAGCCTATTTGAACCAAAAAAAGAGCCCGAAATCCTTAGTGTATTATATTATAAGATATATATATATATATATATATATATATATATATATTATATTAATTTATTTACTTCTTTTAATTTATTAATCTTTTTTTTATTACTTTTTATTATTTTTCATTTATTTATTTATTTATTTATTTATTTTTTTTTTTTGGGGGGGGGGGATTTTGAACAATGACAAGCTGAATAACGAAATTATTTGGTAGCTTTGTTAAATTCCTTGACTCTATTCAAAGGATTCCTTAATCTTATGCCAATTATCACTTTAAAGAAAGAAGTATTTTTTTTTTATAATAAGAATAGTTGAAAGTTTTACCTCCATATGGAGCACACGTGTTCTCACTTGGTTGCTTTTAACCTCTCCCAAATAACACTTTGATTTTTTTTTCTTCTTCTAAGATAACCCTGTCCTGAAGTTTAAGTGAATCATGAGTTTTAAGAAGCCAGCGATTTCCATGTATGCTTTGGGTATTATTGTATGCAAAAAGTAGAAATATCGTTTCGTTCAGTGTCTACAACGTTTCATGCAGATGTTTGTTTTCCAACTCATGTTTAGTATAGCGATATCGTTTTGAAAGCGCTGTCACAGGTCAAATATTTAGAATGGTGAACTTACACATTATACTTTCATTTTACTTGTGTCAGTAGAAGTCATTCGAAGTGTAATCTCCGTTTTCCTCCTAGAGTAGTGACCGATGAAACGGACTAGTCGTTTTCTCATTACAGGCTTATAAATACACAGAATACGTTGGAGTTCATTGATTCCTTTCTTCTTTGTAATTATAATGTCATTGTTTGTAATGGCGCACCTGTTATTGCGCCCTTTATTAGGACAATGCACAACGAAAACATCATCATTGGAATTACTCTTTCAAGATAGTTGCAATGCAACACTCAATTCACAAGCCATGCGTATGTTGAATTTGTATTATGAATTTAATCTAAACCCCTCAAAAAAGTTCTGCAATTCAACTTTAAGCCTTGATATCTTTTTGGCGGCTTTTTAATCATTCTTGATTTTTAGATCATTGGAAAGTTCACTTATCCACCTTCACATCCATGCCCCATCTGTAATGGTTATGTCATCCTTGAATGCACAGCACCCCTGAATAGGGGCAAAGTCAAAAGCGAAAAGTTGCAAATTGAATGGCTTACTTTATTGGGAAAAAAACCCCAAACATTATTAGTTTCGTTTACGGAGTACAAATTAACAATTACTCTTAATATTATCTTTATATATATAATATGCCGAAAGATTTGTTTACAAATTAAAAATTATCTTTATTGTTGACCAAATAATTGTGTTACTGAGGAGGACGATTCATAGGTCATAGTCTATTGAAATATAATACAACACAGTAATTATTAGATTTTTACTAATCGTTATTGAAACCAAAATCATTTATATGTTTGTTGTTTGCAGCAAAATATTTTCACATCTAGCAAAATATTAAAAAAAATCATATTCATTACGGTGTACGATGTAAAAGCGGCGTGTTACGTCATGTAATAAACATTCGATTTGTACGAGCATCCTAACGCTGAAACAAAAATCGATTGTAACTTATAAAACATAAAATAGGCAGATGTATTGGTTCACTTTTTTATCCAATCTATCAGACAAACTTTTCACCTAGTTTGTGGCATCTGACGAATGCCCAATATTTCTCTGACAATGAAGAATACGTGCAGGTTCGGTGGTCTGCAATTCCGTAAGCACAGTTCTTCACTAATGTCATACTGTACGAGCCGACATCCCACTAGTTAAGCTCCCCGAATCCAAGCTGATGACAAATGTATGATGGCTTCAAGTACTTATTCATAGCCCAATTCGCCGCAGACCAGAACTTATAGTACAGGTAACTCTACCTACCATCTATCGCCCACGAACGGGACTGATACGAGCTTTATATAGAAATCGATTATCCCAGTCAAGACAAATAATGAGAACAAAACAAAGTTGTATGCGATATTCCGTGGTTTAATAATTCGAGTAGCATTATCGAAGTTAGAATCCGCTCCATCGAATTCCATAATCATTAACGATAAGCATGACATAATTATTATGGTACTCCATATACATGTAATATCATATGTTGAGGCCTCGTGAGATATATTTCCAACGGGCCCAGGCTCTTTGATTTTCACTGTATAATATATATATATATATATATATATATATATATATATATATATATATATATATAAATGTGAAAGAAATTGCGAGAAAAACGTTGCGTAGCTCAATCAAAGTTCCCCAGAGCTATCCTCCCTTTTGGAATTTTTTTGCAAAGGCTGAAAAAATGTCTCCGCCGGGAATCGAACCCGGGTCGTTGGCTTAGAACGCCAATGCCTTAACCACTAGACCACGGAGACGGGTTAGTGGTTTCGGCGACACCAGATTCAATTGACCGACAGATTGACAAATCCTCAACCTTATTAATTAATTCCTTTGTCGGGGGCAGGTGAGTTTTGAACAAAGACAATTCTCGCAATTTCTTTCACATTTGTATTTAATTCCACGAGATTTGCCAAAGCTGTTGTATATGTTATTTCCTTACACTTGTATATATATATATATATATATATAAATATATATATATAAGATTCCTAATGAAACTTACTCAATTTAAAACTCGTGGCAAGATTTCTGAGCTTGCCGCAACAAATCCCAATTTGGAAGGGGGAGCTGAGAAATCTTGCCATGGATTCGGGCAAGCTGAGAAATCTTGGGGTGTCTACAAAACTAAGACCTAAGACCTAAGACCCAAGACCTAGATCATATCCATACTACAAACAAAAAAAAAAAAAAAAAAAAATCAAAACTAAGACCCTGTGTTATTTATACTCATGGATGGGCGTGGAGCATAGTCTGTACTTCAGAGCCAGTTATTGAAAAACTTCAAAACTAAGTTTTGAAGATGGTTGGGTCTTAGTTTTGAAGTTTTTTCAATAACTGGGTCTGGAGTACAGACTATGCTCCACACCCATCCATGTGTATAACACAGGATCTAAGTTTTTAAGATGGTTGGGTCTTAGTTTAGAAGTTTTTTTCAACAACTGGGTCTGGGGTACAGACTATGCTCTACACCCATTCATGAGTATAATAACACAGCGTCTTTGTTTTGAAGATGGTTGGGTCTTAGTTTTTTTTTTTTTTTTTTTTTTTTTTTTGTAGTATGGATATGTTCTAGGTCTTGGGTCTTAGGTCTTAGGTCTTAGGTCTTAGTTTTGTAGACACCCCAAGATTTCTCAGCTTGCCCGAATCCATGGCAAGATTTCTCAGCTCGCCCTTCCCACGTAAATTTCGCGGCAAAATTTCTCAGTTTGTCACGTGACCAACGTGGGGAGATACTGATCAAAATCCATCCACGGCCAATCTGCAACAAGATTAAGCTGGTCACAACCTACCTGGCAAACGTGGGATATTATGCGTTATTTTTTCGATTGTTCCAAAACCAAATTCGAACCCTTCATCTCAGGAAGCCTCTCGTTATAAACTGTTCTGCTTTACAAAATAATGTAAGCAGACTGAATATCAGAATGTGATGTGGCCAAAAATTAATGCCCAATAAAAGGGTATTTTTGGACGCGCTCCAGCAAGGGCAAAACGCCCGACCCAAAAAAAACCTGCTGCCAAAATTGTAATAAAAATTATGAAAGTGGTGAAAGCCAAAAGTGTTCCAAAATATTGAAAAGGGTGCCGGACGGAATTCCCCTGCAGCTCACATGAAAGTGCAACCAAGCTTATTGCTCCAGAGCGCGAAGACAAACCAAAATTATTACACTAAGACCCCATCCTGTTATGGTGGATGTGTGGGGAGGAGGAGGGGAAAAATTATTATACGAAAACTGGTAGAAGCAATCAGGGAGAGTCAAATCATGCTACTTCGAATAAGACCACGAAGAAAAGTGGGAGAGAAGTTGGAAATCTCCATCGCCGAGCCTGATTTGCATAAACAAGCTCGTAAAAAAGGGGGACCCTGTTGTGCCCGGCCTTGGCGGGCGGGGAGATTTCCAACTTCATCCTCGGTGTCTAGACGTGGGATAAAGGCTTCTTAACGCACGTCATACGTTAAAAGGTATTACTGTTAGTAATAGTAGTAGTAGTAGTAGTAGTAGTAGTATTATAGTAGTAGTAGTAGTAGTAGCATTTTCATGATTGTTAGTAACATTAATTACACCTAGCTCTACTTCCAAGGCAACCATACTAAATTAATTTACAATTTCTTCCCAGCCTGTAGTGTGCACACATTGATTAAATAAAAGAAAATGAAAATAATTAATCCTTTTAGCAGCTTCCAGTGACACTAATAAGATATAGAAGGGGTGGGATGTTGGAGCATAATTCTCAATTTGTCTGTTGTGAAAGTTAACAGGAAATTTTAAAAAGGGTAGCTAGAAGACAAAATAGATCAGGACGAAGCAAGAAAACAACAATGGACATTTAAAGGAATTCAGGGCAGGTGAAGCCCGGTTAAGACCGAAATTCGCCAGTAACTCTATAGATTATGTGTAAAGTTTTGGTATCCAATTTAATATTCAATTTACAAACTGTTTTTAGAATAAACTCTGCATAATTATGTCGAATTTGCACAAGAGAAAACCTCCACGTTTGAAACGATTTTTCAAGGTACCCTGCTTATACCTCTCCAGTCAAATTCAGCTTCTGCTGCTGAAGTGAGTTTTGAAACTGTGTTTTGAATTTGGGTTTCTAAGCTATGAAAACAAAATCACGAACACAACCGTGTTTTGAACGAAACCAAACCTGTGATTCAGGCCTGTGAAGAAAGGGGGGAGGGTGGGTAGAATTCTGAACGCGCCCTAAATCACATTCTAACCATTTAGGATCAGTTTGGTTTTAATATAAGTATTATTATTATCATTACATATATATATATATATATATATATATATATATACTAAATTGCATCACTCCCTTGTGCGATTGTCTTAGGTATTGTATAATTTCACTCATTCAGCTGCGAATGATATGCAGAAATTGTTAATAATTCAGTACTTTTTTAAGCTTCAGGCGCTTTGCGTTGACGAGTAATTTTAGCCCTTAAACAAAAATCAAATCAAACCATACTAGCCTTTCCAAAAATCAAAAAAGGAGTAAATAGAAATGGAGGCTTAAAGTAAAACAAAGACCAATCATCAAAATATAACAGGTCTACAGTTTACTATTTGAGCCTTGCGTAGTTTATGTTTATGTTTCTTGAATAAGTGTTCGTAAACACGGTCACATTTTTTTCACAATCTTTCCTCTGGAAGGTTTTTTTCCGTCTTCATATATAGAGTGAAAGGGAATTTTGCCAAGATATTATTGATTTTACGGGCACAGATTGCTTATTCGTGTACTCCTACCATTTATGTACAATGTTGGTACCTATATATTGTGTGGGGCAGGAATGTAGCAACCTCCCGTCTTTGTTAAAACTTGTGATGAATAATTTTCTATAGAAAAATAATATTTCTCTCCCCCAAATTCCTAGCGCTTTCAGATAATCTTGGATTATTTGTGTTTTGGTGATTTAGACATATAGATCTATAGGGCTTATGCAAGGGTTGGTCTGAAAAAATGACTTGATGTTTTTTGGTCTGAAAATATGACTCCCTAATGTTTCAACTGTTGATGCTTTTTGCAAAACTTAATTTTAACATTTTGAGATGATAATGTGACGGATGATGTGTATGTGAGTGTTTGTGTGTGTGTGAAACCGATGACATCGGTAGTAATTCAATAGGTCATCGGTTGTCAACAATTGGTGAGGTTTATTCCGTCAATGAATTTTGTGACGCAATTCAATAGTGGAGTTATCGGTTGAAATTCGAACAATAGAAAACATAGATGTGTGTGTGGGTGGGAGGGTGAGTGTGTGTGTGTTTTCTTATCAGGTCACGGGGGGGGGGGGAGGGGGGGGTATTGTGTTTGTGAATCACCACCACAGCACGGTGCATCGCCTCGTCGTAACTTGGTGCTCTGAGGATTGAGCTATCAGTATAAGGGAGTATACCCCAAAAAATATTTACCACTACAACACTGCTACCAATATATGTTAGACTCACGGCTTAACAGTTTTTGGTTACATTGACATTTCATCATCCCATATTGCCAGATTAATAGATGTCAAATACTTCCAACGGGGCTTGATTTTGTAAAAGATTTTATTTTCTTGTTTAAAATAAAGTATATTTAAACTTTATTTCATTCTATTTTTTTCTTGAAGTCATTTTGTTGGTGGTCAAGCAGCCTGGTTTACTAGATTAATAAGCCAACTCACTATTTATGTTGTAATTTCAAACCTTATTTATTTTGGGTGAGAAATTCACATCCATCGTGACATTTTGGGAGCTTGTCCTGGAGTTGTTTGACCATAACTTACCCACTTTCTAATGACTGAATAATGCTTATGATGCACCAATATTCAATGTTGCATTCATATTCTGATATGTAATATAAAATGCAATAGGGGTTTATAAACCAGGGTATTGTAATATCAGAAAACATCCTTTTCTTGATGGGCTTAGATATTTTGAGAATTTGGGATATTGAAGATAAATTGAAATTCAGTAATCATTTATTTGTGGGACATTAGAAATTCTGTCCGTCAGTTTACTGATATATATATATAAGGAATGAAAAGTCCGTATACGATGAAAAAAATCGAATTTTCGGCCGTAGGCCTTCATCAGGAAATGATGAAAATGTATTAGATAGGTACACAAAAGAGCGTGAAGCGCAAAAAAACAAAAAAACAAAAAACAAAAAAAAAACGCAAAAGCTCCATGGATACCAGCGCAACCATGGTAGAGATCAGGAAGGAGAGAGAGAGAGAGAGAGAGAGAAAGAGAAAGAGATAGAGGCGTAATAGAGCAGAAGCGCAGAAAGGGAGAAAGCTCCATGGAAAATCGCGCAACCATGGTAAAAGAATTTAAAGAGGAGAGAGAGAGGGAGAGAGAAAAAGAGAAAGTACTAGAGATAGAGGCGTAATAAAACGTCATAAAAGAAGAACTACACACAAGCAAACAATATATATATATATATATACTTATATATTGGGTCATGTTTACCAGTGCTCACTTAGCATACTGTAGTGAAGAATTTCAGGTATACTTTTTGAAGCATTTTGAATATTTACTTTATTTCTGAATATGTTTTGTGTATACTGATACTTGGAAATTTGTCTTTGAAGGAACTCTTCATTGTCTGGTTATAATATACATTATAACAGTTTTGGTATTCACATACTAGTTGTGGTACTTTTGGTATTAAGATGCGATGCGGTATTGTGACAGAATTTGTGGAAGAATTGCTTAATGGATTTACTATGTTTCATCATGACTTTGTACAGACTTACTTTATAAATGACAACAATGTAAAACAGGATGACTGCTCGGTTAATGCAATATCATTGCATCGTAACGCTATCATTAGTCACCAGTGGCGGAGGTGTGCAGAGGGGGCACGTACCCCGGGCTGTACTCTGAGTGGGCGCATAAGCAAACAAAAGAAGAAAAAAAGCGGGACAAACACAAACAAATTAAAGGCAGGAGCTTGTTAAATATTGTGTCCCCAGATGGGATACAAGTGCATATAAAAGCAATTTCAAAGTATAGATCATTCGAAAGAAAAATAAATTTGCCATGTAGTTGCTTTGCTAAATTCCACAGATATATCCTTGGATTAATTTTGCTCCCCCAAAATAGGAATGTTCAACATTAAAACAATATATTTGACTAACGGGTACATTAAGTCGACACCTAACAATGCAGTTTATTCCGTCATAATAGCGACCCCTACATTAGGTCGACAGTTGAACAAAGAAAAAGAACAAAAACTGTCCTCCTAATGTACCCATTAGTCGTTTATATATATTGCTAGGTCCCTGTATTCCGTCGGATTTTTTTTTCTAAAAAACACTATCAATCATACCATTCTTTTGAACACACTTAGTTCATTTGGTGCCAAAGCTGAGATCAGTTAGGTACATGTACCAATTACGTAATATCGGTTTTATTCGGAAATATTTGTCCTAGTCTGCCACTGAAAAGATAGTTCACGCCTTAATTTCCTCCCATCTCGACTTTGACAATGCCCTTCCGTTCAATATACCCCAAAATCTGTTGTCCAAGCTGCAGAAGCTTCAAAATGCTGCGGCTCGCATTGTTACCCTGTCCACCAAGCGTACTCATATCTCCCCTGTTTTGCAGTCGCTACACTGGCGCCCTGTCAAACATCGCATTATTTTCAAAATTGTGTTGCTCACTTTTCACTGCGTTCTCGGTTCTGCTCCCCAATAAAATACCTCTTTAATTCAAAATTACACCCCCGCGAGATCTTTGCGCTCATCCACATCCAGTTCTCTTGTGATCCCTAAAGTCGCAAGATCTTGGGGGAAAGATCATTTGCCCATGCGTGTCTTAAATTATGGAATAGCCTTCTTGAAGACATCAAAAAGTGCATAACATCTGATTCTTTTAAAAATCATGTAAAAACATTTCTGTTTAATTCTTAATTAATTTCTACATGCGCCTTGAGCACTCCACAGAGTGGATTTGGCGCTACACTCTTAAAAATGCGGGGTCGCATATTGGGTGGTCGAATTTATTCGACCACGTTTCGGGGTTGTTTTCGATCAATAATGCTCCCGCTGCACTAAAATGACCAGTTTTTGCGTGGTCATTTTGACCCTGCAAAAACTGGTCATTTTAATGCATTCTAAAAAGGACTGGTCAAAAAATGTACCAATGCGATTGGTCAACACCATATGGGTTATTTCCAAAAATATGTTGGTCACAATGTTCCAATTTCACTGGTTAATCACAAACCATTTGAAATATTGCTTATTCATCAGCAAAGTATTGGTCCGACTTCACTTGGTTAAACGTTGGGCCATTGTCATGAATATTCATGATGTATCCGAATACCCATGAGCAACCGTAAACAACCAGAATTTATATATATAAATGACACTTGATTTTTAATTTTTTATGCAATGATTGCACTTTGAAATGTGATGAAAAATATATGTATACTAATTATTATGTTGTACATATTCAAACATGTAATTAGGTTTAAGATCTAAAAATCTACATTAGAAAATTAAATTAAAATCTTTAACCACTTTTAGCAAGCACTGCAATACAGTCCCTATATAATAAAGTAAAGGTTTTCAGGACATATAGGTATAGGATGTAGGATGTCATGCAATAGGAGAGGATAGGTTATAGGTCATAGTGAGCAAAATATACAAAATATGTTAATATTACTTGACATTAGCTTCCTTTTTTAAATCTTTGAAACGTGGATGGTACACGCGCATCCGGCAGAAGTGTCAAGCCCGTCCGACGGGAAATGACCACGTTGCGTGGTCGGAAGAAATGACCCCGTACGTTTTGACGGGGTTATAAGGTAATGATCATTAGTATGCGGGGTCAAATTATGCGGGGTCAAGTTATGCAGTAATGACCACGCAATCGTGGTTAAATTTTGACCACATTCGGGGTCGAAATGTAACCACGCTATGTCCGGTTACTTTGAGTGACCCCGCATGGCGGGGTCAATGTGATCCCGCACGGGGTTTGTGCATAGTTGATCCCGCATGCGGGGTCATTTGTAACCCAGTTTGGGACTGTTATTTTTAAGAGTGTATATAAGTTACATTTATTACCATTTATTTTGTGAATGTGAAAAGGTTACCCCAATTTGGCAGGACCTCCTAGCCACTATTTCCCAGAATAGTTATGTTAGGACAGTTACAAATTTTGAAAAACTCTTTGGAATCTGTAATGATAAGTTTGTTTCTTACTTATTTTTGTTAATGAAATATCATATTCATACTTGCAAGTTCAGTAATACTATTCCCAATACTTTATCATTCAAAGCCTTTGTTAAAAGACAGAAGGATATTGAATATTATTTAGCAAAGAAGAAAAACAAGTTAAATGCCCACTTCAAGAAATGGCGTTTTGAAATTTAATTTTCCCTATAAGTATAGGGATTCTCTTTTCTTGCCATTTGTATTTTATACCCAATGTCATTTTACTTTACCATGTATCGGTTACATAATTATGTTGACGCCTGTATGTTGTAATGCTACATGTATCCTATCATATGTGCCAGTTCATGTACATCAAGAACGATCTCCGAGATTTTTTCCTGTAACTTCTTTTTAGTTTTTATTTTGGCAATCGCATGACCTCCTGACCCCCTGCATTTCGTTTCTCGTAGCAACCATGCATGGTAGATATTTACCTCCAAGCCTCGTGCTTGCGGCAAGATACGAATTGACTTATCGGGCCGAGTCCGGGTAGCGGCATGATCTTGTGTGTGTGTGTGCATACATGTCTGTGTGTTGGACCAGGAAGAGGGAGAAGGAGAGAGAGAGAGAGAGAGAGAGAGTGGGGGGGGGGGGGGTTTGGGGTAGGGATGTGAGTGGGCACAGGTTGGGTGTTGAAGCCTTGTTTGCCTGCTACTCGGCTCGGCTCTATGAGTCGCTATCATTGCATGTGGTTTTCTGTTTGGTTTTGTTTTGTTTTTTCTCAGATTGTCAGTGAGGCCGCTATCATTAATATTATAATTCTGCCTTAAGTAGGGAGGTGAGGCAAATACTGGTTGGTGTCTCTATCATACATCCTTTGTCAGTCTCGGAGCTTGTTCCTAATCAATATTGAAGGTTTTACATAATTATTGATCTGCCTATTTTTCTTTTTCTTTTTATATATATATATATATATATTTTTTTTTTTTATATTCTTATCATGTCAATATTTTGTAAATATTGTGATTCTTGATGATTTATAATAAAAGCATAAATATAAAAAAAAAATTATAAATATCCCGTTTGTGACAGCTAAATCTCTTTACTAGAATACTTATTAAAAACCTACATGATGTCATAAAAAAAAAAAAAAAAAAAAAGTTACATTTATTACATTTATTATTATTATTTAAAATACTTCAATTTCAATTTGAAGGGTGAAAAGGACAAAGAAAAAATTTGCCGCTCGGTCGCCTTGCTCCCTCGCTTATACAATAATTCATAAAATTTGGGCCAACAACCCCGGGTTATGTGCATTAAAACTCATTTTCACGTAGTGCCATCATTTCAAATTAAAAACGCTAATTAATCTGAGTTTGGGCATGGGGTGGGGGGGGGGGGGGGGTGCGCAGATTTGACAGTTTACCCCGTGCCAGAATACATAGATACGGCACTGTTAGTGGCTCAAAAAAAAGTTCCATTCGCGAGAAGGTAATATACAGTGCTCACGCAACTTCTCTGACAAACGTCTCACCTGGTTTGTTACATCCGACGAATGCTTGATATCTTTGTGACGTTGAAGAATACATGCAGATTCGGTGATTTGCAATACAATAAGCGCAGCTGTACACGTAGGTCATACTGACGTCACTGTTATACTCATAAATATCCTATCAGTTGAGCTCCCCTCAGTTAAGCTCATTATAAATTATTGACGACTTCAGAACAATGGCCCAATCAGATGGTGACCAATGAGCATAGTACACCCTATTCAACTATCATCCGGAAGCTTGATTCTTACGACGCCTTCGTAATAATTAAGTCAATCAATTAGATGTATGACTAAATTTATTTCATCCACTTTATGTGATCATAATAATTATATGTTAAATTCTTATTTCAGTGTATCACGACAATGAAATTCCTTGTAAGTATATGCCTGTAATGTGTGTTACAAATCTACATGAATGTCTTCGGAAAGGACCTATCAAATAGATCACACCTTCTTTTGGGGGAGAATGAAGATCCATCCTTTTTAAGAAGATCAATCCAAAGACAATTGCAATACTCTTTTTGAATTTTCATATTGAGATTATTATCAAGATTAAGTAATTCGTCATCGTTATGATCGCACATGTTAACAGTTGGTGGACTTGCTTTTGATATTTCGCATAAGTCTCTGCTATAGATGGTATAGACTGTTTAGCGGATTCGTTAAGAGGGAGTTCATGGGACGATTTCAGGCCTTTATCTCCTTTCTTTTTCTTTTTCTTTTTCTATATTTGTATTGTTATTGTTATTATATATTTCTTTTTAAATTCTATTTATTTTATTTTGTTTTCTATTTTGTTTATGTATTAATTTATTATATGTATACTTTCTTGTTTGTTTGGTTTTTGTCGTTGTTGTTGTTGTTTTTTTTTTTTGGGGGGGGGGGGGGAGGTACTAAAAGTAATGAGGCCAATACGTACAAATAAATTGGTATATTTGAAAGAGTACATGAGGTCTAAAAATAGTTTCTGTAGAGATAGCCTTCATAAAACTTAACACGAAATTCAACGGTGACAGCATGCAGGAGATATTGATATTGAAAATAAAAGACTAGTCGATTGATCAGGATAGCTCACCTAACGATATATCGATTCAGGGACGACTCCTCTGCTAAGCTAAATTCTAAAACTTTGCGTTGTTGAAAACTCAAACAATTTTATGAGAAATCAATTTCAATTAAGCAAAACATGTTGAGTTTTCATTTTGTTCATTTGTTGCTTTATTTGGGTTGCAGATTCTCCGTACATTACTCCCAAATCAATTTGCGAATCGATAAATGAAGAGCTTGATTCCAAAAGGAGTTAAATCCATTTTTTTACTGAAACTGATATTTAAAGGGCAATCCAACCTTGGTCATAAGATGATTTGTGTGAAAGCAGATAAATAAGAAATACAGAATGGTAAAAGTTTCAAAGAAATCGGACAAAGGGCTAAGAAAGATAGGGATGTTTGAAAAATAAGGTCACTACATCTATGTGAATCTCAAATTAGCAATTTGGTGAGTGGATTGTGACATTTTTGTGGACAGCTCTCCCATTTGTCGTACACAAAAAATATCATTAAGTTGCGGTTTTAACCAGGATATGTTACAATAGTATGCTAAGTCTTAGGAAAATCTGATAATCTCTTCGTATGAATTTACCTTGAGTTCCAATCCTCCCCTTTTCACCTTTGCACAATACCTCGCAGTCAGAGTACTTCAATATACTACAAACCCTTATTTCTCAATAATAACATTCTGCGGGACTAGGCATTCCACTCTTTGCAAAATGGGTTAGGAACATCCATGTTAATGAGTTTTATATCATTTTAAGCGGAAAATCTCCTCTTTCATAATTAGACCTTAACTAAAAATACATTTATGGGGACTTTATGGTGGCTTTGTGGTGCCTGGTCACATTATTTTAAGAACGTTATTTCCGAATATGATGTTTCTCGGGCACCTCACTGCCGGAAAATTCGAAATAACCCCGTTCTCGTACACCTACGAACCTTTATGGAATATAATAATAATTAAATGAAAAAGTCAGAATGAAGTCAGACACCTCGGCTATGTGCGGATTTGCCGCCAATCATGCTTCAAACGTGCGTGACACCTTCGCACGAACTCCGTGGTAATTTCGCGTGAGCAAAACATTAGTAAGGCGTTTGTTAAAGCGTCATTTTTCGGGTACGTGTGTAGCTCGCGAATAGTTCGTGACATTCGCAAATTAATCGTCGCGAACGCTTGGCGAATTAACAGATGACCTAGCTGTGAAAGGACTGCGGTTGCTTCTTTGGCGAAGTCAACTGTTCTCAAGATGGACGCGAACAGTTCGTGAATAGTTTGATAAATGATCAGACGAACTGTGCTGCTTTCGCAAGACATGCGCGAGACATTCTCCAAACTATCGGAATCTATTTGAGGCTTCACGAAGGTTTTGCGAACATCACGCACGTCGTGAGTAGGTCGTGAGCACATGAGGGAGCTTTTCAAACATTTTCTAGAGCAAATCACGACCCGGGATGCTGGAAACATTCGTAAGAAACTGACGATGCTTTCGAACCCCCGCGCATGTTTGGCGAACTTTTAAATCGTGAAATACAAATGTTGGACTTTGCCTTTTTTTTTCGACATTTGCATCCTTCGCGAATCGTTCGCGTGCCCTGTCAAAACCACCTTTACTTCGCGTATCCCATTGTGTAGGCAAAATTTCCTAACATAAACCCAATCGTGTAATTTCCTTCAAACTATTCTGATGATGTAGCCTTGGTGTCTTTAGTTTAATTTACAAGAAGAAATTTACACCATGATTTGTAATATTTTCCACGGTTCAGGGGCCCGTTGCTAAGGATATTCTCGTTTATTAATTTAAGATGATGATTTGGCATGAGATGAGGTACATAAACATAACATAACATAACATAACTTCGTAAAGGAATATAAATAATTAAGCCATGTATTACTCCCAAACGTCTCACCTGGTTTGTTGCATCCGACGAATGCTTGGTAACTATTTGACCCTGTATAAAACGTGAAGATTTGGTGGTTCGCAATACCGTAAGTGCAGCTGTACACTGAAGTCATACATAAACATCCCTTTAGTTTAGCTCCATTAATTCTAGCAAATGCTTGACGGCTTCAGACGAATAGCCCAATAAGACGGATTCCACCAGATATAGTACAGTCTTATAAAACTACCATCCGTGAACCTGGCCCACACGACGCCTTCGGAAATAATTACTAAGGTTGAAGATTTGTCAATTTGTCGGTTAATTGAATATGGTGTCGCCGAAACCACTGACCCGTCTCCGTGGTCCAGTGGTTAAGGCGTGGCGTTCTAAACCAACGACCCTGGTTCGATTCCCGGCGGAGACATTTTTTCAGCCTTTGCCCAAAAATTCAAAAAAGGAGGACAGCTCTGGGGAAATTTGATGTAAGTTACGCAACCATTATACTCTCATTTCCTTTCGCATTGTATATATTTCCACGGGAGTTGCCAAATCTGTTGTATATGTTATTTCCTCAGAATTTCTGAGGGTTTCCACTGGTACGAATAACTTCAGATTAAAGTCTGGCCCTACATAAAGCTCGGACAACGACAGATCCTTCAGGGAAGGATAGCAACCATCACTTCAGGGTTATTCTTTGTATCATCGCCCACGAGGTAGAACTCATTTCATATAATGCTTCAGTGTCAACTTCAGTGGATTGTTTTCAAGGATTCACACAGAAGATGACTTTCGTCAATTTGAAATCTCGAGTTTTCCAAGGCCTTTGTTATACAATTTGGATGATAAACTTTAATTGAAAGGGGATAATTATTGTGCACACTAACTCGTACTATATTCTGCATAACGACGATTTTCTGTGAATGGTTAAATTATATTTTGTTCCGGGGAGTGATTTATATATTCCCAGATAAGGATAATATCTTATTAAACAGTCTTGAAATTGATGTAACTTGTTTCCTACTTTTATTTCTTGTTTTGTGAGAGTTGGTCAAAACAACCTAAATTCTAGACTAACATGTCAAAGTCCTTCTGGTTCTGGTGTGACAATGCTGATTTCATTCATGTGTATGATGGTGTGATGCTGAATGTTCTGAATATGGTAATGGTGTAATGACGATGGCAATTATACGGGTGATAATGATGGTATTGGTTACGTGATGTGATGCTGATTATGATCATGCATTCTACTCTGGATACAGTACATATTGCTTTAATCTTGAGCAAATCTGCTTTATTAAGGGCAGATAATGACTGGCTACGTACTGTCAGTAAACAATACAAATTATCCTTGGAATCGACTTTAAAATATTGCTATATCAGGCAAGGTTTATCCTTTCAAAGCAAATATTTTGTGCAGTTATCTAGAGCAAGTCTGCTTTATTTTTAAGGTCAGATGATAATTTTCGATAAGTCACCGCAATTATCTTTCGAAGTTTAAATTTTGATTGATTTTATAATGTTGCTATATTTAGGCAGATGGAGCAGCACAAGAGGTTAGGGGAACAATGGCGGTGGATTTTGGGTTCATTAGAAAGATTTTTAATGCGTAAATTACTGTTATCATTCAAGACTTTTCTTGCGAAAGGCCCTAAATCCCACTTTTCTTGCAAAAGGCCCTAAATCCAAAAAATAATAAATATAAAAAATCATATAAAATATTTGACGGTCGCAGGATTTTTTAAATTGTGATTATTGTTACCTGTGGTGATGTCTCTTAAACATACATGAAGATCTTCTTGAATGAAATCATAGAACTGTGTGAAATAAAAAATCTCACTTTACTAAGAAGTAGGTAAAGTGGATTTAGGGCCTTTTGCAACTCTTCATATATAGACAGATAATGTCATTGCAGGAATGAGATCTGGAACATTTTATTTGGGTGGAGCTTAGGAGGTTGGGACAAATATTTTGAACCCAGGCTCTAACGGGTGAGTAATGGCGTTCTAAGCTAGGGACCTAGGTGATTTTTTTCTTCAATCTTTGCAAAATCTCCAAAAAATTAGAACAGCAATGGATAACTTTGATAAAGCCACGCACCATAATTTTATCATTTCAATTTCTCGCAATTGTTTATCTATTCCAAAATATTTGCCAAAGAGGTTTGCTTTTGTCAAATGTATGACATTGTACTGTAAATAATTATTCGGACTCGGACATGTATTCAAGCAAAACATTATTGTAGTTAATATTTCTTTTGGTCGAAAAAAAACGGACAGATAACAAATATAAGACAAGGAAGGGGTGGTATTTTTAGCACCTTATCTCTATTTTTAAGAACTTTATCTGATCTTTAAGAAGTGTCCTGGGACCACTTTTTATCTCAGAGTGATACCTCTCGCGTGCCTTTACACATGATACGCGCAGCTTCAAACGCAAAAGGTGATTTTACAAACAATTTACAGTGATAACTACATGATACATAACATATATATAATACATAACCATAAATATACAAATGAATAATACGTTTGATACAAAGTCGTGTATACCAGTGAAGTGTAACCCCCCAAAAATGGACCGGTAAAAGCGTTGAATCTGGCCTTTGGGGATTTTTTTGGTATTGTTGGGGGGGGGGGGGACTTATTCATACATGCGTATATACTGGGTGTACGCTACGTTACGATCTATTATTTCGTTCACCTGGTAACTCGGAACAATTACAGGCAATACGATACTACAAGGTGTGAAAAAAAACCCTGAAAAGACAAGAATTGTAATTAGTAGTTAAATTAAGTAATCAAAAATTTAGAGTTTCATTACGAATTTTAAAAATTACATGATTACATGAGGCAACTCGAGTATAAAGGTACTGAGTAATGAAATAATTAACCTCAGAGTATCATACATAGAAAGACATATGGGACTGACGAATCGTGCCAGAATACATTGTATACTAGCCTTCTGGGTTTTTTATTACCATTTCACTCCCCGTAAAATGAGATGGTGGACGTCTGAATTTAATATTCTCAGGGGAGAGGGCTGCGCCGCCCCCCCCCCCCCTCCCCCGCATCAGACGATTTTAGAGTACCCCTCCCCTCCTTATTTTCCTTTTGGTCTTACTAGATATTTTTGGCCGGCCGCAAGTGGCTCATGGGCCGCACTTTAAGAATAGGGGCATTAGGGCATGGAAACAGCTGACAGTTTCGATGACACCGGATTTAATTGACCGAAATATTGCCATATCTTCGACATTCATTATTTCATATTTGTTCATTTATTGTGTTTGTTTCCTTTTGTTAATTTTGTTAGTAATTTTTTACCACAATATTGAGCACACTTGTTCTAATGTGGTTGATTTTATACTCTCCCACATACCGCTTTGATTTTTTTTTCTTCTGAGATAGCCATTTCCTCAATTTTAAGCGAATCATAAGTTTTAAGAAGCCGGCGATTTCTATGGATGCTTAAAGTATTCTTATAGGCAAACTCAGTGGAAAATCGGTTCGTTTAGTGCCTACACTGCTTCCAATAACAACAAACCCTTTTTTCAAAGTAACGTGCAGACGTTTGTTTCCCAACTTATGCTTAGTAATTAGGTTTGCATCTTCAATTGACATATTCAAAAACCTAAAAATCTAAAATATCACCTGTTTTTGAAGCCTTTAAATAAACATGTTTCGGTGTATAACCCGGTCTGAAAGTCCTTCTCCATAAATAAGATTTTATAGTTGTTATTTATAGTTTCTTTTTCTTTTTTGCTTTTTGCTTTTTTCACGCACAGTTGAGTATATGAAGAGTTTTCTTGCAAAAGGCCCTAAATCCACTTTACCTACTTCTTAGTAAATTGAGATTTTTTGTTTCACACAGTTCTATGATTTCATTCAAGAAGATCTTCATGTATGTTTAAGAGACATCACCACAAGTAACAATAATCACAATTTTAAAAATCCTGCGGCCGTCAAATATTTTATATGATTTTTTATATTTATTATTTTTTTGGATTTAGGGCCTTTTGCAAGAAAAGTGGGATTTAGGGCCTTTTGCAAGAAAAGTCTTGAATGATAATAGTAATTTACGCATTAAAAATCTTTCTAATGAACCAAAAATCCACCGCCCTTATTCACCTAACCTCTTGTGCTGCTCCACCTGCCTATGTTCAATGGGTTATAATAAACCTTGCCTGATATAGCAACATTATAAAATCAATCAAAATTGAAACTTCGAAAGATAATTGGGGTGACTTATCGAAAATCATCATCTGACCTTAAAAATAAAGCAGACTTGCTCTAGATAACTGCATAAAATATTTGCTTTGCTCGGATAAACCTTGCCTGATATAACAACATTTTTAAGTCGATTCCAAAGATAATTTGTATTGTCTACTGACAGTAGCCAGTCATTATCTGCCCTTAATAAAGCAGATTTGCTCAAAATAAAAATAATATCTACTGTATCCAGAGTAGAATGCATCATCATAATCAACATCACATCACGTAACCAATACCATCATTATCACCCGTATAATTGCCATCGTCATCACACCATTACCATCATCAGAACATTCAGCATCACACCATCATACACATGAATGGAATCAGCATCAACATCATCATAACCAACATCATCATTGTTGTTATCATCATTATTGCCATTATCATCACCATTATAACCATCACCATCATCATCGTCATTATGGAGATCGTAAATACCTTTATCGCCATTATCATTGCCATCACTATTATCATTATCTCTATCACCATTTCTACCAGCATCACATTTATCACTGTCATCATCAACATCACCATCACTTACAGTAGCATCATCACCATCATCTTTGTCATGGCTGTATTATTCATGTCATTAGAGTTAACAACAACAACCTTTTTCAATATCACACCATCCTCATATCACCTACTCATGTACATCCAATAAAATTTCATTTCATTTCATTTTTCTTTCTTTTTTGCTGGGATTGTTGGTTATATCTGCAAGCTCCATTGTTGTAGTAATTTTCAAGATCTTGATAAACTAAAGAATTTTGTGTATTTAATTCCCATAAAAAATGTCAAAAAGCTGGAAAGATTCTAACACAGAGTCTCTGGATAGATGGTTGTGTGTTGTGTGGAGGCGCGTGATTGGTCATTCATGCCAAAAACCTATTCTCTTAGCCAATCAGGATGCAGGATAGATGAATGGATATAGGGCTTTTTGCAAGAAAAGTGTTTTGGATTTAGGGCCTTTTGAAAGAAAACATAATTTTCATCTCATTTTTTAACAAACTTCCTGAAACTTTTAGAAGTTGAAATATAGCCAGTTTGATGCACATGGTAAATCTCTATTAAGGCATATAAAAAAGTGCCATATGATAAAAAATGGATTTAGGGCCTTTTGCAAGTAAGCTCTTCATATATAGAAATTGCGCGGTATCCAATAACAATTATTTTTAATATTACTATTGTTGACCAAAAATGTGTGTTACTGAAGAGTTCGTCGGTCATAGCCTATTGTAATTCAACACAACACATCTAGGATAATATTCTGACTAATTGCTAGTTCAACCCTATTTTTTTATCCGTTGTTTGCGGCAAGATATTTTCACATCTAGCATACAATGGTCCTAGAAATAATGAAAATCATAATATTTAAGGTGTACGAATTATAAGCTGCGTATTATGTCATGGAATACGCATTGGATTATACAAGAATCCGTGACGCTGAAACAAAACCGACTGTAAAATATCAAAAACAAGACTTCGAAATTATATAGGCTCATGTTTCTATTTTATATCTCAGACAAATGTCTCACCTGGTTTGTGGCATCAGACGAATGCCCAATATGTGTTTGACAATGAAGAATACGTGCAGGTTCGGTGGTCCGCAATCCCGTAAGCATAATTTACACTTGTGTCATACTGTACGAGCTGCTTATTGTAAAGACTTACCACTATTTCGACTCATTGAATCCAAGCTGATGACAAATATTTGACGGCTTCAGAAACCTGTACGTGGCCCATTGCGACGAAGACCAGAAATTATAGTGCAGGTAACACTACCTACCACACCAATTTAATGCATGATTGGAGGCCCATAATCTGTGATAACTAGTTACCGCCGCGCGAAGCAAGGGCGGTACTAATTTCAGTCGATTCTGTCCCGATGTTTATTTGCTTGTTTGTTTGTTAGTGCTCTAACATTTGAATGGTTCCATTTCAGTTCACCAAACTTTCAGCGAATCTTCAACTAAGTAATATGCGGTTTCCTATTGAATTCCACGGTCACAGGTGCATCTAATTTTTGTTATTATTGTTTAAAATTAATTTGTTTGATGTTATAGCGCCCTTTACAGCCCTTTATATACACGTACCGTCATTGGCCTCTGCATCACGCAGTGTACGAAAAAGCACCGCAACATAGTATCTATTGAGTTATCGTATCGCGTGCGCAACGGTGTGGATCAAAACTTCAAAATTTTTGCCAGCTGTACGTAATCTGCATAACAATCGCCGAGAGCTAGCTAGCTCTTTGACAATAATGTGTACCAAGGAAATGTGATAGACAGTGACCGTGAGTGAGACGATAAAAAGGAAGCAAGAACCAAAATCAGATATTTTCATTTTCTTGGACGCAATGGGTGCAAGAACAGCATGATATGATAAGGTAAGACACCTAAAAAAAAAAAACAGGTAAAAGTAAAACTTGTGCAATTTGTGCCCCAAGCAATGATTTAAGGGAGTCGCCGTAGACTCTCGTTAGTGTGTACAGTGTAAGCCCACATGTTTTTTTTCACAGCCAAGGATAGTAACGGTGCCTGAGTGGGCCTAACTTACAGCCGAGTAGATCTAGACGGTAGACCTAGAGAGGAATAACTGTTTGTTCTGGGGATTTATTTAACAATTTCCGATATGTTTCGATTCTATCCCCAGTACAAACAGGAGTTCGTTACCGCATGCCTCAGTAGAGGCTCATGCGAGTGCTAACCACTCAGAGCACTGGGAGCTTTTAAGTTTCATTTCAAAGATGATTTTTAGGTTTAGTTAACCCATTGCTTACGGGAACCGAGCGGACCCCGTATTAAGCCTATGGGAATGAAAAAAAAAATCAGTTGTCAACGGGTTAATACAAAATGTGAATTTGTACGGAATGCATTTAATAAGTTTACTTTTGAAACCCTGAAAAGGTTTTCATTTAATGAAAATCATAAACATGAATACATTACCGAGGTATGAGGCTTCCGGCTTAGTTAACACCCGACCAAGGTTCGCATTCATGGGTAAAAAAAAGCGAGCGGATAAAATGCCTTGCCCAAGGACATAAACACCAGACATAGGGTTCGAACCCGCGACCCTCAGATCCAAATACGAGAATCCCCATTCACTACACCACAGCGCATCCGCAAGTAATTCTTATTGAATGGTAATGAGGTGGGACACTACATCGCGCAGGCGCGGCGGTTCACTGTTGCTAAACAGTATCAATCTAGTTAGTATTTATTTTCTTATCTATTTCTTTCTCTTGTTTGCGTTTTCGCTCTCCATCCCTCGTACGTAGATACGCAAAGGCCCCACTTATTTTAAATTTGATGTTGATTTGTTCTTTTTTACATAACCGAGGATTGGATTGGATCAAATGGAAACCTCATAAAACATATATTTAGGAGCTCAACATTTATTTGTTATGTTATAATTCATTGTTATTTCTGTAGATTTTGAAATGGCAAACAGGCGGAGCGTTAATCATTAAAGAAAAATTAAGCAAAATAGGCAAAATGATAGAAAGATAAACCAACTGAATTAAGAGCGAAAAACATAGAGAAAGAGAAAGATGATAGAAGAAAGAATATAAAGATTAATATATGAAGATATGGAAGAGGTGATAGAAGGTTTCAAGAATAACACGACTGAAGCAAAGACGGAAAATGATAGGATAAAAGCAAAGGAATAATAACATATCGAAATATAAAGAAATGGTGGAATGATAGAGATATGCATAAGAGAAGATATCGAAAAAGTGAAATTAAAAACAAATAGCAAAAGCAAAGTGGACTAAAACAATAATTGAATATTCTCTACAATAGTTATTGATCAATTAACTAATCAGTCAAATTAGTGACTAGATAATTTACAAAGCATATGTAATCAATTCATGCCACGCTCAATCAGGTCATCCCCCCCCCCCCCCCCCCCCCCCCAACGAAGTCGCCAAAAATTAATATTTATATGTATCAGGGCAATGTGTACCTAGTATTGATTAAAGTTTATACAGCCCCGGGGGTCAGTGAAAATGTCCACTCTTGGGAACCCCCCCCCCCCCCCCTTTGCATGAACAGTGCATTGATCGTGTTGATTATAACCAATGGATTAGCTATATTGCAGCAGTTTAGGGCACTAGCACGATGGTGGTGGTGGGGGGGGGGGGCGGGGGGTAGCAAGGGACCCAAAACCTAACGCTATTTCATTTTCACGAGCATCCGTCATTGCCAAACTCCGTTGACCCGTTTAATGATCTCCCTCAATGCATGCAATGGTCAGAGGGTAGTCCGTAGTCCTAGCAAGAGGTCAAACAATAAATAAGCCCACTTGGTCATTAGAGAAACGATGATTAGACCAAATATTTATTAGACTAAAAAAATAAAAAAAAATAATTGTGGTTTACAATTTTACTAATAGGACCGTCTACAATAGATGTTCAACAGAGGATAACTTTCTATGATAAAGGTATTGTTTATCGTTTTTTCGACATAACAATTTTTCAAAATTTGAATTTTTACAATTAACGCCAAGCCTCTATTCTTACACTATATATTTTTACTTTTATTTCGTTCAAACGAAAGTCAAAATTTATTCTCCTAATTTATCAAAGGAAAACTATATACCTAAGATTTTAATACCAATCTAAGCCCATTTAATGTCCTTCACCTTTTCTCGAAGGTGTCTATTCTTTCCAATACACATTCCTGTTGTCTTGGTTTTATTTATACAAAGAAGATATCAGTGAAAATTCATCAAAAATTTGAAACAATAATTTAAGTGAATCTGTATCTTGACAAAAACATGTTATATCATCAGCGTACGCTGGTTATCATATTCTTTTCCCACCTACTTCAGAGCCTCTAAAACTTTCACTATTTGTTATTCTCCTACTTGTTATTCTCCTTAAAAAATCAAACCCTAATATGAATAGGAGGGGAGCCATGGGGTCACCTTCAAGTACTCCTCTTGAGATTCTGAAAAATCATGTAATAAAACCATTTATCAATACACAACTGATTACGCCATTGTGTAGTGTTTTACCCATTTTAGTAAAGATGGACCCGAGTTATATGCTTCTAAGCAATTGATCGGGATTGCATGACTGATAAAATCAAACGATTAAGTCATATCTAATGCTGCAATGATGCCTAGTAAATCTTCCTCTTCAGCATAATACATTAGATCTGATATCAGCCTAATCCCTTTTCCAATGTATCTTCCTTTAATAAAGTAGTTTGATTACTGTCCACTACTTTTCCAATAACTCTTGATATTCTTTTGGCCAGGCTCTTTGAAAGTATCTTATTTGAATCTACATTTAAAGGTACGTTCACACGTAGAGAGATAGCATCGATGCTATCTAGGTTTCGAGACTATTTTGGTCATGACCAGATAGTTTTAAGACCAAACGCTGTCTGAACGCAGATAGTCACGAGATAGAAGCGAGTTGGAGCTAGGTTTCGAAACTATTCTGGCAGCGAGTAAATCTCAGGATCCAGCGAAAAGCATCGATGCTTTGCGGTAGACCACCCACCGCGCGTGTGACAATTTCTAATGTGAACGCAATCGCTGCTTCATTCGCTGCTATCTTCACTCGCAACTATTATCATTCTGTCTGTTTCATCTGGTGCTGTAATGTAATGTATGTATTCATGTGATGTAGGAGTAAGTAGGCTACTGTGTATAACTGTGTGGTAAGGGAGGGTTTTTGTTTTTGTTTTTGTTGTTTTCCTTCTTTTTATCTTTTTCTTTTTATATATAGTCTTTAGATATTGATTTACATGTGCTTACCAGATAATAGTGTGCATGTGTTTTATTTTGGTATAAGATTGGAGTTTAGTCAATTATTGACATGTACAAGGTTTATTTAAAATTAATTATTATTTCAACACATGTATTTGCTAGTTGATTGTATTATCCATAAATTAATTGTTATTTTGTTATGTTGTTATGTTGATTTATGAAGACAAATAATATATTATTCAAAACAAAAGCTTCGCGTGATGTGACCCTTGTGCACAAACTTCCGCGCGTTTTGACCATGCATATATTCCAATTACACTGGGGTCACCGTGTGTGGCGCAGTAATTATTGTTTTGGCAGCGAGTGAGCGATGAATAGGCACGAGTGGGTGATAGAAGCAAGTCGATCATGCCCTGTCTGAACGTACTGGAAATAGTTTCGAGACTTACATAGCATCGATGCTAACATAGCATCGATGATATGTACTACGTATGAACATAAATGAACTTAAATGTGTAATAAGACGCCAACTGTTATTATCTTGTCATTGTTTGGTTTGGGGATTAATGTAATCAATCCTTGTACATTTGTATTTGTAAGACATACATGAGTTCCTTTTAAATCAAAGGCTTCAACCAAATGCTTTGAGATTAAAGGCCAGAATTTCACATCAAATGCAACAGTTAGCCAATCGTTTGCTGGGGTTTTGTTTTTTGCCATTTAAAAAAATTCATTTCCAACTTCAGAATTCGTTATCTTGCTTCAGAAGAGGCTTGCCAAGCTTAAGTATGTTGTTCAATCTTGGTTTGCTCAATGTACTCTTTAAAAACTGCATCAGACACTCGATAATTATTTTCAAATAACTGTTGAAAGGATTTTTTTACAAAATTAGGAATTTATGTTGCCTTCTCAATGTTTCCACTGTCCGTATTTAAAAAAAATACCTCAATATTGGTTCTTTCTACATGACCTTTCTCTAGTGACAAAAATATGTTTAGAAACAAAATATTCTCAAACCAAGAGCATTTTGACCCCAAGATCGCCCCATTGGCATAACAAACCTATATTTTATGTAGTTCCTGCTCAATTTCCTTTTTTTACAAAACATCATCTCTCCTTTCTTAATCTGCAATAGTTCATTTATTTCCTTCAGTTCTTTTTCCATTCCTTTTGTCTTCTTTCTCACATTTGTTTTTATTTTTTTGAGAATGCAATAATGAATTCTCTTATCTTAAACTTAAACCAATCCCACAACATCCCTTTATCACTCATGTCTTCATAACCATTTACCCATATTGGGTAATTCTTGCTAAGGTTTCAACATAGTCTTTATCATTCAATAAGTCATTATTACATTTCCCAGAGGATGGGCCAGTAACCACGCTGAAAAACGTTTTCGGCTTTACTATAGAATACCCTACAAAAATGCAGGCAGGCAAAATTCTAAACAAAATCTGAAATTTACGAGAATTAAAATTAGTAATAATAGAGTACACTCAAATTCAAGTTCTCGCAAATCGTCTACGAGATATCGCTTGATAGGGCCTCGTCGGCTGTAACCGAACGGCCCGGTCCTGCTGCGAACGAGCTGTAATCTCGTTTCGTACCTTCACTTCAATGCAAAGAGTGCAAAGACGCTGCACTTTTGCTTCACTCACATGTACGAGCTGCAGGTTGGAGTTACCAAGGTATGGCTAGATCAAATATGCATTGAAATACTTTAAAACAATGCTGATTTTTTTTTTCTCCATATGAAATTCGTAAAAAAAACGAAATTCATGACTTTGAGAAAAATGAAACAAAGTGAGCACCACACACTTTCCTATGTGCAAACGCCGGAAATCACAATTATGCACACACGTCTCCAGCGTAGCTCTACGGGATACGACGTCATCAAATCTAAGCACGTTTGGACGTCCATAGCTGCCCTTTTTCGAAACTCTCGAGTTCGAGTGTTTCGAGAGCGATTACTCTGCTGGCAGAAAACGAAATCACACGCAATTGACATTGTTGTATTATGTGGCTTATAAGCTTTCCATTGATGTGCAATTGGTCTAAATAATTTTCCTCTTCGGATAGGATCTTTAAATATAGAGGGAACATTATATTAACCTCAAACGTCTCATCTGATTTGTGGCATCTAACGAATGCTTGGTATTTGCTTGTATATGAAAAATACGTGCAGATTTCATGAATCGCAACGTCGAAAGGCTGTACACAGAAGTCATACAAGGTGTGGAACGTACGTACACTTCTCATCAGTTAAGCTCCCTTAATACAATCTCATGCCATATACTCGATGACATCAGACGAAAAGCCCAAGAAGAAATCCACCCAGGGCTATAGTACAGTGTATTTCAACTACAATCTAAGAACTTGATGCATACGATCACTCTATGATTCCATTTGAAGACTCGTGATTATGATTCTTGATAAGCCTCTATGACGTTTATAGCAAAAAAGAGGCATTGACGCATTATATGTTTTCCAAATTTAGAGCTTTACCACTTCAATATAAAATTTAGCACTTGAGTGCCGCAAATGCATGACATAACAAAGATTTCTTCATATCCCCGTTTTCATTTCGACCAAAGAGAAGAAAAGTACGACAAATATTAACTGTATACATATTAGGGAAATTCATTGGAAAAGAAAGGGCAAAACGTGCCCGCACTAGCAGTGAAAGAATATTTTGATGATTGATATTGAGTTTCTCCAATGCTGAATGGGCCCAAAGTCATTCATTTGCATTTTTTGTCGTTCTTCTCTCTAGGATTCCGAGAAGTGGTTCGAAGTTTGAATCAAGTGATCACTAGTGATTAAAGGTTTAAAGTTGACAATGAGTCAACTAGAAAATGACATTCCTTTGACCAATAAGGCTATTCCAACTGCCATTTGTAAGCTTGACCTGGACCCTGCCTGAATATTGATCAGGACCGTAGATGAGTTTAATGCCTACTTCACTTGGTTCTTGATTTAAGCTAGACGGTTACGATCTTTGTCTAACAGCGACCAACCTCCAATAATGTAAACTGCCGTATTTGTCGGATGGAAAATGTAGTTAGCCGGCTCGATCTGTTTCTTTTGGAGGTGAATGCACGCACATACACGCATGCACACACACACACGCGCACACACACACCCACACATACACGTTTACATGGCTTTACTTCCGAGGACAACTATTGTTCCTCTATTGTTACTCGTCCTCGGACAGTCGACGGAATAAGGCATAAATTCATTTTTTCGACGTTCGAGGACTATTGTTTTGTTCTCTGTCCGAAAATGTCCTCGGACATAATGCTAAACAAACGCACACACACATGCACGTTTATATTTCACGTATCGGCATTGTGGTGACTTTGAAATTTACAAAAACGATTAACACGGTTTTTTGCATCTGTTGCCAGATCGACGTGCGCCCTTTTTTTTTTGGTTCTTTTCATCTGTATTCTCTTTCTATAATCTTTATTGTAAAATTGTCACATTCTCAGTCAGGTCTCTAAGAGAGACAAATTTTAAGCAACCTGTGTCTGACTAAGAATGAGCGCACTATACAATAATATGTATGTTACCTAATCATTTACATATTTTGCTCTTAAATCAGTGGAAAGCTGAGGAGACGTAAAATAAGATTATTCATAGATTCGAATTATATTTCCTTTCATTGCTGCACGAAAGCAAATCGAAACTTCACTAAGCCGCCCCTCCCAAATACGTGTCAACAGTAGTCAAATGAGCCGCTATCTTTATGACGCCATCCAGGTTTGACCTTTGCTATGCGCTATCGGCTCGCCGGCCAATGATCACTCGTGTGTGCGATATGCGTATGCAAATAGTAGAACCTATAGTAGAACCGGCATTTTTTCCTCTGGCATTATTTCCTCTGGCATTTTTACCTCTGGCATTTTTCCCTCTGGCATTTTTACCTGGCACCAGTAGAACCTATACTCCTATAGCGAAATTTACTTTGTTTTGAAGAATATCTTATAGAGGGTAAAAAGACCTCTTCAAATATTCATGACCAGGGTCAAGATTACTTTATCATATAATTTTATTGCGAAGAAGATGATAGCAGTGGGGAAAGGGGTGCATGAGGAAGACACCAGCGATGAGGCAAGTGATATAGACCGAAAACTCAGTCTATTTATTTCGGGGATATGCACCGCTGAGACTACGTCTGGCTTCACGGAATCCCTCTCCTAGGAAGAGAGCCTCGAAAGTCAGAAAATGTTATAAAACTCCTCGTAACAGACTTATTTTTCTGTCTAGGTGAGCGTCGAAAGCCAGAAAATGTTTAAAAACTCATCCTAACAGACGGATTTCTCTGTCTAGTGATAATTGTATAGTGACGATAATTCGATCGGGTGAGAGGCTAGGTGGCGTGTGGTTGCGTGCATGGTAATATTATGTATCTTTGCCCGGATAATGACTATGGTGAAGCTGCAAACGCTGAAAACCGATTTCCGCTTTACTATAGAATAGGCACTACCCTACAAAAACGCGGACAGATAACATTCTAGCCGAAAATCTTAAATTTACAAATAGTAGTAACTGTTAACTTTATTAAATGGTTCTCGAAAATCGTCTGCGAGACATAGCTTGACACTTGGTAGCATAGTGCCTGGCCGGCTGTAACCGAACGACCCGGCCCGTCTGGAAGCGAGCTGTAATCCCGCTTCGTACGTTCACTTAAGTGTAGCTGCAAATACGTTGAACTTCTGTTTCACTCATATTTACGAGATGCAGGTTGCAGTTACCAAGGTTTGGCTCGATCAAAGCTGCATTGAAATACTTTCAAACAATACTGATGTGTGTTTTTTTTTAATGTTTTTGTTTTCATTTGAAACTTGTTAAAAATACAAATCTATGACTTTAAGAAAAACGAAACAAAGTGAGTCAAAAAACCCAAACCTGTTTTGGACGTCGATTGCTGCCCGTATTCGAAGCTCTGGAGTTTGAGTGTTTCGAGGGAGATTACTCCTCTGGCAGACAACGAAATCACACACAATTTGCATTGTTGTATTCTGTGGCTTATAAGCTTTCCACTGATGTGTAATTGGTCTATTTTCCTCCTCTTCGGATAGGGTCTTTGAATAAGACGTTATGGTCAAATTAAGTAAGATAATTTCCTCTACTTGTTTCTGAAAGATATCACACGATTGTTTGTAAATACAGACACATTTACAGCGTGTCTTTATTCTGCATCAATTCATGTAAAACTTTGATTTGCTGGAGCTATGATTATTAATAAATTAATGGCAGAGTGAATTCGAACTTTATCTTTGATAAAAGTATCTTTGCAAAGAAACATAACGATTTATCGCTGCAAATTATAATCTGAATTGAAAAGAGGGGAAACTAATATAAAACTAAAATCACATACAGTGTATTACACAAACAAATAAAGTAAAGTTGGTTTCATGAAATAGGTTAAAATATGTCATTTATTTTATATTTCTTTGCAGATGAACAAGCAAATTGCTACTATTTTTCTTTATTGCATTATTATTTCGTGAATCTGAGTATGAATCATATGTGAAACCAATATGAAGACGACAGGAAAACTTAGCATACAATTTCTATTCACATGACTTGCAGGTATTTTACACGTCGGTCACTATAATTATTAGTGAAATAAGTGAGATCAATTGGAGTAGGTCTAGTAGCATTTAGTTCTTTATATCCTAGCTGCAGATTTTTCAAAGACTTAGTAAACGGACTGCTCCTTGGTGTAATTAAAATATAAACGTAATATTGTCATTTTCATCAAACCTAAAACTAATAATCATTTCAATGTTGTGTCAAAATATATACAACCGAACTTCCAATAAAGATTCATGAAGCTATAACTAATTACCTGCATCTTGCGAAAACTCCATTAGTTTTTGGTTCAGTAGTCACAGATAAATTGGTATTTTTGTAAGGTGTATCAGAAGTCCATCCCATGGAGGGGGGGGGGGTGTATAACATTTCAATTGGTTAGAAATCGTGTCCAATTCAAACAAATTCCATTCATGTAGAGGCCAAGAACAATCAAGACACAAAGAATGGAGGAACGAGATCTTTGGCATGTTTAAAAACCTTTTCTAGGCGACTAATGCACAGAATTATGGTACCCAAAGGGTAAAATACATGCACATAATTCTAAGCAGGACTAGGGGAACATGATTTTTCCAACTTATTATTTTTTTTTAATCCTTCGAGACGAATAACTTATTCAACTAGCAGTCCATACAAACACGTTTCGTCTATCACTGAAACATTTTCTGATATTGCTTACAATGTATTTTAATGTAAATCGAGAAATATATATTTTGGCTAACATAAGATGCATATATACCCAAGGAAGCCCTTGATAACACATTATATTATAAAATGGTATAACCCCCCCCCCCCCCCCCCTCAAAAAAAGGAGAAATGGATTATATTAAATAAACAATCATCTTATTACAAATGTATTTAGAATATTTTTTCTTTGTTTAACTGCCATCTGATTTCAAAGCTTCACCCACTCATGTTGTTTTTTAAGGAAAAGACTGAGATTAAGAATACCCCAGGTTGATTCTCCATTTTTTGTGTTTTTTATGGTGTATACATATATAACACTTCGCTAAGAAAATGTGCCAGTCACTTTTAGTTAGAGTATTAGAATAGTAGTATTCGTACTATAAGCCTATATACTTTTTTCTGGAATGTTAGCAAAATAATGACGAGTCATATGCCGTGGTCGATAATGGCTCTTAATATTGTTAACCCTTTGCATACAGGAACCAAATGGCCCCTGTATAAAACATAATAAGAATTAGATAATTCAGCAGTCAACGTGTCCATGACTTTACACATATATGATAGTCAAGTAAAGACTTGTTGTTTTCATATAATCAGGTTAGTGAGTGGGGGTGCACGCCTCAACCAAGTCTGAATATTTGTGACATGTAAGGAAAAAAGAGATCATCAATCTTTATTGAATCAGTTTATTTGAAATCATTATTTCAAATATTCAAACTGGTTTTTCGTAGACTTCATAGCTCTGAAGCTGGTCGCCATTTTGTTTCAGATATGGTTCAACATAGAGCGACTGGTCACCCACAGTGTAGTTTGCATATCCTTCAGGAACATCAGGAAGAGGTCCTCTGTTTCCCTTTTCATCTTGGAGTGTGTCTCTTGATGATGTTGAGAAGGTAAAGTCGTTACTACGGCTGTGTAGGTTAAACAAAATTTAATGCAAAATCAGAATAAAATATCAAGCAACTTTATTTATATTTAGATGTTTGAAATGGTATGATTTTTTATTTGGCAACACTTGAATGTATTTTCCTCGTTGTCATATCCACTTGCTTGTTGTGATTTACTTTACGTTCTGAACAATATTTGAACAAGACAAATGACATCAAATGTTAATTGATACGCCACGCCATTGATATGCAACGGAGTATACATCTATCGAATGCAGCTTTCGTAGGTATATACATGTATACTCCGTATTACCTACGAAAGAAATCAGCTGCATTCGATATATGTCATGACATGCAACTCTTACAGTATTTACATAAATAAAGTAACTTACTTTCTCATGAAGATGAAGAACACCGTCATACACATCAGGACAAGGATGAACAGAATGACAGCTGTTACAAGAAGACCAGTAATAAAGAAATCCCTGCCATCACGTTCATTATTAGATTGTGCAAGACGCTCTGTGGATAAACGTTTTTGCCCTGTAAATCAGAAATATATTAAATCATTCCTATGACATAAATTCAAATTTTAAATATGATTTATTAGGTTTGCGGTGCAACCATGTGAGTTGGAATAACTCCACGTTAGAATTATATTTTTTTTTTTCTCATCGCTTTTTGGTGATTTGCTGTTCCTGTTTTGCGGTTCTATTCGATATTTTCCCCTTTATCCCCTTATTTTTTTAATTTGTTAATATTGCTAAAGTAAACACGTGTATATTATACTTTGATTGCAATTTGTTTCTTAATGTTTTAGAAACAGGCGTCTATGTGATAAAATTTATGCTTTTTGAATAGACCACTTATATTTCCCTCAACAATTTTTGGATCATACACATTACTTTATTAATGTAAGTCATACCTAAGTCTATAGAATTGTGATCCGTTATTAAATGTGTTTGTGTATGTTATTGCTGAATAGGCTAAATTATTCGCAATTTTATCCATCCCACAGTGTTCGGTTCAGGATGCGGCTGTGACTGTGGGTATGTCTGTTTTTTTCTTTGTTTTTATCCTTTTTTTACGTTGACATATAACACAATACAAAAGGGATTTATTAAATTAGGGGGGGGGGGTGAACATAATTAGTTCCCTTCTATAAGCTAAATATGTATACTCACCTGCAAGGGGAAGATGATTGGTGGAGCACTGGACTGCTGTTCCACGCCACAGACCATCTATGTGACATTCCCAAACGAACCAATCAGAGGCATCGTTACATGTGATGTTCACTTCGTCACCAATTTTGTAGCGAGGTTTTACATTGTCAAAAGATGAAACAACGGGTATGATTGGTGGATTACATTCTGCAAAGGAAGCATTTTAAGTATAAATTAATACATGGATTAATGATATTCTTGTCTAAGTTTCACGTGATTGTCCTAAACCTATATTTCGCTTTATGACTAATAATCTCTGTAACATCATTTAAAACTCGTACACGCCATGTATATGAGTTTTAAATGATGTTACGGAGAGATTATTAGTCATAAACCGGAATATAGGTTTAGGACAATCACGTGAAACTTGGAGAAGGATATCATTAATTTTTGAAAGATTAAACCAAATATAAAACAAAGATATGACAAATATTATTCCAAATATACGAAGTATAGTTTTAATAATACATAGCGTACGACGGAAAACAATATCACATATATAATACAGAAATAAGCCGTATTTTGTCGGCTGAAATGCATATAGAGCCACATTGTGATGTTTCAAATTAAGTTATTATTAAGTGATAAATACTCAATTGCAAGGGCGTTACTTTTTCATTTCTCTTTTATTAGTAGTATTTTTTATCAATACCTGCAACAGGAACAGGGCACACTATGTTTTGTCCATTCCATATTCCATCAATGCAAGTCAAATCAAACCAATCTGGACCGTTGTTACAAGTCACGTTTAATGCATCGCCGTTCTTGTATGAGAGACGAATATTCTGAATAGTCGAATCATGAGGTACTGCTGGAGCACTGCAGAAGGCATGGGAAGGAGGAACTGCGAAGAGGCAGGGATGAATGTAAAAACAATGGCATTATTTGAAAGAAAGTGAATAAAATAATACATTGCAAAATTGTAAATATACTGCATGGTTGCATTAGCATTTAACGTTTCAACTTTATACAAATATAATAAATGGATTAAAGTATTTGATCCACGTATTTCATGAATAATATGTATTAAATCGCCCCTTTTTCTGAGATATAATTTTTCTTTAATATAGATTTATTTTTTTGATATTTATCATGAATTTCATTAGATGGCTAAGTAATTCAGTACCATCATATTATATTTTCAAATGACAAGATCAACAGTTACACTGTCTCTCATAAAATGCGTTTCATTCACAACACCTATATGTCTTGTGTACCTTCTATTGGTTCAGGACACATTAGCATGGATCCTCTCCAGAGCCCTTGGCTATGACATTGCAGAGTGAAGATATCATCATTAGCATCACATGTCACAGTTACTCTGTCACCGAAGTTATAATTCAAACGAAGGATTTGAATAGTGGCGTGTTTGGGAATAAATGGGGCACTGCAGTTCATACGGCCTGAAAGAGAACACATAAAATAGAAGGAAACGACTTTATTTCATTTTTTTAAGGTATTCCCTTTTCCTTTTGTTAGGTATTTTCCTCTTTTTTTTTTGTTCTTGAATGATTACACTCCTATATGGAAAGGTTGTGTCTTTAAATACAAGAGTAGCACACGCGCACGCACCCTGTATTATAACTAATGGAAACACACTAGCATAACCCAAAATACTGTGTTGAGTTAGAAATATCATAACATTTGAAATTCCCGTAGGCCGGTGGCTTCCACCAATCGATTCTTTGTACATTTTTCTAAAAAATACCTAAATTTTAAAATAAATAGACATCTAATAACGTCGGACTGGCTTTTCAAAGACACCTCTGTTAGTTATTTTAAGAACAGCTGCCCCATAGGAATGTACATGCTTTTCCTCAAGTTGACGTATTGCAGTTGTAACAGCGGCCTGTTCGTAAGGCTGTAACTCCGCAGCCAGACATCCCACGCAGCTGTGGCTTTCATCATATTACCCGCAAAAAATTCTCTATCACATATCTCAAACTCACTGTGATTGGTCAACACGTCTTGTCGGAAAAGGAAAAAAACCAAGAAGGTACGTTTCCTAATCCAATCAAAATCAGTGACACAGAGAACCTCATTAGCATATTAGACTCATGACATCATCGTCTAGATAATGTGGTTGCTTTTGGCCCTTCGACGGCTGTGACACGAGTGCTGTGGCTTGTATCGTTAAAAATGATGCGTTATTTTGCATCTTTTGTTTTAGTTTTCTGAAGTCGACAGTGAAGCCTGATAATAAGTGTTCACCAGTCATTCCAGTTGTGACATATTTTTTTCTGAATTGATTATAAACGCGATTTTCATCTGTGATTTTGTTCGGTATCCATATCTTTCTCGGCGTATACTACGTGTATGTAGACTGTACCATTGTGCGGCCGACCGTGCAGACTCATGAATAATTCAATAGCGTACGCTGCTGTGCGCTATCCACTCGCATCGTGGGTAGAATGATTTAAATGCACTTTTGACCCCAAACCTTTCCATATGAGATACGGTGACTTTCATAAATGGTTAGAATATTGTATCACCATACCATAATATGATATGGTACACTGAGAACATTATTCTAAGAAGCAACTCAAATAGAGCACGTTTATATCATAAAATGAGTTTCAGTCACTATACAACTATTTTGGTACCTTCTATCTGTTCTGGACACGATACTACTGGTCCACTCCAGAGCCCTTGGTTATGGCATTGAAGGGTGAATATATCATCATTAGCATCACACGTCACAGTTACCCTGTCGCCGAAGTTATAATTCAGACGATGATTTTGAATAGTAGCTTGTTTGGGAATATACGGGGCACTGCAGTTCATATGACCTGGAATAGAAGCACAGATAACATTAGAATGTCAAGAAAGAGAGAGAGAGAGAGAGAGAACAAAATAAGTAAATAAACATTAGTACATCAATATAACAAAACTCTAATCGATGGCTGATTCGTCAATGCTCTGGCATTCGGATATCATGGCTTTTGGAACTCTTCAACAAGAATGAAAATTTCGACTTACGTCAGCTATTCCATCTCTTTTGCCTTGAATCATGATGGGAATAATTATCTTGTATCACTTCACGAGTCAAAATTCAATGTTTCATGAACACGATTGGCATTTACGATTTAGGTTTCACATTCTAGGTGGCCATGTTTAAAAAAAAACAAAACTTGATGCGAGTATGGCGAAAGGTCAAGTTTGATATGTGCATTTATTAATAGACATGAATCACCCCAAAAATGCATTCTGCCCCCCCCCCCCCTCCCCTTCTAAAAGCGATCTTATTCTACTGGATACAAGCTCTTTGAGATGCCATCTCTGGGTCGGCATTCAAGATAAAATGCAAGCAAATTGTTAAACAGTGACAGTGTGCGTTCAATGAGGGCACTGAATTTCAGATTATATAGTCTTTAAAGTCCATTTGAAGTGTTCCACAGGCTATTGGTGATTATTTATTTTGAAGAGAGGGTAATTTCAATGTTTTGTAGACTTAAAGTAGAAAGCTGCATCGTCAAGCTCCTTTGTTAGTTAGTGGTTGAGTGAAAGACACCAACGATGATCGAGGAGTGCCCCTGGAATGAATAAGGTAGCACCATACACTCCGATCCTTAGAGCCACATGCCAATGGACGCTTCCATAATCTGAGGAAGCATTACTGTGGTACAAATGAGGGTAACATTAATTTTGTGTACGAATAGGCAAATTTTTACCGGGGACGATGATGTAGTCCCTTCTCCTTTTGAGTTAAAGCTATCTCTAAGTGTATTGTCATTTCTCCAATCGTCAAGATAAGTATCCTCTTGATCATCATTGTGTAGTATGGTGTGTCAAGATCCTTTGCAAAATATTTATTCATCTCTTTGTACTACCTGAACGAAAGTTTGACAAGAAACCTGTGGCATTGGTATATTGTGACGGAGACAAATAGCGTAGTGATCAAAATTCATTGTTGTTTAATAGACCTCGATAACAACCAGAATGTTCTCATCCGATCTGGTAATCAGTGGTCCAAAGTGTGACGTAGTGTACGTTTAGGTTGATTGATGTGGTAGACATGATCACACGATAATATTGCAGAGTTGAATCTTCTCATATCAGCCTGACTTGGACTCTTGAAGGGAACATTCAGTTCCCCTCCTATTATCAGCTTTCCTGAAAGCAGATTCATATCCTGGACGAACCACTCTAAATCCGACAGAAAGGTGGAAGTTCCAAAGCCATTCTTTAGCTGATATCACAACCAAAATATATTGAAACATGAATTGCATATAATACATTTTCGTTGTATATGAGCCTAATTAAGTCTTTGAGAGGATTCCAACCCCACCATGAAGTCACGCCCATGTTGCATATTATTACAAACATGAATGATTGTTTCAATGTGTTTCATTTTCTCTGGGAAAGGACAACAGTCTAGAATGGTTATGTCTTCCCTAAACTTAACCTATATTAACCTTAAGATTGAAACATCGCCTTTTATATTTTTAAAAAGATGTGACAGGTGACCGGTTTATATACGTTGTAAATCATCAGTATATATATATATATATACTGATGATTCACAGCGTATATAAACCGGTCACCTGTCACATTTCTTTAAAAATAAGCATTTTAAGAATATATATATATATTCTTATAATGCGTATCCTTGTCTAAGCACTAAGTGGATGAACCAAGCAGCTCCTATGCCGTTTTCGATATAGACAAACTCAACAAGCACTCAAATAAAATTTAAACAAATGAATTCACCAAACTACTAAATATTTGTTAATTCACGAGAAGCTGTATAAAACTGTTATAGCAATCATGAACAATTGTTCAAACTGTAATTGCGAATAAGAATATTTCACTTTTCTCTTTGATATCATATAGGCACCATAAACAAATATTCCTAGATTGTTGTCAGATGTCCAAACTCGGGAAGAGTACTATTGTTATTCATTCCTTTTGCGAAGGGTCTGACGCCACTTGCTCGTATATCAAATTTCAAGAATCTATAGATTCTGCGGAAGAATAAAGCAAGGAAGCCAAAACTGGTGAATGTTCTTCCCTGATAGAAACATACTGAAAACAAGCCAGGTAAATACATTTCGAACACTTTTCTTTGATAAATAGGGATACTCGCAAACGTCGTTGTCCGAGTATCGGGATATTTGGTAATTTCGGAAAATCCAGTGGTCAGCATGATGAAGGGAGGTAGCTTTTGTAGCCTCTATACTATACTATACTGCAAAATGTTATCTGAAAGAATTTCAACTTTCTTTTCTTGACTAACAATGAAAGAAAAACACTCAAGATATGTAAATTCATGAAGGCTTAAAATCAGTCTAAAGTACCCTTACGACTAAGCTTACCAAAATAATATAAATTTTCTCCATTTCCCATCTCATTTTGAGTGAAAATATCATTTTATTTTGCTATAATGTGTATGGTGATATAGTAAATATTTAGAGGTTTCTTCTTTCAAAAAGTAGCTAACGCGAAAAAAAATCAAGTTTTAAAATAAAGCGAAAGAGGGGGATTGTATCATACACAACGTCTCACCTGGATTATTGCATTCGACAAATGCTTGGTATCTGTTTCTATATGAAGAATACATGCAGATTTAATGGTTCGCAAAACTGTAAGCGCAGCTGTACACTCTAGTCATACTAATCGAGCTGGGACGTACATAAAGTTTCCATAATTTGAGCTCCCTGAATTCAAGTTCATAACAGATGCTCTCCGGCTTCGTACGAGTAGCCCAAGAAGACGGTAACCACCAATCATAGTACAGTCTAAACAAAAGTCTGTGAGTTTGATGTTTACGATGCCTCCATAGTAATGTGGTCATTCGATGACCAGGAACCACAAAACCACAAAATAGTCGCATTGTGTGATTTTCAGTTAGAGCTCAATAAATATGGTTTTGTTTGGTACGGTCATAATCATTCCCTTTTTGGGGTATTTCCTGACAAACTATATTTTGTTCTAAATAAACAACGATTTGGAGGCACCAAACAATCGCAAAGTATTATTGGACAGTTCTTCAGCAGACCAATGTTTGTGTTCTCTGGAGTATTAGCCAGGTATTAGCTTTCTTTGGTTATGACTGCATTTTGCGGGACTGTGTATTCTACTCTCTGTAGAGAGGGGTAGAAAACATCCAGTGCTAATGAGTTGTACATCATTTTAGAGCTGAGAATCTCCTCTTTCAGAATCAGACCTTAACTAACAATTTATACCGACTTTTGTGTCTTTGTGGTGTCTGGTCACATCCGTTTTCATTTGAATAGATTATTTTATTATAATTTGTACACTTTAGGTTCAATGACAATGACTGATTCAATTTTCAGCAAGTGATAAAGAACTCAACAACATTGGCAAAAAGTGCCTGTATTTTTAATACGAACGTACACATGCACTCATGCAAACCATTAATCTTCCTGGGAACAGCTTGATATTGGCCCCAGTTCTATATACATTTTGTTTTCAATAATAAGCCTGTTCGGGGTTAGCGCATGGTACAAATGACCCAAAATATCCACAGATATTTTAGACATGGAGGGTCCCCTTATGTGCACTTCAGAAAAATAACTCTGGGAGTGATAGAGGTGCCTCATGAATAGCTTTTGTTTCCCCCTTTAAAAAGAATACTTCCACCTGGATATCATGGAATGCACAATTAGTGCATACTTGAATAATGATTACATGACATTCATGAGCACATCGATGTATTAGGCGCTATATAAAAGCGGATTATTAATATTATTAAACTTACAATTCTTAATTTTTTTTTTTTTTTTTTTTTTTTTTTTTTTGGGGGGGGGGGGGGTCCTAAATTCTTTCTTCTGTTATTTATATTTGTTTTAGTGACCGTGTCCAATACTAAGATTAACGTTATTCTTCAAGTGCACACTCCTGGTAAAAAAGTACCATGGGTACCATGGTATTACCATGGTAATACCATGGTACGTCCCAAAATACCATCGGTACTCATGGTACCTTTACCAAGTACCATGGTAATTCTGTGGTACTCTTGCAGTACTACCATGGTACTATCACGGTACATTTGTAGTACCATGGTACTATCATGGTACATATGAGGTACCATGGTAGTACCATGGTAGTACCATGGATACCATCATACCCACGGTATATCAAACCAATTATCATGGTACTTCTGTGGTACTACCAGGGTACATGGTACTCTAATCTATTATGGTATCATGGTACATCCATGGTACTAAAATACCTTGTACCAAGGTAATCATGATACTTTGTATTGTCATTGTTTAAAGTAGTAATGACGGATACACTGTTCATTGTATTACGTCACAAGTTGATATTAATAATTCAATTTTGGTGAAAATGGAGTTAACCCGTTCTTCAAATGAAGAGCTTACTTGCAAACGGCCCTAAATCCATTTTTATCATATGGCATTTTTTTATATGCCTTAATAGACATTCACCATGTACATCAAACTGGCTATATTTCACCTTCTAAAAGTTACAGGTAATTTGTTAAAAAATGAGATGAAAATTATGTTTTCTTTCAAAAGGCCCTGTATCCAAAACAGTTTTCTTGCAAAAAGCCCTATATCCATTCATATATTCTGCATCCTGATTGGCTAAGAGAATAAATCTTTTGGCATGAATGACCAATCACGCGCCTCCACACAACCATCTATCCAGAGACAGTGTGAGAATCTTTTCTTTTTTATGGGAATTAAATACACAAAATTCCTTCGTTTATCAAGATCTTGAAAATTACTACAACAATGAAGCTTGCAGATATAACCAACAATCCCAGAAAAAGAAAGAAAAATGAAAGTAAGTGGCAGAGAAACCAGGCAAAACAAAGGAGGAATAGTCGCGAAGGTAAGCTGGCAAAGCTTTATTATAGTGTAGTCCCACGTGTGTTCTTTCATGTAGTGCCTGACAGGGGCCTCACGATCACGCCTGCGCACCTGAAATTTGACCTGCAATTAATCAGGATTTATTTCATTTCATACAAAAGCTTCCGTTTGGTATTGTTCCGTATCTTTTGAAAAGTAAGGGTGGCAAAATATTTTTTTTCAATATCAGACCTAGATCTTGAGCAAATTGAAAAACAAATTGCATTAGAGATCTATCTTAATGATAATTGGTATGCGTGGGTAGACCTATGAGTCTATGTTTTTTGTGTTTTTTTTTTGTTTATGAAAAAGCCAATGTTCTGAGTGATGTTAGCACAATTGCTTTGGTGCTTTTGATGCGTAAAGCTGCATAGTTTAAACCCTGTGCATTAAATGCCTAAAATAAACAATTTATTCACTATTATTTTCATGATTTTGAGTCAAATTTGTAGAATTAATATCCGTCTCGGTAGTGTGGATGGCTAGTTTGCCGTCATTCCGCTGTTCCGTGTCTTGTTTGATTAGGATCGCGTAGATACGCGTATGCGCAGCCAAGGGTACTGCGCAGACTTGAGTCTGACGTAGTTGTACGAGCTCCTTGGCTTCTCAATCTGGCACATGCCTACGGAGCTGTACACGGCCTGCTACTATGGCGCCTGTTGGAAAGTGTCAACACAAAAATACTATGCCTCGTAATCACCCATTCCCACGCACGGTGAACCTTGCAAACCACCCTTGGTATTTGTTGTGGTGGTTCTGGTCATGTTTCAATTCTAAAGTTATCAATCTACTCAAAGCTTATCTACAAAAATTCGGCAGCGGGGATAGGATTCAGCTTACCTTCCGCATGTTGCTGTAAGAATTGTCATTAGGGATTTTTTTCGTTTTGCACGTTAACTAGTCGACTGCAACGTGCGGTAATTCAATGGACTGCTTTGTGTTAATGGTATACAAAGTCGGTGAAGCGAGGCACCACGCTTTGTGCAAGAACGGCTCACTCGTCCACTGCCCTTTGGACGTACGCGTTTTGGGTGGAAATCCTGGTCGTCCTCAAGGCAGTGGACGTGTGAGCCGCTCTTGCACAAACCGTGGTGCCTCGCTTCACCGACTTTGTATACCATTAACACAAAGCAGTCCATTGAATTACCGCACGTTGCAGTCGACTAGTGAACGTGCAAATCGAAAAGTCCCTTTTTCAATATTTTTAGCTACAGATCTGCTTTAAATTATATTTTGTACACATTTTGTAAAGACAACATTTTGAATGATAGCTATGAATGGTAACAGCCAATCACACACTATAGCGCAATTTCGTCACTTTCCGCATAACATGGCGGCGCCCATGTCCGTGCCAGATCGTGGCAAGTCCATGTTTTAAGATTGAATTTACTCAAATATGGTACATCAGATTTGTGACATGTTTGGATCATTCAAACAAGGACAATTTGAGTTTGTAAACGCTTGATTACAATGTTTTGACTTTCATTCTCCTGTAATAGCTGTACGAGCTCCTTGGCTTATCAATCTGGTACATGCCTACGGAGCTGTACACGGCCTGCTACTATGGCGCATGTTGGAAAGTGTCAACACAAAAATACTATGCCTCATAATCACCCATTTCCACGCACGGTGAACCTTGCGTTTTTACGTTTTAGATGAACAAATAATAATAATAATAATAATAATAATAATAGTTGCATACTCTTCTTTCTCCTTCTCTTTTCGTTTTTCTTCTTGAAAATATGCACTTGAAAATATCATAGGGGCTACCACCCCCTTGCCCCCCGTCCTGTAGCACGGGCCCCTGGAAAAAGCAGTTTGCATAGCTCAAAAAATCAGAGAAGCTTAATGCCAGAATATTTAGTTATTGGTATGACAACAGTGTGACACCTTTGAGCAGGAACTTAGCGAGAGCTGGGGACACAGTGCCCTAATATTTAATAATATTGAAGCAATTAAGATATCCCCCGCCCGAAGCTTGCTTGGTACGCTCACTCGCACTCACTTATTGTAACTCAAGGCAGTCCTATCTGTCTCTTTTATTGAGGGATTGTGCTTGAAATTAAACGCTTTGCGGCATCTTCGTCATGAAATCACTGTATAATGCAAGCTTCATGCATGACCTTCTACACGAACATTTTTGGTCTCTCGCTTGCAAGTTAGGAGTAGAGCAGAATTGCATATTGTGCATTAGAAAGTATATCCTTAAAATTTAATGCATGTTAAATACAATGCTGGGGTACAGCAACGTATGAAAACGCCATTTTCCATTCTTGTCTTCGCCCTTTATACTTAAGTTCCCCCTTTTCCAAAAGAAGGTATACTCAGTTCATTGAAACCCCAAGTCTGTGGGTCGTCCTGCCCCTCCTATGAAAATACCCTGGCACCACCCCTAACTTTTATTGACTACTTGCACTAACATTTCTACATCGGATATCAAATAAGAAACATGAATAACAGTTTATCAACGAAACAAACATAATTTGAAGTGCAATACAAAAATACAATAAGGTTCTTCTAAAAATAATACTACATCATTGATTTTAATAAATTAAATAATATATAAAATGTAGGGATATTGATTGATCTTGATATAAGCAGCATTTTTTAAAGTTTCATTTCCCTGTCCTTTCTCAACTAGCTATTAAATGGCCAGAAGAATAAATAGTAATTAGACCAAATGGTCATAAGACTATATGAAAATTAGGCCAAATGATAAGTAGCCTAACTGCTTATTAGACGAATTGGATATTAGACCAAATTAATGGTCATTAGATCATATGACAGTTAGCACAACTGGTTATTAGACTAAATGGAATTGGACCAAATGATAGGTAGACCATATGGTATCGGCCAAAGTAGGTGTAGCCAAAATGGATATTAGACTATGTGGCTTGTAGAAAAAAAATGACTGTTAGACTATTTGGAAATAGACGAAGTGAAAATTAGCCGAAGTGAAAATTAGCCCAAATGGGTTTTAGACTAAAAAGTGTTCCCAACCGGGCCCCATCACTTCCCTCCAGGTATACCTCCACGCATGTAAAATCGAGCAAGGCTCCTGAAATTACTTGGCTTACGAATGGTAATATAATTTGTTATTGTGATGAAGGCCCAAATTGATAAATTCTGTCCAGGTCACCGACTTACAGTTTAAACAGTGATTTTATTCATAAATTATAGCACGCACTAATTGCAATTATATAACACGTCACTACGTACAATGTACACTATGCGCGTGTATAGAATGCAATTTCACCTTCTCACCTTCCTCGACTCAGGAAGTCGAGATGACGAGATTCCGGATCTCACTTTCTCGCCTTCTTGGACCCAAGAAGTCGAGAAGCCGAGGAATTATCTCGTCATCTCGGTGGCACTTTTAAGCGTCCGTACCAAACGCCACGAGATAATGACACAATTTCCACGTGTACATGCTTCCACAATCGTTTGTTATGTGCTCCGTGTGCAAAAGGGAAACGCGCCCCCAGCGCACCTTGCCTAGAGAAGCCAAATTCTTGATTATGACCAGCAAAACCAAACCAAGAGTGAATGGGCTACCAGCCGTGTAAACATATTTTTGATAGCGTTTTCTAACTCTTTAAAATTGTTTAAAGTTATTGGATGAACGACTATCAGATTTCTCTCTCCAAAATCTCCGAGGGATAATGTGGATTTAAATTTCTGGAGGGCACCCGTGCGAAATCTGCCCTTGACATTTTTTTTTTTCATTTAATGAAGAAATAATAAGGATTAAACCTAAAACGTTAAGGTAGCAGTCCACTTTACGGATGTATGATGCCCAAGTAGCATTGCACGTTTGCCATATGCATGATTATGCAGAACTGGTACAAAACGTATGAAATACTATACTCGGTGTGTGTCTATGCGTTAAGCTTAATATCTGCGAACTCCGGGACTCCTTGTCTTATTTTTTTTAAATCTCCCCTTCTTTATTTTGACCAAAATAAATTATTATCATATTTTGCATGAATATAATAAGTCGGGATGATTATTTACAATACAATGAAAAACATTTGACAAATGCAAACAACTTTTGCATCTCTCTTGGAAAAAAAAAATAATTGTGAGAAATGAGAGAATAAAGGTCCGTAGCTCTATCAAAATTTTCCATTGCTGTCCTATATTTTGTAGATTTTGCAAAGGTTGAAACAAAACTCCGCCAAGGTCCCTAACCTCAAATGCTATGAAGACAGCTAGCGGTTTCGGTGACACCAGATTTATTTCACCGACAGATTGACAAATATTCAGCTTTCATTCATTTATTCATTTATTTATTTTTGGTTATTTATTGATTTTTATTATTATTATTTTTTTTTTATTATTTATTTATTTTTTATTTTTTTTTATTTTTTTTTTATTTATTTCTTTATTTATTTATTTATTTATTTATTTTTTTTTTTTTTGGGGGGGGGGGGGGGGGCTTTGAACAATGGGTATTCTTGTATGCAAGAAGTAGAAACATCGTTTCGCTCACTGTCTACAAAGTTGCATGCAGATGTTTGTTTTCCAACTTATGTTTAGTAAGTATAGCGATATCGTTTTTAAAGCGCTGTCACAAGTCCAATATTTAGAATGGTGAGCTTACACATTTTACTTTTATTTTACTAGAGTCAGTAGAAGTCATTCGAAGTGTAATTTCCGATTTTATCCTTGAGTAGGGACCAATGAAACGGACTAGTCGTTTTCTCATTCCAGGCTTATTGAAACACAGAATACGTTGGATTTCAATGATTCCTTTCTTCTTTGTAATTATAATGTCATTGTTCATAATATCTCCCAATGGCGTACCTGTTATTGCACTTTTTATTATGACAATGCACAACAAAAACATCATCATTGGAATCACGTGAGGCATTCACTCTTTCAACATAGTTGCAATGCAAAACTCAATTCAGAAGCCATGGGCTTGTTGAATTTGTATTATGAATTCAATCTACTTTGGAACGATCTCCTCCCCTCAAATAGGTTTGCTTCTACAACTGACGTATTAAAAAAAAATCTTCCGAAAAATCTCACCATTTTTAAAAACCTTTACAATAGACATGTCTCGGCGCGGACCCCGGGGGGGGGGGGGGCGCAGGCCCCTTGCGCCGTTTTGTCTGACAAAGTATGCCCCCGGACCCCCTAGATGGCCGTTTGGCTTCGTCAAACGGAGGGTTCCTCAGTGTGCGCCCCCCCCCCCCCCTTTCTGAAAATCCTGCATCGGCCCCTATATATATATATATATATATATATATATATGTCGGAACTTTGTTCCTGTAAACACTTTACGATATATATATATATATATATATATATTATATATATAATCCTGGATGGTAAGATAGCAGGACATCACGTATGAAAAAACGGTCCGATAGCAGAACATTTGGAATAGCCGAACATTTTGCCGTCCAGCTATTGTTTTGACGTCTTTTTTCTCCCGGAAATCCTGCTTCAATTGTTACGATAGTAGGGGGGCTATAAAGGAAACGTCGCCATCTAGCGGTAGAAATAATTTACGAAACCGTAGCTTTCCTACGAGAGCTGAAAATCTTTCTGTTCAATCATGGGTTGTATATCAAGCGTATGTCAAAAGGGTACTTGTGCTGGACATCACATTTTTTCATATTTTTATGATAACGAATATGGTATATCTTCATTACATAATAAGTTTAAGCAATATGATTATCAATCGTCCTACTATTCCAATTTCATGCTGTAAAAATCTATAAACTCAAATATTTAGCAATTTGCTAAAACTGGGGGTCCAAAACTTGGATCTGCTAGCTGCGCACGCATGTGTGTCCGCCCCATAGACAAATTAAATAGCGATAGCAGAAGTCAACGAACGTAGAGCGGCAACACTTTGCAGTATCTGCAAAGTGTTGCCGCCCTCTACGTTCGTTGGCGCCTGCAGATCAGTCGTTAATCTGCTGATTTTCTGCTCCAGCTAGCTAGCTGCAGCAGCGTACTTGTGTGGTGATATATGTGCACTAAAATGTCGGTAAGTCGAATTTGTCTCTTTTCGTTTTCTAAAGCTGATACCACATTTTGCCTGAAAAAATACTTTTCTAAGCTAATTATAGGCTTGGGCCCTGGGGGCTTGGCCTTGGGATCTTATTTCATTCACAATGCCATGGTCCTGGCCCATCATGGTCCTGGACACTGCGGGCCCAAGCCCAAAGCATATGTACTATAGCCTACGGCTGCTGTAATTCAATTCAGCCAATCCGCAGGTCCCCCAAAAGCGCGCCATTTTATTTCCAGTTCTGCTTGACTATGTTTGAATACATAATGAGCAAGAACAGCCAGGAACATCTTATTTGCAAACTATTGAATAGACTACTTATCATTCACCAATTGCCATGAGTTATGCATCAAATAAAAGAAGAGGGATCAGAGATTTGTGACATGCTTTTGTTGTTTTCAAAATAAAAGACGAAATTGGTAAAAAAAATGGTGTTCCTTTTATGACAAAAAATGGAAATGAAATGAAATATATATCTGGCCAAAACTACCATAGTTACTTTTATTGTGAGCCAGGGCAAATTTGACATGAGCGTAAAGGGCATTTTCTGTACTTTCCAAAGATTGAAATAACATTAATGTGCACTTCATGACAGGGTCAGGATCCAGCAATATGTAGGGGCCTAGGCCTAACCAATGTACACACTTTGTCTTTAAAAAAGTCAATTCCAGCATTCCGATTGGTTACCACCACGCAAGATGTTTCTCACAGCCTGGCAACAGCTATGCGCATATTTGCGCAAGGATGAAGCAACAGGTTGCGCATTGTTTCATTCAACGCGCACTTGGTTACAGATGGCTTGCTTGCCAATGACAGGGCTAAGATTCTATGGTCTTGACCATGGTTCTTGACAACGGATGATCTGCGGCTGAATATTGCTGGATCCTGACTCTGTCATAAATCTATGGATGTTTTGAATGTAACAATGAAAAATATGAGATTCCAGCGCTTCCATACATATGTGTCTTGATGGCGGCTCATATACTTTTTATGTCTTTTAACAACTTGAAATCTTGTGAAAAAAAGGCTTTTGTATGACTACTATACTTCAGTTATTTTAAACAACTTATTTCTAAAATTCTGACAAAAACAAAATATCCCTGTGTTGGTAAACTATTCATTTATTTTTGCAGAAAGTCTAATGAGCATAGCATTTATATTTATTTAAGAACATAACTTTAAAGATGACCATGCGATACAGCCGACTGGGTGCCGGGAGAGAGTCCACTTCGGGCACTGGAAATAAAATGCGCGATTTTTGCTCATTTGCATACGACCTGCGGTCTGACTGAATTGCCTCGTGCAAAATAGATCTACCGTCCATAACCATATGGTCGCCACTAGCCTAAAGTAGGGTCCCCCATAGGAAAAGCTATCTTTGGTAGTTTTTATCTAATGTTTTTATCTAAATGTTGAAACATGGCTTACCTTGTTTAGAAATCATCCAGCCTTCCAATGATATGAAACTTTTTCGAAAATTATAATCCATATTTCCACAAATTGATGCTCAAAATTGTCACAAGTTGGCATGTCTCTGCATGCAAAAGTAATTGCATTGGAATGTGCTGTCGACAGTTACATGTACGTTCACTCTATATGGTAATCGATGTGTTTGGGTGAATTTAATGATATCTAATGAAGATATGAATGTACTAGAGCTCTTGTAGTTTCATTTTTTTTTGACCAGTCATGGCTAAAACACGGCTGGATCATAATCCTCCCAAATTTAGTTGTAAAGAGACAAATTATTAATAGTATTATTTGTTTGTTTAATTGTTTTATCACTCAAAAGCAAGCTTTTACGATTTTTAAAAATGTAGTAAAAACAACTGGAACAATTAACTATTTTCCTAACTCAGAGGTTTGATCAAGAAGTGAAGATAAAGAGTGAGGGGGCGGGGATTGACCTGGAATATGATATCTGCTTATTTAGTAGAATCATATCTAATGCAGATATGATTAGGCCTATAAAGCAAACCCATTCGTGACATTGATCGGGTTGTTTTAATGATTATAATCATATCTAACGTAGATATGTATACACTAAGGTTTCAATCTCATAATTTTAACCTCAACTTAGCACATGCCCGTCCTAAAAATGCGTACGCATCGCATAGATATCCCCTCTCAGGGACCGCGGAACCGGGAATGGGGGCTGCAGCCCCACTTTTTTCAGTAAATATGTGTAAAACAAATTGTATTATACAGCCCCTTCACCCTCAGCCCCTCCACTTCTCAGGACGTCCCCTTATTAAAAAGGGGGAAATTCGAGAAAAAAAATTTCCACAAATGAAATTACACACCGGCCCTCTCCCTCCACAATCGCTTTGCAGAACTTAAGGATAAGAAGATGTGCCCTATACAGTAGTCATTTATTCATTTAGCTTACCCGTTGTCAAGCCGTCGGCAGCCAAATGCCTCCTTTCCGGCCACCCTATTGACAAATCCCGGATCCTCCCATGAAATGCTAGAATATTCTGCAGTAAATGACATTGGCGGGTGCACGAAGCTTTTTGAAAGGGGGCGATAAATAATGTATTTTTAAAAATTTTTATACAGTTGAATTAATTTGTTTCATTTTATTTTTAGTGTGTGTGCTAGGCTCGATTCCAGTCATTAGTTTAATTACTTGTCCGTATTGAAACATGTTTCTTCTACGTAACCAATTTTGTTTAGGCTTAACGGATCTAATGTTAGAGTCTGGACAGACTGTAGACTATATAGTGAGATGTCAGACTCTGGGCTTACAGTTACATGCATGTACATTCATGTAGGCCCAAACTTGTCATGCTTAGTGTTGTGGGACTGTATGGAATATTCACCGTTACAGCAGTTAAAAACAGACTAACAACAACAAAATTGCCCTAGGAAAGATTTAATTTTCACAAAATTTGCTAGACTCTAGATCTAAACCCCTCAAAAAAAGTTCGGAAACTAGAGTTTGATCGACGATATCTTTTTTGCTACATTATTAATATCAGGGTATTTGGTATCATTTCAAAGCCCGTTCATTCCCCTTTAATATGATATCCTACTTGTTATGATTATGCAGTTGTGACATGCGTACTAGGGCTAAATGTGAGGGAAGATTCGAAGTGAAATGTTGCAAAGTGCATGCATGCCTATGGACAGTGTACTCTCCCATTCATTCAACACGCATCCTTCCATCCAAACAATCGGACAATGCACTCTTCCGCACTAGCGATGCATGCATTTTGGAACATTTCACTTTGGAACCTCCCACATGTTCAGCTGTAGTGCACATGCCCTAAGTGCAAAATCATTACAAATGAGACATTGTAAAGGAAAATTATCTGGCTTTCTGATAATACCAAATTAAGTGATAATAATACAATAACAAGAACGATATTATCGATCAAAAGCGCAAATGCATTTTGCAACATTTCACTTCAGACCCTCCCGCACATAAAGTTGTACTGCACATGCCCCACTCGCATAATCATTACAAACAGGACATCATCTTAACGAGAAATAAACCGGCTTTAAAATGGTACCAAATACTCTGATATTAATAATGTAGAAAAACAGATATCGTCGATCAAACTCAAGTTTCCGAACTTTTTTTGAGGAGTTTAGTAGATCATCAGGAACTCTTCTTTATATGTGTCGCAATATTTCATCTCACATGCAGATGGAACGGTCCAGGAGAGAAACTCAAAGAGAACGGGCAAGGCGTTTTGCTGGGTCTGATCAGGATGGCTTTGAAGCCAGACACATTAATGACTCTATTGGTAAGTTGTATTCAGTTAATCAGGTCACTGATGATCATGAAGGTTCCGAATGTTCATTATAAGAGCTGGTCTCTAGTTTTGGTCACTTACACGAATGCAAGGTTATCAGAGATAACCTTGCACTGAGTTAGGCCTATACAGTGGAAATTGCTGACAATAGGAAAATAGTGTTCTCAGTACCATATCTGCAACAGAGGAACAAGAGCAGTGATTAGCAACATTTTTTTTTCAAAATTTAGATCCAATAAAGCCAGTTCGGGGTTAGCGCATGGTACAAATGACCCCAAATATCCACAGATATTTTAGACATGGAGGGTCCCTTTATGTGCACTTCAGAAAAATAACTCTGGGAGTGATAGAGGTGCCTCATGAATAGCTTTTGTTTCCCCCTTTAAAAAGAATACTTCCACCTGGATATCATGGAATGCACCATTAGTGCATAATTGAATAATGATTACATGACATTCATGAGCACATATCGAATACTAGAAAGGCCGTCAAAGGCGGCAGACCCACGCCTTAGCGGAGCTATTATTCTTGAACCTGCAGATATATTTTTACTGGTTGGTTCCCCTGTCGTGTATAAAAAAAAGTAAACCCAATATAGGTTTTGTTTTGTTGCGATTATTTTTTGTAAGCAGTAGCCATTCAAAGGGGATAACAAGAGGCACATCTACCCCCCCCCCCCAATAAATTTTGCCACATCCAGGTCATAGCTTAGTGTGTCCCCACCCTTGAAAAAATTCTTCTGAAAACGATATTTTATTATTGAAACATCTCTCCCCTAAAAGTAATTGATTAGACATGTCAGAGAGTGTGGCGTGGTGAGGAAAAAAATGTTAGCAATTTGTATTCAGTGTTCAGTCATGTAAGTGTTAGTAAATGTATTCATGTTCTATCTTTAAATTACATTGCAATTGGGGTTGTTGTTTTTTTTCATCTGGCTTGGATAAAATAAATATGACGACAAAATAAGTTGGATCTCGACTTCAAAATGACATGCATGCGAGGCACAGAGCTTACTCACTCAGATCAGCTCAGTCACCACCCATCAACAAAGTCAAAGTGGATACTGGCGTGCATGTATTCGGCGAACCTCGATCAGCCACCAAATTTTGCAAATCCACACAAATTTTTAAAAAATACTGTTTTTGTACATTTTTGTATTTTACAACTACGAAATCCACTCAAACAGACATACATGTAAATGAGTTATAAACTAACTCAAATCTCAAATGACAGGACCGTTATAACCCAAAGAAAAAAGTTCAATCCTACTACAGTCAGCCAGGCACAGGCACTGTACTCCCTGGGGTTATGTACTCCCTAGCCCGACCAGATCGCCGTCACTTCGCGACAGCGCTGTGTATAGTTATGTACGTACAGCTAGCTACACAGCCCACTCACTCAGATCAACACACGCGAACGCTCGCGAGTGCGATAAACTCACTCACGTCGAACAAACTCACCAGATTTTCACCGAAAACAATTAAAATCACGTACTACACGTCCACCAGGATAAAATAAATCACAAAAACTTCCACAACAAAGTGGAAAGTACCGGGGAAAATAAACAGAAATGCACAGAAGATAAGAAACAGAGGAGAAGCCGTAGGGCTAGGGTAGCCTGAAGCTAAATGAATTTGTATAAAAAAAGGTATCGCGCGCGATAGCTAGCTAGCTAAAGCTATATAGAGCCGCCTATTACTAGTATACCGTACATAGCCGCTTTTTCGCAGTAGTAGTTCAAGCGCGCGAAAAATCCCTTGTTGCTGGGATACGTTGGCTTTGAATATTCATTGCAGGCTCGTACGGATTTGAAGTGAAATGGCAAATAATGGGTCTAAAAGTCTTCTAAAATTCATAAACCTGAAATAGACTTTTGGTGAGACGAAGTAATGAGTGTTTTGATTGGCCAAAATATTTCTGCATCTGCAGGCGAAGTTTGGGGTCATCAATCTTTCTAGTTTCTTTCCTGTCACTATCTGAACTGAAGTCCTATACTTTACTACAGGGTCAAAACTTCAAGGTCACACAGAATGTGCAGGGGTCAACCAATCATCACCAAAATCTAATCGATTCTTTCCTGTCACTTTCTGAACATTCCCTGAAAATTTGGTGCAAATCCGTTCACCCGTTCTCTTGTTATCTTGTACACAAACAAACAAACAAACAAACCGTCGCCGGTTTCACGAAGTAGCCCTTTTGCGCGCTACTTCTCAAAATCTATATTCGAGATAATCGTGTTTGAAAATTTCAATACTTTGGAAAGGTGATTTCTGTGACCTGGTACCACGCTCCCGTGGTTATTTAAACATATTTTGTAGTATAGTATCTAATCTTTCAAATCATATGACTTTTTTTAGCATGGTTGTATTTTAAGTTCATTTTTTAAAGCCATAAAACAACCGTTTCAAAGGGAATAGTTCGTGAAAACGAAAATTGCACTGTGCCCTGTTAAGGCGCAAATATGTAGCGTACAATAATCTGTCGCGCGCTGCCATGCAGCTATAGCGCGCATGGGTTTTTACGTTTTCACGAACTATCCCATTTTGGATAATGTGGCGCGCGCTGCTCCGTAATCTCTTAACGCGCAAATATGTACAGTACATTAATCCATCGTGCGCGGTTAAAAATTGCGCACAATAATCCACAATGGGATAGTTCGTGAAACCGAAGAAATCAATTTGGCTCACATTTTTTTATCCCGGTGATGTCATCTGTGACGTAGGGAGTCACAATCATATTCTAAAATTTGCTGAAGTTGAAGATATCATTATGGACATCTTAGATCCGAGTAAAACTCAAATTTGAAAATTTCGATAATTTTGGTAAAAAGGGCTACTTCGTGAAACCGGCGACGAAACATACAAAAAAAAAAAAAAAAAAAAAAAACATACGGAGCCCTTTACATAACCCTGCCGATTTCATCGGCGTGGGTAATTAGTGTCAGTGGGTTTTAGAATTTGGTACAGATGACCTTTATCTGCTCATGCTCAGATTGCATCTCCGAAGTGGCTTATTGGAGGAATGGAATGAAAATAGGATATTGTAACATTGTAAGTGAAAATAGCAAGCAGGCCTTAAATTTTAATATTTTTAGGGCAAGGCCACTTTTCCATTGGGCACATTTTTATATTACATCACAAATGGGGGAAAAAAAAAAGGGCACAACAAATGTCCAAGGCCAATGAGAGGGGCGTTGAGGCCAGTCAAAAGGGCATCCAAGGCCATGGCTTTTGATGGCCTTTGATTAACTTGAATACCACCCCATGGGTGGTATTCCGATAGCGCCGACTAAGTTAAGCCTGGCTTAACTTAGTCCACACTTTTATGGAGTGCCATTTGTTGCCCCATCCAAATTGCGTATAAATCATATTAATTCAGCGATGAAATGCCCAAACCAAATTAATGTTGCAGTGACGTTAACGTGTTACCATGCACAAGTATGAACTCAATTTTCAGGAGGTCCTTTGGTAACATAATTCTGTCATAAATATTGATGTAGAAGTTGTAGCATGGCATTCCATAGAAGCATGAACTAAAATTCCAGCTTAGTCTGGACTTAGTCCCAGCTTAAATTAGTGGAATACTGCCCAATGTGTTTTTTTAGTTAGAGCAGCACTGCAGGTAATACTTAGTTCCAGCTAACTCGAGCATCGTACCGAGTTCGTTCATTCGTAATTAACTAACAAGTAAAAATTAGCAGATATGGTCATCCGGTAATTAACCAAGCGAGGGTCCTTACAATTGTTACAAAATTTGATTTTTTTTTAATGATTTTGAAGAAATGAGTCGATAGAGTAATAAATTACGCCACATATATAGACATCAGCACAGCACAGAGCAAAAAATAACTGCCTCACACAAGTACACTGGTACAGTGGAACCTTGTTATAATGAGGACCTTGGGACCATGAAAAATTACCTGGGGGAGATAGGGGCAGCATATAGGGATGAATATTTGCTAATCAAATTGATCAAACGTCAGGTCCCTTGACGTACACTATATCTAGCTTTTATTTTAATCATTCCCAAGGCCAAAAACTCCATACAGGCCTTAACTAAAAAAAAAAACATGGGGAATACTGTTTTATCTTACCTCACTATTTTCTGTGTTCGCGTAGAATGCTGAATTATTGGTCGTTTTCCTCTCGTACACAAAAAATACTGGTACGTTCTTCGTCGATGAGATCTCAAAATGAGCGGTATGAGCATACGATTTCCTGTAGAAAATCTCTCTATAAAAAAAGTATAATGAATCAAATGATTTTTCATTTAATATGAAAAATACTTGCAGCTCAGAAAATGAGGGGTATGCTGGCAATTTTATCCTTTGGTTTGGGAGGGGGTGTTCCAGACTCTGACGTGGACCCAGACCTGAGGCAGGACCTAGACCTGGATCAGTGGCATCTGCCAGCCCCACAGTCCTGGGGGAGATAGGGGCTACAGATAGGCATGAATATTTGCTTATCGAATTGATCAAAAACAAAGTCCCTTCACGTACAATATAATCTAGCTACTATTTTAATCATTCCCAAGGCGAAAAACTTCTATCCGTGTATAGCCTTTTGAGCGCGCGCTAGCTCTATACCAGCACTGATGTCAAGGCCTGGGTTATACAGCTCACCGCTGATCATCACAGACCATAGAGTTACAGGACAATTAACCCCACATGATATTCTAGATGCGGTATTGTCTGCTTTCCATGGAGGCTGCCATTTTGTGCATGACACGGATCATTAGGTACCATATGCATTGATAATAGCCTACCTTTACAACAGATACGTCGCTTTGTTCTGATTTTATTACGATTGTTATTGGCCATGGGCCTAGATAATTGACGACCCATGAGTTCTAATAGCCATCCTGTAATGCAGATTCCTCGCTTTGTTTTGGTATTGTTACGATTGTCTCCGTCCTCAACGTCAATTCTCCGTCTCCACGTACAGAAAATATATTTTTTATGAACAAATTAAGACCTTTTAAAAAATATATAAAATTAAACTTACATTTCAGAATATGTGACTATATCTAATATATATTTATCCTCTAAAACTCAAATACAAGTTAACGATGAAGGAAATTTTACTTGGGATGAAAAATATTTTTGTGTGTAACACACATAAAGTAATGGCAGCCCCCTTATTATTGCTAGCAGACGATAACTTGGCTGGAAAATAGTGATTTATATCTATATCCTGTGTTTTTACATGAAATTGCATGTATCAATTAAGAGGCATATACTACACCATTCAAAATAGCTAATTCATACGCTGAGGTTAATTTCTAGTATATATATGTAACTATGTCACTGACACACTATTCAGTATTATTTTACAGCCAATTCTCTTCTTAACTTAATTACGCATGCTGAGAAATTTGATAAATATTCACATGGAAACGACCAATCAGAAAAATGCTTATAGACGTACATGTAGCATACATGTACATAATTAGCGTGAAAGAATGATTTTTGATGAAGCTTAATGAATATTCATAGAAAAAAAGCTGGTCGCAAAAAAGTGGTCGGTGGTCGCTGGTCACGTAATGACAACGCCCTTTTGGTAAATCTTCGAAAAGTATCTTTCACTACAGTATTTCATAGCCAAATGAGATGACAGAATGTATCATAAAACTTTTGTGATGTGTTGGATACTGAATAAAAACTCATCTGTGTGGGTGTATTTTACAATCAAAATGTCAAAATGTTACTTTCGGGGCCCCGGAAAACATCGTCAACACATACACGCGTAAAACCAATGGGTATTCCATATGCCTGCACTTATCTTGCCACTCCAAAAAGACATGTATGCTGTATGTGATTGCACTATGCATTATTATTATTATCATTATCATTCATAAATTCCTTATCTTTTGTCCAATAAAAATGTGAATTATCCATTATTTCCACATCAAAAGTAGTTGTGTGGTAGGGAAATGTCTGTAAATCTACATGTAGCTGTTAATTTTTTTCCCCATTTATTTCACCACACGTAGCATCCTTAACAGCACCCCCTCCACCCCCAATTCGTTCTTTACTTACTGCTTCCTCTTCATTCACATCTCTCTCTTTTCCCATTGATTTTTCTTCCCATACACCTCCTTCCACTCCAACACATGGCATTTATTCTTCTTCTTGTGCTTCCACTTCTTCTCATTCTGTTTCTCTACATTCTGACCCATTTTATTCCCCAGCTTCTTCACTTGAAGTTCTTCCACCCACGTCTTCATTTTCTGGTCCTCCCACTTCTCCCTCTCCTCCCCCTTCTCCCTCTCCTCCCCCTTCTCCCTCTCCTCCCCCTTCTCCCTCTCCTCCCCCTTCTCCCTCTCCTCCCCCTTCTCCCTCTCCTCCCCCTTCTCCTCCCCCTTCTCCTCCCTCTCCTCCCACTTCTCCCTCCTCTCCTGCTTCTCCCTCCTCTCCTCCTGCTAGTACTAATCCATTTCTTACCCATTCCAGGCCCTTATCAGCTCCCAGTTCTCTTCCTGCTTTTTTCCGTACTATGTTATATTTTTTTCTTACTTTGTTACTTGTTCTTCTTTTTATGTTCATTCTGCTTCTTATTCTTTTTTATACTCTTGAGTAAACATCTTTTTTTCACTGGGTGGGGGGGGGGGGGGGCGTGGTGGCAGAGGGATTCACCCCTACATTGGTAAGTAATTAACTCAGTACCTGGGAGTCTGTTATAACACTAATGGGGGGGGGGGGGGGGGGCGTCTCATTATGCTTGTACTTCCTCTGCATCATCGAATATACACGTAGAAATAAGGGTTGTTTTTCAGCACCTGGTTGGGAAAACAGGGATCCTGTTTTGGATACCCATAACAATTATTTCTTTAAAATGTATCAAATTCAAAGGTAATGATGCAATTCGGAATACATGCGTATGGAGATGTTATGGACATGTTTTCCTCCGAGTATCTGCAGGGTATCAAAACCACTCCAATTACAATCCCTGTTTAGAGTATTTTAATTCAGAAAGTGATTCTTGATGAAGATGAAGTACAGACCTCGGTAAGACATAACCCCCTCCCAACCCAACTGCCACTCCCCTTCAATAGTGTACTTGCCAGAATGCCAGACGCCTATCGGATAGGCTATGAATAGTCATACCATGCGTTGATACAATTAATGAAAAGCGACTGTCATCACATAAAAAAAAAGATGCAAACTACAAAATTCACATGATAGCCGGTTTATTTTCGGTATCAAAACTTAATCAAATTTATAGCCGGTATTTATTTCGGTATCTTGGCATTACCGGAAACGATAGCCTTGTTTTTCGGTATCTAAACTTTACCGAAAATTTTGGTGTGTCCGGTATGCCTTTTTTTTCAAAACAGAGTATTCGGTGAAAAAACAAAAACCGGTAATACAGGTCAACCGGTTCACTGATCCAGCCTAGAGGAATGGGCTGAAAATTTCAGAATATAATCTTTTTCTGTAGCTTTCTGATATCCAAGTGCACTGATGACTTTTTAAAAGAAAACTCAAAATACTATTGAGAGAGGTCGCGAGATTTAATATTTGAAATATCTCATATAGTCACATGGATTTAACGGCTGAAAAAAGATAAAACTGCTACTAAACGTTTGTAAAAATGGAATGTTTCATGATAATCGAGTATTATTCACAGTAATTACCCTTTATCAATGCTTTTTATGGGCTTTATTAGGTCAGTTTCAAACTTGGCTCGTGTACATGTATGCATATGGAAATTACCATGGTGTGATCAGATTAGGGGTTAATTGGGCCGAAGGTCAACGGTCACATACAGTATCATTGTATGCCTGAAGATTGTTCTCGTGATAAACTATACAACAGTTTTAATGGATCAAATTCAGAATTGCTTCATATATATGCATATGACAGTGACTGTGATTTGATCTGATGTGTCACAAGTAGCTATGGCTCATTGTCACAAGAACTTATTGATTCAATAGCTAAATTAGAATTAATCTTGATTTATAAATATGAGAGTGACAATCTGATGAGATTATGAAGGTTTTGAAGGTTTTAAGAGTTAACTCTACAATATATTTCAGATCCAGCAATGGCAGAGGCATAAGTTTTGACTGCGTGCCATTGAGAATCCATCAAGTTCAATACATGTATGTCATATGCACCATATCTATTTTCCATGCAAGAGCTATTATGGGGTTTTAGCAGGACATTTAACTTTATACATACATGCTGGTGGCTGCATGATCACAGCTCATGAAAACTGAATTTAAAAAAATGCACTTGATTGTACCTGATTGGGACCTAATTGACAACCCAACTATACTTTATCAATAATTCTAATACTTTCTGCAAGCTGTGGGAAAGTTTTTTTTTCTCAAAATGGCAACATTTCCTTTATCATCCTGTTACATGATGTCCTCTCTTGACAATTACATGTAATTTAATATTTTCTATCCAAGAGCTATTTTGGGGCTTTAGCAGGACATTTAACTTATGTTGGTTGCAGCCTCATGCTCATGACAATTGAATTAAAAATTGAATTAAAAAATGTCCTGCAAATGTACCCATTTGGATCCTGATTGATAACCCAACTATACTTTATGAATATTATCCTGATACTTTCTGCAAGCTGTGGGAAAGTTTTTTTTTTCTTCTCAAAATGACAATATTTTCTTTATCATTTTGCTACATGATGTCGTCTCCTGACAATTACATGTAATTTAATATTTTCCACCCAAGAGCTATTTTGGGGCTAAATTAGCAGGACATTAAACTTATAAATGCTGGTGGCTGCATGCTCACAGCTCATGAAAACTGAATAGAAAAACATGTCCTGCAAATGTACCTGCTTAAGACCTTTATTGACAACCCAACTATATTTTATCAATTGTCCTAATACTTACTGCAAGTTGTGGGAAATTATTTTTTTCTTCAAAATGGCAACATTTTCTTTATCTTGTTACATGATGTCCTCTCTTGACATTTAGATGTAATTTTATAACTTTTAACTTATGTTGGCTGCATGCTCATACATGTAGCTCATGTCAATTGAATTTTTAAAAAATGTCCTGCAAATGTACCCGTTTTGTTCCTGATTGATAACCCAACTATACTTTATGACCAATATTGTCCTAATACTTAGTGCAAGCTGTGGGAAAGGGTTTTTTTTCTCAAAATGGCAACATTTTCGTTATCTTCTTACATGATGTCCTGTCCTGACAATTGCATGTAATTTAATATTTTCCATGCAAGAGCTATTTTGGGGCTTAAGTAGGACATTTAACTTATGTTGGCTGCATGTTCATGTCAATTGAATTTAAAAATGTCCTGCAAATGTACCTGTTTGGTTCCTGATTGATAACCCAACTATATTTTATCAATAATTGTGCTAATACTTTCTGCAAGGTGTGGGAAAGTTTTTTCTCAAATTGGTAACATTTCCTTTATCATCTTGTAAAGGCCTAGTCCCACAGAGTTTAGGATAAAACACGACTAAAAAAAGAATGGCGATTTTCATGGGATTCGGGCATCCACTCCAAAAATGGTCAAAATTGGTCAAAATTGGTTAAATTTCTGCGGAACTTTGTCTACGGATATAAATTAAATAATTATGAATACATTAATAATGTATTGCGACTGTATACAGGATGATAGCGGATGCCATTGCAGATGCCCTCCCAGGAGGGTCTGAGTGGTCAAAATGTGATCAGTGGACGTTATATGTTCTTTTTACATTGATTTCGCTATTTGATTGCAATTCAGACGCTAAATGACTGCATAATTTGTTATAAATAAGTAATATCCGTAACTTTTTTTTTGTATGCGATAATTACGTGATAGATACGCATTATATTCAGTTTACATACGGTTTATATACGCTCCCAGTGCACTACCCAGCCGCTATTCCCTGGGAGGTGCGGATAAGTTGCGGATACAGCATCTGTATTGCATCTGAATTGCGTCTATATTGCGGATGTACTACGGAGGTCAAACATTTTCAAAATTTTGGGCAGTCCCAAAATTCTGGGAACGGAAAAAATGGGGTTTACGGATAACTGCATAAGGCCGCGACTGTATAACGAGTGAAACAAAAATGTATCACGAATATTGCGGATGTTTAGCGATTATCACCCATTTTTGTGCGCTTTTCCTCAAAATGGCAATATTTTCTTTATCATCTTGTTACATGATTTCTTCTGACAATTACATGCAATTTAATATTTTCCATGCCAGAGCTATTTTTGGGCTTTCGCAGGACATTTAACTTATGTTATGCTGAGTGCTGCATGCTCATAGCTCTTGACAATTGAATTTAAAAAAAAATGTCCTGCAAATGTACCTGATTGGGACCTAATTGACAACCCAACTATACTTTATCAATAATTCTAATACTTTCTGCAAGCTGTGGGAAAGTTTTTTTTTTTCTCAGAATGGCAACATTTCCTTTATCATCTTGTTACATGATGTCCTCTCTTGAGAATAAGATGTAATTTAATATTTTCCATGCAAGAGCTATTTTGGGGCTTTAGCAGGACATTTAACTTATGTTGGTTGCATGCTCATAGCTCATGAAAATTGAATTTAAAAAAAAAATGTCCTAGAAATGTACCCAATTGGTTCCTGATTGAGAACCGAACTATACTTATGATCAATAAAATTTTGTCCTAATACGTACTGCAAGCTGTGGGAATTTTATTTTTTTTCCCCCAAAATGGCAACATTTTCTTTTATCATCTTTACATGATGTCCTGTCCTGACAATTACATGTAATTTAATATTTTCCATGCCAGAGCTTTTTTGCAGCTTTAGCAGGACATTTAACTTATGTTGGCTGCATGCTCATAGCTCATGTCAATTGAATAAAAAAAAAATGTCCTGCAAATGTACCCATTTTGTTCCTGTTTGAGAACCCAACTATACTTTATGATCAATAATTCTCCTAATACTTTCATCTGCACCAGGACCAGGACTTTACATGATGTCCTCTCCTGACAATTACATGTAATTTAATATTTTCCATGCCAGAGCTTTTTTGCAGCTTTAGCAGGACATTTAACTCATGTTGGCTGCATGCTAATGCTCATGTCAATTGAATAAAAAAAAAATGTCCTGCAAATGTACCCATTTTGTTCCTGTTTGAGAACCCAACTATACTTTATGATCAATAATTCTCATAATACTTTCATCTGCAAGCTGTGGGAAAGTTTTTTTCTGAAATTATCGACATTTCTTTTATCATCTTGTTACATGATGTCCTCTCCTGACAATTACACGTAATTTAATATTATAATAATAATAATAATAATATATAACATTTATATAGCGCCAAATCCATTTTAATTAAATGCTCAGGGCGCTTACAAAAAAGAATAATGGAAAGAAAAATATGATAGAATACAAACATACAAAAATTCTACACAATTACAAATGATCATAAAAATAATCAATACAATGTCTGTTTTCAAGTTATGGCATCTCACATAAATAAGTTTTAGTGTTGGACTTAAACAATTCACTGGACGTTAAGTCCCTTAGTCCTTGTGGAAGAGAATTCCACAGGGATGGCCCAGCATGAGCAAAGGCACGTTCACCCCATGATTTTTTTAAATTCGGAATTTGTAATAGCCCCAAGTTAGAAGAGCGTAAAGAGCGGATAGGTGTATGATTGTGTATTAAAAGAGAAATGTTATATTGTGGGGCAGTACCGTGTACACAGTGAAAGACCAAAAGAAGAATTTTGAAAATAATGTGCTGTTTTACCGGTAACCAATGTAAATTTTGCAAAATAGGAGTGATATGGCAATGCTTGGGTGTGAGGGTGACAATTCGTGCAGCTGCATTTTGAAGTTTTTGAAGTTTGGATATTTCGGCGTTTGGTATATTGTACAAAAGGGAATTTCCAAAATTTTCCACCCAAGAGCTATTTTGGGGCTTTAGCAGGACATTAAACTTATGCTGGAGGCTGCATGCTCACAGCTCATGAAAACTGAATAGAAAAAAAAATGTCCTGCAAATGTACCCGTTTGGGACCTTTATTGACAACCCAACTATATTTTATCAATAATTATCCTAATACTTTCTGCAAGCTGTGGGAAACTGGAAAAGATTTATTTTTTTCTCAGAATGGCAACATTTCCTTTATTATCTTGTTACATAATGTCCTCTCTTGAGAATAAGATGTAATTTAATATTTTCCATGCAAGAGCTATTTTGGGGCTTTAGCAGGACATTTAACTTTAATATGTTGGCTGCATGCTCATAGCTCATGACAATTGAATATAAAACAAATGTCCTGCAAATGTACCCGTTTGGATCCTGATTGAGAACCGATCAATCAAATTTTGTCCTAATACATACTGCAAGCTGTGGGAATTTTATTTTTTTTCCCCCAAAATGGCAACATTTTCTTTATCATCTTTAATACATGATGTCCTGTCCTGACAATTACATGTAATTTAATATTTTCCATGCGAGAGCTATTTTGCAGCTTTAGCGGGACATTTAACTTAATATGTTGGCTGCATGCTCATAGCTCATGTCAATTGAATAAAAAAAAAATGTCCTGCAAATGTACCCATTTTGTTCCTGTTTGAGAACCCAACTATACTTTATGATCAATAATTCTCATAATACTTTCATCTGCACCAGGACCAGGACTTTACATGATGTCCTCTCCTGACAATTACATGTAATTTAATATATTCCACCCAAGAGCTATTTTGGGGCTTGAGCAGGACATTAAACTTATGTTGGCTGCATGCTAATGCTCATGTCAGTTGAATAAAAAAAAAAAAATGTCCTGCAAATGTACCCATTTTGTTCCTGTTTGAGAACCCAACTATACTTTATGATCAATAATTATAATATCTGCAAGCTGTGGGAAAGTTTTTTTCTGAAATTATCGACATTTCTTTTATCATCTTGTTACATGATGTCCTGTCCTGACAATTACAGTCCCGCCCGCGGGCAACGTCACGCGTCCGTCTAAATATACGCGTCCTCATTGCGGGCAGCACTTCGTCTAAATGCGTTCGGGCATACTAGGGTAAACAGACTAGTCTAAATGCCCTAGTACGGCCGGACGAGGGTTTGTGTGCAAGCGTGATGTTTGAGATGAGCCGCGAGAACGGCACGGGTCCGACATCTTTTTGATTTATGTTTCATCTTTGTTTTCTCTTGTTTATATTCCATTTTATAATTCTGCAATGTCCCTTCTCTTTCAAGACGTTAAAGACAAGGTGTTGCCGATGTTACAAAAACATCCTTATGATTTGTGTTTCATCTTTATTTTCTCATTTGTCTCATTGCTCCGATGTCTTTGACACACAAAATAACAACTTTCGAGCTTCTAATTTTGTAGTGAAAATTTACAGAAAATTCCGCTGCCCACAAATATTGTATTTTCCGTCTTATAGTTCTAATTCATTTGGTCAGTAGATTCTCTGTAATTTATGCGCCGAACCAATTTTCTATTCGATAAAACATTTTGCGTTGTATACTTCATTACTTTCATGTTTTATTTGGGTTCAATATTATCCATTAGTTACGCGCCAAATCAATATCCGATTCGATAAATATATGTTGCGTCTTATAGTTCTAATTTATTTGTTTCATTTGGTCAGTAGATTCTCTGCAATTTATGCGCCGAACCAATTTTCTATCCGATATAAACATTTTGCGTTGTATACTTCATTCATTTCATGTTTTATTTGGGTTGAATATTATCCATTAGTTACGCGCCAAATCAATTTTCGATTCGATAAATTTTGTTTGCGTCTTAGTTCTAATTTATTTGTTGTTTCATTTGGTCAGTAGATTCTTTGTAATTTATGCGCCGAACCAATTTTCTATCCGATATAAACATTTTGCGTTGTATACTTTATCCATTTGATGTTTTATTTGGGTTGAATATTATCCATTAGTTACGCGCCAAATCAATTTTCGATTCGATAAAAAATTTTTGCGTCTTAGTTCTAATTTATTTGTTGTTTCATTTGGTCAGTAGATTCTTTGTAATTTATGCGCCGAACCAATTTTCTATCCGATATAAACATTTTGCGTTGTATACTTTATCCATTTGATGTTTTATTTGGGTTGAATATTATCCATTAGTTACGCGCCAAATCAATTTTCAAGTCGATAAATGTACTTTGCGTCTTATAGTTCTAATTTATTTGTTGTTTCATTATATTTTGGTCAGTAGATTCTTTGTTATTTAATTTTCTAGATTTGGGTTCATAATTCCGAAAATGAAGTGGGGTTCATAATTCCGGGAATGAGAAAAATGTTTATATTTCTGAAGGTTCTAGGGCTATATTATATTTTCGTAAATATACGTAAAGAACCTTCTGAATAACGAATCTTCACAAAAATATGTCACTTATTTGGAATTGTGAACCCCCTCGCTATGGAAAATTTGTATTTCGGAATTACACGCCTGATGAGTTATGAAACGAATTTTCTGAAATACTATTAGACCTACTATAAAATTCATGCCGTCATTTCAAGCCGCGACTATGCACTATGTTGCTTAAGAAACATTGGAGATAAAAGTAAGAGAAAACTTCTTGTCATTTCAATTTTACTATGTAACTAACTAATACTATGATAAAGACGAACGACATCTCTGTTGTTTTAGATCATCACCATGCAGGCGCGCAGCCAGGGGGTGCGATGGGAGTGGTCGCCAACGCCCAAAAAAAAGTTTTCGCGGGTGGGGGGGGGTGTTGGAGGAAAGAAACCACCCCCCCCTCCACGCAACCACCCCTGTTACACACAGTACAGTATTGCCCCGGAGTACTTTTTCTGCTAAAACGTCGAAGTTTTCGCGCTTCGCAGTGCATGCATCATAGCGTCTAAACACAAGTCAGTTGAAAATCAGTCCCGGCGTCGAACCGTATTTATCTCGAATTTGCTATTAAACGTCAGAGCTTTTGCACTTCTCGCGGGAGGGGTGGCGGGTGGGGACCCCCCCCCCCCCCACGCCACCCCTGTAACATACAATGCAGTATTGCCCCATAGTAATTTGCGTCTAAATTAGTTAAAAGCAGTCATGACGTCGAACTATACAGTGCAGTATCGCACCCCGCCCCTAATGTTTTTCACAAGGGAACATGGTACACTTGATCTTAGACTCTATTCTAGGTTCTTATGAGATGTTAAATTCAGGATCAATAATCATAAAACTGTATAAAGCAGTGTCAAAGTCCCCCACCCCTCACAAAAATAAAGAAAAAAATAAAGAAAAAAAAAACCTTCATAGGGAATGCATTTTAGTGAAAGGCGCTAGAAATTACAAATTATTACTATGTACGACCTCCCCGGCGCCTCAAAAAGACAGGAGGTTCATAGAAAGCGGGAGGTCCATTGATGGATTATTGATCATTATTTACAACAAAAACGGTCTTTTCTTTTCAGTATCGACACTCCCCTCCTTGTGTCAAACTCCTGCCTTCCAATTTATGACAGGAAGTTCTTAGAAATCGGAACCCATTGATAGATTAATGACCATGCCATGAAAAGGTGACACACGTCTATTGTGTATAGGGGAGCTGGAGTTCTGGGAAAGGGTTAAAAAATAATTTCTTACTCTTACTACGTTCGTTTGGAAGATTATCATATTAGATATATGTCCCCTGAAAAGGATTGCTCTTCAAATGCCCTCACAAAAAGTAAATGTAAGCTTTCAAAACAGAATTATGAAGAGCGTTCGAAATTATGATATAGGTGTGTGATTTTGGAGAGAGGGAATTGTTTTTTAAAGCTCCAGTTAAATAGACCAGAGAGAAACGATGGCTTTCGAGCTGGGACGCAGTTTATCTTCATCCCGCTGTTTAGCATGATGATGATAAGAGTCCAAATTCTGTAACTCTTTTAACAACCGAAAAGAAAAGGAAGTCAACATTTTGACCAGAAAGAAAATGATCTTTTTCGAGATTATGAAACAAGTGCATGATTTTTGTATTTTAACCTCAGGGTAAACTAGTGCGGAGTGAAGCGTTGACATTCGAGCTATATATTTAACGCAGTTTATCTTCGTCCCGCTGTTTAACATTAGGATGATACCTTTCAATTATGTAACGATTATTACAGCCGAAAAGAAAAGAAAGTTAGCTTTATAACGAGATTATAAAACAAACGCGTGATTTAGAAGGACATAGGGGGAGAGAGAGAGAGAGAAGAAAAAATAAATAATCGTCTCGTGCAGGGGCCTGAGGAGGTGCTCCATTAATTCTTGTTCTTTTAAAGGGGCGGATTCTATACCTCCGTAACATGCAGACATGGGGAAAAGAAAAGAAATTTAGCTTTTAGAAACCCGTAGATACACATTTTAAAAATAATTAGAGCATGGTAAAATAATATCCACATTAGCCTTTTTTGTTCCCATCGCTTTTAATCCAGTAAAAAGGAAAGAGTATATACAAATTTCAGAACAGAATTAAGAACTTTCGACATTATGATACATGTACGTGATTTAGAAGGAAAGAAAGAATTGTCAGGGCGTTTATTTTGCAAGAGGCAGTTACGATTAAAAAAAAAACTGCAGTAAATAGAGCGGAAACACAGACTGTTTTTAATAGTAGAGAGAAAGTGAACTCAGCCGAGATTATTATACAAGTGCATGATTTAGGAGAGAGAGAAAAATCGATAATCGTGTGTTAGAAGTAATAAGACATTACATTTTTTTATTCGTGCGCTGTAGATGTGGAAGGAAAAAGGCACGCTGACGAAAAGAGGTCACATACCATTCACACGACCAGAATGATTGACATGTTTACAATAGCGCGCAAAATGTCGGTTTCACCACCAAAGGGCGGTGGCTTTGCGGAGCGAAAGCAAGTACAAGTAATTAATGCATTTTGTTTCTCGTCACCTCTGAATGTGATAATGTACATTACGGGACGGATGAACATACGTACAAAATCTTGATTTTCAAAAACCACTTTCGAGAGGGTGGGGGGGGGGGTTTGATTTGGAAATGTTTATATGGCAAGTTTTGTTCAAGCATGAAACAAAACAAAAAAATACAAATAATAAGCCTATCAGATACAAAGTCATGTACATCATTACAGCTCTTTCACTCTAAAAACTCAAATGTTAAATCTACATTTAAAAGGTTGGAGGAGTGACAACATTTTTAAAATGGTAAATTAACACTTTTAACATGCTGGATCTAATAGTTTAAAGGTTGGATGCAGCATGTTAAAAGTGTTCATTTACCATTTTGAAAATGTTGTCACTCCTCCAACCTTTTAAATGTAGATTTAACATTTGAGTTTTTAGAGTGTTGTTTCTTTGGTTACTCCAAATGCCGCTTAGCCAATTTCATGGCGGGAGGGGCTCTGACGCTTTTAACGGCTCGTAGCACTTTTTAGGAGGACAGTTTTATTTTTTATTTCCCCTTCCCGCGCGAAAACTTTTTTGACGTTTTAGCAAATTTTGATTAAAAGGTAGCGGCTCGTAGACATTTTTTTATTCACCCCCCCCCCCCCCCCCCCCAACATATCACTTTTCTCCCCTCCCCCACTCTCCCTATCTTCTCTTTCTTTCTCACTGCTTCTGTCTCGGTTTTTGGCTTCTTTTCCCTCCCCTCTCTCTGTCGCTCTCTTCTTCCTTCTTCTCGCTTCTCCCTTTTCTTTCTTTTTTTTTTTGGGGGGGGGGAGGGGTGATGTTTTTTGTCGAGATGAGTATATGTAAAAGGCACGTTGAAGAAATCAGAACACAATACCACGCACTCAACCAGAATGATTGACAAATGTGCGCAAAATTAGTTTCACTATCAAGCGGCGGTGTCTTTGAGGAGCGCAAGTTATTTTCTCTCTCTCTCTCTCGGTCGCTGGTCACTCTCTCTCTCTGTTCTGTTTTTTTTCCCTATCGCTCCCCACCGCTCCCCACCCTCCCAATCTTCTCTCTTTCTCACTGCTTCTCACTGCTTCTTACTATACTCGTAATCTGTTCTGTCTCGGTCTTTGCTCCCTCGTCCTCCCTGAATCCCCTCTTTTTTGTTTTTAAAAATCTCATCCACTTTCCTCCTCTCCCCGCTTCTCACTACTCTCACTCTCTGCTCACCCTTCTCTTTCTACTCCCTCTCCCTTACTCCATTTTTTTCAGCCACCCCTCCCCCACTCTAGAAATTTGAGTTTCATTCTGCTACTTCATATTGATTTTTAAAATGTCCCTTTGCTTCCTGTGACTACAAGCAAGCTATTTATCACTGGCGAAATATGATTTTCACCAGTGACAAATCAAAATGACTCAATGTTTTTATTTTATATTCTGTTTGAGTCAGGATAATTAGGAGTAATAAGACATGACAATTTTATTCCGTATTTGTGCGGTAGATGTGGAAAGAATAAGGCGCGTTGGCGAAAAGAGGACACGACACCATTCACTTGACCAGAATGATTTACATGTTTACAATAGCGCGCAAAATGTCGGTTTCACCAAAAAAGGGCGGTGGCTTCGCGGAGCGAAAAGAACATGGCAAGTAATTTATGCATTTTGTTTCTCGTTACCTCTGAATGTGATAATGTACATTACGAGACGGATGGACAAGTTTGTATGGCAAGTTTTGTTCCAAGCACGAAACAAAACAGAAAATACAAATAATATCAAGCCTATCAGATCATGTACATTATTAAGCTCAGACAGGAAAAATGCAACCACTTAGTCTGGATTTAATTTTATGGGAGGGGCGGTTGTAAGCGCACGAACCGTGCCGGGAGGGGCTCCCGCTCGAAGGCTCGTAGCACCCTTTTAGACGGAAAATAGTTAGTTCGTCGTCGGGACTGCTTTCCACCGTATGTAAAAGTGGTGGATGCGGGGAGGGGAGTTCCAAGAAGTTCTCAATTTTTTATTTTTTTCCCCCTGGCCACCCGCCTGAAAAAACGGGGTTTCGTATATTCAAATATTGATAATCAGAGCCCTCGTTGCTTCCTGTAAGAAGTCCAGTACTGCAGTGAATGGCAGTAGCAGCCCCCTTGCCGGAAGGCGACGCCCTAATACTACCATGACTACGGCATAATTCCAAAAAAAAAGAAAGGCATAAAGTCTTTTTAATTAATAGGGTTAGTAATTCCGAAAATTTATGTAGTCTTTTGAATTTTCGGAATTACGAACCGTAAGAGTAACGACAGCATTATACATTCATTCTTGTATTTTCTTTCTTGTACATGTTTGTTCCTTTAAAAAGTAAATACATCACTGTAATATATCACCACACACTTAAACATATATCATGATTTAGTAAATTCACTTTAAAAAAAAAAGACGTATTTGCAATAATCTTGCCGATTCGGATAAACTTTCGATAAACTTTTATCTGGTGTTCATCCTAGAAAAAAAGAAACCACTGACAATTATTTTTGTCAAACTTGGCGCACATTTCACTATTTTAGAAATGTTATATTTTATTCATGATTCCTCATAATCTAGAGAATTTCAAGTAAACCAAACTCCAAGCAAAATGTTAAGACTTCAAACGGGCGCAACTAGTTAAATTTTAAAGAAAATAAAGGATATCCCGATCTCAAATTGCGATGTCGTTTTGCTAGGCAACATATAAAAAAGGTACTTAAACAATAACTCAGCGTACATCAGTTTATTATCTATTCAATATGAAGAATAGGGCGCAGACAGGACGCAGAATGCGAAATAAGTAGATCCGCGTTTATTCAGCAACCTATCCGCATAATCGAGAAAGATTCTGTTCACTGTCTTCTAAACACTTCCCGGCGTTTCCGCACTTTCGGAGAGGGCAAAATTTCCGCGTCCATATTTTTGGTCGAGACCAAAATTTGGATGCGGAAATGAACTTCCCGACACCTTCGACAACTTACATTATTTCCTAATATTGTCCTCATATATATCTAAATGGTTGTCGGGAAAATAAATAAAACCCTTTTTATTACAAAGAGAAATACTCTTTGTATTTTTTCGGACGAAGCCACGCAATCTTTCTTCCTGAGGTAGCGTTATTTTTTAGTCCAAGTATCCTCAAATTTACGAGTATTTCCGCATTCACGCACGACTGACTTTGAGGGTACCGGACGCGTCCGATTTTCGTCTAAGCGCGGGCAGGTCTCGTCCATTCTTTGTTTCGGGCGTGACGTTGCCCGCGGGCGGAACTGTACATGTAATAATATTTTCCATGCCAGAGCTATTTTGGGGCTTTCGCAGGACATTTATTTTAATACATTATGTTGAGTGCTGCAGCTCATGACAATTGAATTTAAAAAAAAATGTCCTGCAAATGTACCCGTTTGGTTCCTGATTGATATTACCCAACTGTACTTTATGATCAATAATTGTCCTAATACTTACTGCAAGCTGTGGGAATGTTTTTTTTTTTAAATGACATTTCTTTTATCATCTTGTTACATGATGTCCTCTCCTGACAAATACATGTAATTTGATATTTTCTATCCAAGAGCTATTTTGGGGCTTTAGCAGGACATTAAACTTATGCTGGAGGCTGCATGCTCACAGCTCATGAAAACTGAATAGAAGAAAATGTCCTGCAAATGTACCCGTTTGGGTCCTTTATTGACAACCCAACTATATTTTATCAATAATTGTCCTAATACTTTCTGCAAGCTGTGGGAACTGGGAAAGTTTTTTTTTTTCTCAGAATCGCAACATTTCCTTTATTATCTTGTACATGATGTCCTCTCTTGACATATAGATGTAATTTAATATTTTCCATGCAAGAGCTATTTTGGGGCTTTAGCAGGACATTTAACTTATGTTGGCTGCATGCTCATGACAATTGAATTTAAAAACAAATGTCCTGCAAATGTACAAGTTTGGATCCTGATTGAGAACCGATCAATCAAATTTTGTCCTAATACATACTGCAAGCTGTGGGAATTTTATTTTTTTTCCCCCAAATGGCAACATTTTCTTTATCATCTTTAATACATGATGTCCTGTCCTGACAATTACATGTAATTTAATATTTTCCATGCCAGAGCTATTTTGGGGCTTTCGCAGGACATTTAACTTTTTAATACATTATGTTGAGTGCTGCAGCTCATGACAATTGAATTTAAAAAAAAATGTCCTGCAAATGTACCCGTTTGGTTCCTGATTGATATTACCCAACTGTACTTTATGATCAATAATTGTCCTAATACTTACTGCAATTAAGCTGTGGGAATGTTTTTTTTTTTAAATGACATTTCTTTTATCATCTTGTTACATGATGTCCTCTCCTGACAAATGCATGTAATTTAATATTTTCTATCCAAGAGCTATTTTGGGGCTTTAGTAGGACATTTAACTTATGTTGGCTGCATGCTCATGACAATTGAATTTAAAAACAAATGTCCTGCAAATGTACCCGTTTGGATCCTGATTGATAACCCAACTATACTTTACGATCAATAATTGTCCTAAAACTTTAATACTGCAAGCTGTGGGAAAGTGTGTTTTTTTTCTCAGAATGTCAACATTTCCTTCATTATCTTGTTTACATGATGTCCTCTCTTGAGAATAAGATGTAATTTAATAGTTTCCATGCAAGAGCTATTTTGGGGTTTAGCAGGACATTTAACTTATGTTGGTTGCATGCTCATAGCTCATGACAATTGAATTTTAAAAAAAATGTCCTAGAAATGTACCCAATTGGTTCCTGATTGAGAACCAAACTTTACTTATGATCAATAATATTTGTCCTAATACGTACTGCAAGCTGGGAGAATTTTATTTTTTCCCCCCAAAATGGCAACATTTCCATGCGAGAGCTATTTTGCAGCTTTAGCAGGACATTGGCTGCATGCTCATATAGCTCATGTCAATTGAATTTAAAAAAAAATGTCCTGCAAATGTACCCGTTTGGGACCTTTAGTGACAACCCAACTACATGTATATTTTACCAATAATTATCCTAATACCTCCTGCAAGCTGTGGGAATGTTTTTTTTTTTTTTTCAAAATGACAACATTTTCTTTATCATCTTGTTACATGATGTCCTCTCCTGACAATTACATGTAATTTAATATTTTCCACCCAAGAGCTATTTTGGGGCTTTAGCAGGACATTAAACTTATAAATGCTGGAGGCTGCATGCTCACAGCTCATGAAAACTGAATAGAAAGAAATGTCCTGCAAATGTACCCATTTGGGACCTTTATTGATAACCCAACTATATTTTATTAATAATTGTGCTAATACTTTCCGCAAGCTGTGGGAAAGTTTTTTTCTCAAATTGGCAGCATATCCTTTATCTTGTAAACGCCCGGTCCCACAGAGATTGGGACAAAAAATGAATGGCGATTTTCATGGGATTCGGCCATCCGCTGTCATCCGCTCCAATAATGGTCAAAATTGGTAAAATTTCTGCAGTTGTGCGGATATAAACGTATGAATTACGAATACATTAATAATGTATTGCGACCGTATACAGGATGATAGCGGATGCCATTGCAGATGCCCTGCCAGGAGGGTCTGAGTGGTCCAATGTGGTCAGTGGACGTTATGTTCTTTTTACATTCGCTATTTGATTGAAGAAAAGATGATTGGTACTGCAAAATCGGAGGATAGCGTTGAAGATAAGCATACTTAAGCTTTTCGTCTTGCACTCATCAGAGTAAAACGCAAGAATGAATAAGAAGCCGAATCGAACAATAGAACTGAAGGAACAAGAGGCTCAAAAATTTACAGGCTCTGATTGGCTGTTTGCTTGTGACGGAGATTTAGACTCGTTGCCAGCCGTTTCGCAAAACGAGAGCTAAAATAGTGTCCTCACAAAATCTTTCTGTCGGCACAGAATAGGGTCTGTAAGGTGAATATATGTGGTTTCAAGCATGCGCAGGTGTGTGAAATTTCTCGCTCGGTAGACCACTTTGAACCAAGAAGAACAGTAATGTTCAGCACACTCTTGATTGTTCAGCAAGTAGGGTCAATTTAATCATATCACTGCCTTTACTATATTGCTACCACATGTTTGATTTTCAAATACACAATGGATGACCTATATTTTTTGGATATTGTCTAACTTTTTAAACACATGTAAAGGTACTTTGCTTCATTTTCATGTAAAACTTTTGATGGAGAGACATATAAGTACATGTATATGGGCTTTGTAGGATCAAGGATCTTTCACCCCACATTACTGTGAATGTGGTATTGCAGGTCAGACCCATAAAGGTCAAACACAATTGCTGTGGCAATTTATATGTGAGAAGGAAGAAGGGGGTGACTGTGCTGCAGGAAGGATTACCATGTTTCAAATTCATTTTGTATCCTCATATGGGTATGTACAGTACTGTATGTCTTGGACATGCACTATGCTATTGTCATAACGAAATAGTAGAAAGAGTATAAACGTGAATTACTTGTTAATTTTAAGTGTTTTATGTTTGTCTGTAGGGCGTGGAGTCTTCACTTTACGAAAATTTTCTGCTGGGGATTTTCTTCTTCAGTATAGGGGAGAGTACATCACAGCAAAGGAAGGAGAAAAGAGGGAGGACTCATACTCTCCAGAAGCAGGAAGCTTTCTTTTCTTCTTTGGAAAGAATTTGTGGTATGTGTAGAAAAATTTTTTTTATTTTCTTTTGTACAGCATTTACAGATCAGACATACATGTAAATCATTACCTGATCTTTCGAGATCCTGCTGATATTTTTAACCACATGCTGCAGTATTATGAAGACAAATGTCAGAGACCATTTGGAATGCAGCTTTTACCGTCTTTCCAGCAATATTCAAAGAAAAATGCTGGGAAATGGAAAATAACCATTTTATACTTGCCACACATTAATTTGGCTTGTGCTTGGAATGAACTAGTGTTCGGGGATACTATGGATTTGGCATCGTCGCGCCGCGTCCGCGTCCGCCGCAGAGATTTTCTTGTTAGCACTCTAATGGCTGCAGTTTTTGTCGGATCATTTTCATATTTCGCATGGAGGTGAATTATTTGTAAGATGAAGACGTCTATTGTTTTTGGTGTGGGCAGATTCATCATTGCCATGGTAACCATATTTTTAAAAGAATTTGTCAGCAGTGATACCAGAGGTCCCAAATTGCCACTTTATCCATTTCAATCACAACATTCAAATGGGGGATGGGTGACGGGTTCGGGGGATACATGTACACGGACTGGTCCCCCCTCCGAGTGCTCTAGTTTTGTTTCTCACTCTTTCCACTCTATTTTTTTCATATTTCAGCATTGATGCTACACACTCAGATGGCTTAGGGCGTCTGGTAAATGATGGGGTAGGAAAGGGTGCTAATGCCTTCATGAAACACTTACCTATTGGGACTAATCATCAAACAGTACTCTGCCTGTTCGCAAAACGAGACATAGCAGTTGGGGAAGAATTACGTTATGATTATGGCGTTTCTGATTTGCCTTGGCGAACTGAATCAAAGACTACAGGCTGCTTTCATCCGCAGGGAAAAACACAAAAGAATGACTTGCAAAAGGAGAACACAAACAGAACAGACAAACTGAGAAGAGATGATGGGATAAAAGATGAGCGGGTGATAAAAAAGGGAGAATGTTCCCACAAGACTAATGTAAATGACACACAGGAATTGGTAGATTCTGATCATCAGCCTAGAAGAACACAAGAAAGTGACTTGCAAAGAAAGAACACAAGGAGAGAAGATGAACAGGAAAAAGATGAGCGGGTGACAAAAAAAGGTGAATGTTTTCACAAGTCTAATGTAGACAACACACAGGAATTGGTAGATTCTGATCGTCAGCCGAGAAGAACACAACAAAGTGACTTGCAAGGAAAGAACACAAGGAGAGAAGATGAACTGAGAAGAGAAGATGAACTGAGAAGGGATGAACTTGAAAAAGATGAGCGGGTGACAGAAAAAGGTGAATGTTCCCACAAGACTAATGTAGACGACACACAGGAATTGGTAGATTCTGATCATCAGCCTAGAAGAACACAAGAAAGTGATTTGCAAAGAAAGAACACAAAGAGAGCAGATGAACTGAGAAGAGATGAACAGGAAAAAGATGAGCGGGTGACAAAAAAAGGTGAATTTTTCCACAAGACTAATGTAGACGACACACAGGAATTGGTAGATTCTGATCATCAGCCTAGAAGAACACAAGAAAGTGACTTGCAAAGAAAGATCACAAGGAGAGAAGATGAACTGAGAAGAGATGAACTTGAAAAAGATGAGCGGGTGACAAAAAAAGGTGAATGTTCCCACAAGTCTAATGTAGACGACACACAGGAATTGGTAGATTCTGATCATCAGCCTAGAAGAACACAAGAAAGAGACATGCAAAGAAATAACACAAAGCGAGGAGAAGAACTAAGAAGAGAAGACCAGGAAAAAGATAAGCTGGTGACAAAAAAAGGTGAATGTTCCCACAAGACTAATGTAGACGACACACAGGAGTTGGTAGATTCTGATCATCAGCCTAGAAGAACACAAGAAAGTGACTTGCAAAGAAATGACACAAAGAGAGAAGATGAACTGAGAAGAGAAGACCAGGAGAAAGACGAGCAGGTGGCAAAAAAAGGTGAATGTTCCCACAAGTCTTATGTAGAATACACACAGGAATTGGTAGATTCTGATCGTCGGCCTAGAAGAACACAAGAAAGTGACTTGCAAAGAAAGAACACAAAGAGAGAAGAAAAACTGAAAACAGATGACCTAGCACTGAGTTCAGAGGAAGTTGGATACCAGGATTATCACAACTCAGATGCAGATTTAGATTACATACCAGAATCGGCAGACTCTGATTCTAGTGAATCCTTTATGCTTCCTTCTTTCAGAGCTAGACAAATGCATCCACAAATTTCAGATGCGGAGGAAGATGAAAACCAAAAGACAAATGAGTTTTCACAATCCAATAACACTGTAACAAATTTTGCACCCAGACAAAAAGGAGAGAAACAGAATAAGTGTAACCAACTGCTTAGTTCTGGGATAAGCCAGAGCCCGTCATGCTCGGATATACATGTAAGAAAGGAGTTCATTGCACCCGACCAGACAGGCAAAGAACCTAAACGACTATGTCCGTTTTGTGATATCTTCTGTACCAAGTTATCTAGGCATATTAGTACAGTACACAAAGATAGAGAAGATGTACAGGAAGCATTGAGATTACCAGACAATGAACGTATCGCGAGATTAGCAGAATTCAAGAAAGAGGGAATATTGAAATTCAATAAGAAGGTCTCAGGGGAATCTGACCCACAGTTTCAACAAGAGAAGAAGTCGGCTAATACGTGCAAACTTGTCATGTGTGGAGAATGCAAGGGTTTTTACAATTCTCGCTACTTGGGAAGGCACAGAAAAGCATGTGCTAAAGAATCCTGTGCGACAAATCTTGCTGTTCCCGCTTCTGCCATAAAGCACATTGGCAGTGACTCTGAAAACAGTTCCTTCTTCAGAGACATTCTTTGTCTGTTTAGAGATGATGACATTGGGCTTTTGTGTCGTGAGGATGACATGATAGTAACAGTTGGACGAAGACTTTGGGAAAAGGAGAAGACAAAAGTTGACAAAAAAAGTGAAGTAAAAAAAGGAGTTATGACTGCCATGAGAAGATTGGGTTCATTGTATGGATATTTCCAGAGTACAGAGAATGAGCTTGGTGCATATGATAAGTCACATGGATATTCATTGGACATGTTCACACGCAGAAACTTTTCTCATCTACAGGAGGCAATCCATTCATATTGTCAGAAGGAATGTGGTGATGTAAAGTATGGGTTGAAATCCTCACTGTTCTACCTTATCAAAAAGTCCTGTAAAATTATGAAAGGCACATTCCTGATACAAGATAAGGATGAATCAGCTGATGCCATTGATAAATTCACAGAGGTTCTCAATTTGAATCATGATTTTGTCTTTGGCGATGCCACTTATGCAGTGAATAAGAGCCGAAATGAAAAACTCCGCAAACCAGAGAAGCTTCCAATGGAAGAAGACATTCAACGTGTCCGGGAATATGTACATGGAAGACTGGAAGAGCTCATGAAAGAAGTGTATGGTGTTTATGAAGGTCACCACTTTGTTGAACTTCGTGATCTGGTCGTGAGCAGACTTACCCTGTACAATGCCCGCAGGGGTGGGGAGCCTTGCAGACTCTCTATTAAGGAATGGAAGGATGGAGAAAGTGATTCCTGGATTAATGATAATGTTGCCAAACAACTCAACCCGGCTGAAAAGGCTGTCATGAATAACTTCAAAATAACATATCAGAGCGGAAAGGGTCGACACCTAGTTCCGGTGCTTATACCTAAGGACTGTTTTGAACCACTGCAATTGCTATCTGACTTGGACACTCGGGCAAGTGCAGGTGTGAATGAAGGGAATAATTATCTCTTTCCTTCAACACAAGGATCTTCATCCCATGTATCGGGATGGCATGCAGTGAACAGTGTCTGCAAACAGGTGCCAGGTCTGGAGAGACTTGATCTCATCTCTGCAACCAAGAACAGACATAGAATAAGCACAATATACGCATCAATGGATGTCAAGCCATCAGATAGGAAATACTTCTACACCCATATGGGGCACAGTGAAGAGATGAACACCAACACCTATCAGGCTCCTCTTGCAGTAATGGAAGTCTTGAAAGTTGGGGCAATGTTGAGCAACATTGATAGTAAGTTCTCTAATGTATAAATTGTATGCAATATGCTATTGACAAAATGTGAAATGATTTCAGTATTGACATCTGAAAATTACTTTGTTTATACAGTAGACTCTCATTATAGCTAATCCCTTGGGACAAAAAAACAAAATATATGTTGTTACATATCTAGTAACATATACTATCTGGGTCTAGTTGCATAAAACTTACCATCAGTGGTAACTCTGCCATGGTTACATCACTCATTTACCAATCAAATTCAAGGTTTATATGGAAGTTGCCACTGATGGCTAAGTTACCATAGTCAGTTTATGCCACAGGGCCTGGACTGTAAAAACAAATATAAGCAATTTTGGGATCACTTTTGTTATTATAATAAGATTTTGACTGTTACATCACAGTTGCAGTAGTATATTTATTTAGTAGTAGTATCAGTATGCATAATTGCCATGTCAATACTCAATACTGTGCAAGTGCATATATCAGTTAAACTGAAAGTAAAGTTGCTAGAAATATCAATCTGACACATGTACCTTCATCAAGTTGAATACGGATTACATTGTACACTGCATTAAAAGTTAGACTTATAAATAGAAAACAAAAATGTATGGACGAACATGACTAAATTGAATATTCGGAGGATAGCGTTGAAGAGAAGCATACTTAAGCTTTTCGTCTTGCTCTCATCAGAGTAAAATGCAAGAATGAATAAGAAGCCGAATCGAACAAAATAACTGAGGGAACAAGACGTGCAAAAAATTTACAGGCTCTGGTTGGCTGTTTGCAAGTAACAGAGATTTAGACTCGTTGCCAGCTGTTTGGCAAAGCGAGAGCTAAAATAATACAAGCGTCCTCACAAAATCTTTCTGTCGGCAGAGAATAGGGTCTGTAAGGTGAAAATATGTGGCTTCGAGCATCCGCAGATGTGTGAAATTTCTCACTCGGCAGACCACTTTGAACCAAGAAGAGCAGTATTGTTCAGCGCACTCTTGATTGTGAGCAATAGCAGACTTTGCATTGTCCGCAGTGTTGCGTGCATTTGTTTGTTTACACAAACGTGGAAGTTTTGACCGTGCGCTGGTCGTGCGGTTACGTATAAATGAAGATACGTGCTGGTCCAAGCGATTTGCCAGTCTTTGAGTCGTACGCCCTATGTACAGAGCTTCACATCGGCACTTGAATTTGTAAATAACATTGCTAATCTGAGTAATAGGGAGTACATCTTTACGGACAGACGAGATCATACCATGTGTGGTAAATACCACGCGCAGCTCAACGGTAAAGACAGTGCTACATACTGCGTGCTTGACCTGTTTCTCAAACTTTTGGGAAGATTTCCCTCGCCACGGCAGTTTGAGATAGACAGGACATTTGCTCGGACCAAAGATCTCGTCTGTCCGTAAAGATGTACTCCCTATTACTCAGATTAGCAATGTTATTTACAAATTCAAGTGCCGATGTGAAGCTCTGTACATAGGGCGTACGACTCAAAGACTGGCAAATCGCTTGGACCAGCACGTATCTTCATTTATACGTAACCTCACGACCAGCGCACGGTCAAAACTTCCACGTTTGTGTAAACAAACAAATGCACGCAACACTGCGGACAATGCAAAGTCTGCTATTGCTCACAATCAAGAGTGCGCTGAACAATACTGCTCTTCTTGGTTCAAAGTGGTCTGCCGAGTGAGAAATTTCACACATCTGCGGATGCTCGAAGCCACATATTTTCACCTTACAGACCCTATTCTCTGCCGACAGAAAGATTTTGTGAGGACGCTTGTATTATTTTAGCTCTCCCTTTGCCAAACGGCTGGCAACGAGTCTAAATCTCTGTTACTTGCAAACAGCCAATCAGAGCCTGTAAATTTTTCGCACGTCTTGTTCCTTCAGTTCTTTTTTTTCGATTCGGCTTCTTATTCTTGCGTTTTTACTCTGACTGCAAGACGAAAAGCTTATAAAGTATGCTTCTTTTCAACGATATCCTCCGATTTTGCAGTACCAATCATCTTTTCAAATTGAATATTGAACAATCAAATAAATCACATTTGTGCAATCAACAGTAGTCACTTGAAGAAAAAAAAAGACAAGAAATCTGATAACTGAAAAAAAAAATCTTGATTATTTTTTCACTTATCTTTGAATACACTTAAACTTCTGAACAAATCTAGCAGTGTATTCCATGACTAGGTATATTTTTTTATATATTTATGCACTGTAAGTATTCCATAATATGTTTTATGCTTGAAAAAAATAATGTTGGTATGAAAATAATGTGAAAGAAATTTTAAACTCCAATGCTTTAAGGATTGATGCTATTTTTATTTGATTTTACTGAAAGGTGGTCAGCATTTGGATCCTATACATGACGAAGGGAGCTTGAATAAAGGTATTAAATATTTGTCTTCTTTGCCTGTATGAAGATTTAAGCCATTGACAAATTGGCTGCTCTCATTGAACTACTCAACTTTGTTTTTTTACAAACATAGAAATTTAATATTTTGTCAGATATTACATCTCCTTTTCCGATGATCTTGAAACCTATTTTGTAGAAGAAGTTTCTCAAACATATCGCAGGCATGAAGGGTCAGAAAATCTGACAATGAAGAACAGTAAAAGATGCCTTCCCTTTCTCTCTCTCTTCACAAAAAAGAATATACTTTAGCAAAAATAACAAGATAATACCGCTAACCCAATTTCATGCCCTCTAATTTTTCTTGGTAAAGATGATGTCATGCATTCTGTATAGTGTATGAAAACTTGGACAGTTTTATTTTTGAAAGATGCGCGTGAAAGGAATATGCTTAAGTTCATTGAGTATTAATGTTGTGTCCTTTTCTTTGATTTTTTTTGAAGATTATCAAAGTGGAGGCAGAACAGAATGTAAGTCAACATCTAAGAGGAGAGGAGAAAGAGAGCAGGCAGCTACATGTACCAAAAGTAAGCAAGCAAAACCTAATTCTGTGTGGTTCTACTTAACCTATGATATAGCCAAATATACTTGAAAGTATCAAGAATTTAAATTGAACATAGATTAGTTTGAAACAGAGTCATTATGTGTACCTGTCAGAAGTGAAATGTATTTCTGTGAAATTTGTAACATAACAATGAACATCCAGGTCAGAAGTTTAGTAATTCTGTACAACCTGTCTTAGTTTTATGGCTTGTGGCAGGCTGCAAAATGATTGGATAATTAGCTATATTTTGCTCATGTTTGGGTGTTACCCAGCTAAGTTTTCAAACTGAGTTAGATTTCTTGATCTATATTCTTGATTTTTTTAAACAATGATAAAAAAGATGATATTGAGTTCTTGGTTTGAGCACAACTGTGGCTGTCAGAATTTCAGAAAGGCTGCCTATTCCCAATACATAACATTCAATTTATTTGCTTGTTAAAAATGTTTGAAGACAACCTCTTCCATACTGATTACTGATGCTTTGAACAGGACCATCATTTGCCATGGGCATTCATGCATAATTGTCAAGGGCTTGTCAGCAGTATCCTATGGAACGCCAGGAACGCAACTGAATCCAACGCAGCATTTTACATGTTGACATTGACATATTATGAAGTGATGACATTAGAATTCAGTTAATGATGTTAAAACTTCAGCTGATGATAAAAATTAGTTAATGACGCTTTTGAATTCGTCATTAACTTTTGAATTGGCGGCTTGACTATGTTGAGTTGGCAACACATATCGATCAACAATTGACATTAGAGGGTGTTGGTATTAAGTTGCTGGCACGAATGCAAAGTTACTAATATTGTCAATTGAAAACCTGTCATCAAGTTTAAATAAAATATCAATCTAAATCATGTCCTCAATGTAAATGTTGCATCACTTTAAAAAAAATATAAAATCCAATCAAAACCTGACGTCAATTTCAAACCTTTCGTTACTCTTAAAATTGTTGATGAAAAAGCTATTAATTATCAAGCTGCAATATAACGTCGATTCAAAACGAGTCATCAGTGCAATATTGTTATTAATTTAACAGCAATAATCAAATTTAAAAGTAACGTTAAATAATATTTATTTCGTCAGTCTGAGAAATTACAAGTTTGAACATAACACAAGTTCAAAACTTGTCATCAGTGCAAAAGCAGATATCACTTAAAAAGCTGTCATCAAGTTAATTTTTAACATCATCATCAATTGAATTGTTTACACCATCAACTGAATTTCAATTGTCATCACTTCATTACATGTCAATGTCAAGTGTAAAATGCTGCGTTGAATTAAGTTGCGTCCCTGGCGACAAGCATTGCGCGCCAAACGTGCAAAAAAGTTAACGTGATAAGAAATGAGTTGACGGTGTCACAAATTACGCTTGATGGGTTCTTCACATCACTTCAAAAGCGTCATCAACTAATTTTTAACATCATCAGCTGAAGTTTTAACATCAACTGAATTTCAAATGTCATCACTTCATAACATGTCAATGTCAATATGTAAAATGCTGCGTTGAATTCAGTTGCGTTCCTGGCGTTCCATAGTATCCAGCCTTTTGAAACTGCCACAGGCACTTAATTATGTAACAAGCCACACACCTTACCCTGTTCTCAGTCCAGTGTGGTCATCTTTGGTCTGCCAAGGTGCCTTCTTATCTATCTATCTATCTCATTCTATTCACTGACCTAATTACACATAAAAAGTATGTTTGACTTCCTTATTTGCAATGTTTTTTTTTTTTTTACCTATGGTAGTTGATAAAAGAAATTATTCCAGCCTTTAAGTTCCCAGCAAGTTCTGTTCTCTTAATTAATTTAAAATGCAGGCACTGTATTCCCATTTTAAACAATTAAAATTTTTGGGGATTTGGATGTCCCGACCGAACAAACCAACATTTTCCTCAAATTTGATTAAACTCAGAAATTTGCTATGTCATCAATTTCTGCATTAATAGAACGCAAATATGTTCAGTGGACAGAGGAGGAGGGCCGACTAATCCTGGAACACTTTGGGCATTACATCCGTGGGGAGGCATCAAAAGGACTTCCAGGTAATCATACTGAGAAAAATGGCCTGATATATGTTCAGTAGTGTTACTGTTAAAGGTTCCCCCTGAAAATATCAAAGGTCAGTAATAATTTTTTATGCCTCCGCCCACCGCAGGCATTATGTTTTCGGGCCGTCCGTCCAGTTTTCTTCTCGCGATAACTGAAGAACTGTTTGCGGATCAACTTCAAACTTGGATCATGAATGCATATAGGAGTGACGATGATCTGATTAGTTTTTGGGGTATCGAGTTCAAAGGTCACAGGTCATTGTACTCTTGAAAATACCTCGTTCTCGCGATAACTGAAGAACCGTTTCACAGATTAACTTCAAACTTGGATCATGAATACATGTATAGGAGTGACGATCTGATTAGTTTTTTGGGTATCGAGGTCAGAGGTCATTGCACTCTTTAAAATACCTCGTTCTCGCGATAACTGAAGGACCATATAAGGTATCACCTTCAAACTTGGTGCATTTATGCATAGTGGAGTGCCAATGATCTTTTTAGATTTTGGGGTCACAAAGGTCACATAGGTCATTGTACTCCTGAAATACCTCATTTCGTGATAACTGAAAAACTGTATGAGGTATCAACTTCAAACTTGGTGCATGTATGCATATTGGAATGACAATGATCTGATTAGATATGGGGGTAACAAGGTCAAAGGTCACAGAGGTCATTGTATAAAAGAAAATTGTTCCTGTGATAAACTAAGAACCATTTATTGATTTTATTCAAACTCGGTTCATGTATGCATATGACAGTGACTGATTTGATCTGATTTTGGGGTCAAAATGTCAATGGTACATGATTCACTTTCACCATAACTTATAGGTCCAATAGATCAATTAGAAGTAATCTTGTTTCATGAATGAATATAAGGGTGACAGTCTGGTTAGATTATGATTTTTTTGAAGATTTTAGAAGTTAACTGTGCAATATATTCAGATCTGGCATTGGCGGAGGCATAAATTTAGACTGCGTGCAGTCTAGAATCCATCTAGTTTCTACCTTTAACCCACAATTAATTGGAGGGGGGAGCCAAGATGTGTACAGAATGAATAGGAAAAGGCATTTTCTTTTACTTTTCCCCATTATCATCGTTAATTTCTTCTTTGACTCTTTGAGCATTCACCTACCCCCTAATCTGAGTTTACACTATCTCTGTTATTTAGGAGGCTACATCAGTTTGCCTGAAAATTTTGAAGGTAAAGGCTGTGTAGCAAAGTTAAAGATTTTTTGATGAAATTTCTCATGTATGAGGTGCCCCTTGTCTGTGCGGTATCCCTTGTCTGTGCACACGTGTAACGGCGCAATTCTAACATCACAAAAGACGCAACGAACACAACCACCTTCTAATCTAGTTTAGTGACATGTTTGAATGAAAAAATGAGGAAAATTGATGAAAAAACACATGTTATAAATTTTTACTCACATGCCTAGAATATACCATTTTCATGCAAAAAATCCTGATCTGTGTGTAACGTGAATGAGTGCGCAGAGAAGGGAACTTTCCTTTTTTAGTGTCATATTTACACCGTCGTCTTTTCTTGTGAAAATTATATTGTTCCTGTTCAAATATTTGATAACATTTTTGGCACATTTATTCTCTAGTAAATGAGGATTAAAATGAGGTCAGCCATTGGAGGAATAGAAAAGGTAAAATCTGCAAATTTCAAGTGAAAATTTAGGTGCACAGACAAGGGGATTCCCATCATATTACTCATTCGGTATTTTATGTACTTTCCCTGTGGCCTTTCCAACAAAACTTTAACACTCTATTTTGTTCTTTCGTCAGTGGCAGTTGTTTTATATGCACAAATAATTGAGAAAGGTTTGCAAAGATACCAATATCAACAAAATCTGACCAGAAGAAAAGACCTTACAACAGAGAAAAGAATGTATAATGGGGTGATGCCAAAAGAACATCTAGAGCACTCGGAGGGGGGACCAGTCCGATTACATGTATCCCCCGAACCCGTCACCCATCCCCCATTTGAAACAATGTGATTGAAATGAATAAAGTGGCAATTTGGGACCTTGGGTATCACTGCTGACAAATTCTTTAAAAAATATGGTTTCCATGGCACTGATGACTCCACCCATACCAAAAACAATAAGCGTCTTCATCTTACCATAAATGCACCTCCATACGAAATATGAAGATGATCCGACAAGAACTGCAGCCAGTAGAGCGCTCTGTGGCGGACGCGGATGCAGGGCGACAATGTGAAATCCATAGTATCCCCGAACACTAGTTGGGGGGATACAATTATGTGCTATAGTGTGTCCATATATGGATTTTTGTGATTAATGCACTGGTGCAAACAAAATACAGGTCTGGCTGTGCACTGTTGCAAGAGGAGTTAAGATCTTATTATTTATTCTATTCTATAATTTTATTAGCAAAGTAAAATCTTATTACAAGAGAAAATTCTTTTTGTGCATATAGGTATGAAATGATGTTTTGTGTCAGAAGGGCTACTGTTGATTCCAATTTCATGATGTGCATACATTAAACATTCAAGCCTTTGGGGAAAACAATTTTGAGAATTTTGAGGTCCATTTTGTTTTCCTTTTGTAAAATTTGGGGGCCACGTTGGCAGGTAGCCATGCATTTCCTACACTGATGCCAGTATTGAATGATGTGAAATTCTCAGGTAGTTGTAGAGTTATTAATCATAATGAGAGAATGTGTAATGTAACATGTACTATTTTTTTTATTTTATTTTTTACATTTTTAACCAGGTACTCAAGAACTGAAGGAATTTGTTGACAAGAAGCTTGTGCCATATGACTGGTTGACCATCAAGACAAAAATTTTCAATGAAAAGAACAGAAGACAACGACTTGAAAAACAAAGATCCACTGATATGAATATGGGATAAAAAATATAGTGTTGACTATTTTGTTAATATTCCATCTTAACTTTGACTTGTTCAATCAATGTGTGTCATATAGGTTTTAATCATTGATGGGTGAATTTGGTTCCGACAGGGGGTGTGCCGCTAAAGCTTTCGAACCTGTATTTTAAGGGTTTCCTTGGTATCAGGCAAGTGCCCCCCCCCCCCCCCCCCCCCCCCGGTTAAATTAGATGTTAAGGAAGTACTTGTTATGTACTTACTGCAAGTTTTAAAATTACTCTTCCCAACAGGTATCCCCTACACTTACCTATTCTCGGGTCAACTGATTTTTTTTCCAGGGTTGTATCTGTGATTTAGCCTTTTTTGTTTTGTTTTGGTTACCTGTATAACATTCCTGTACATTCCCGTACACATGTTATCTCTTGATAAAAATGGGGCCATATCATCTACCAAAATAGCCCTTCCTAGTTGGGGTTAAGATCATTGTAAGTCTGGTCATGTGTAATGTGTTTCTTAACTTTTATGTATTTCCAAAGATTGTTAAACCACACTGATATGATTAGATGTTGATAGCAATTATTATGATCCACTAGTTGGTATTGCATTTTGTAAGAGCTATTGGTTTGGATTCCAGTGTTAACTTGCTTGAAGTCTCTAAAACAGTGGTATACATGCTCACCTTCAAGGCACATAGTCAGAAGTTTCTGAAATTATATGTTTAGGTAGAATAGAGTGAGTGTACTTTGTAATAGGTTGAATTTGAAGGAATTTGAAGGAAATCAGACACTGAAATAAGAAATATGTCTTTTTAAAAAAAAAAAATCTGATTTTGACACTACCTTAGCTGTATTTATTAGCTATTGGTTAGCTATTGGTAATATAATTTGTGGACAACTCTCCATATATTTTTACACAGAAATCTGTATTTCCTCAGAGAATACATGTTTTTTTTTTTGGTTATCCTAAATATTGTTAGGAGAAGCACACTTGCATTCCATATCTTAAATTTAGCTGAAGAAAATGTGGAAATTTTAATTAAAAATGTTTACTATTGTATATGTGTAAAAAACATTTAGAGAGTTGTCCACAAAATGATATCAATAGCTATATGGTAGTGCAAAATAAAATAACAGACAATTTTATATACTAAAACTGCCTAATTTCTTGTCCCATTTAATTTTTTCAATTTTGTTGTTTTATTCAATCTTAACTTTGATTTGTTCAATCAATGTGTGTCATATAGGTTTTAATCATTGATGGGTGAGGAGGCATATTGTTTACTGGGGGCAGTCATATTTGTCTTTGTCTTTTTTTTTAAAATGAAAACTGTAAATATATGCCTCGGTTATTCATGCAAGTTTTCAAATGCCCAAGCTCTCATTTAAAAATGCATTGTGCGTGAATATCCTATTATTATATCCAGTATGCATATGAAGCAGACATATGATGTTTTGTACTTATTTGCAGGCACTTCCTGTTGGTCAGAATACATGTATATATCCCTGGATAGAAAAAGTTAGACCAGCTGTTTTTTGGAGGTAAAGTTCAGGGGGGGGGGGGGGGGTACTTGAATTTGGTTCCGACAGGGGTGTGCCGCTAAAGCTTTCGAACCTGTATTTTAAGGGTTTCCTTGGTAGAAAAGGGCACCCAACCCATTATTAGGGATTTTCAAGAACTGAAGGAATATGTTGACAAGAAGCTTGTGCCATATGACTGGTTGACTATCAAGACAAAAATTTTCAATGAAAAGAACAAAAGACAAGGACTTGAAAAGCAAAGATCCACTGATATGAATATGGGATAAAAAATATAGTGTTGACTATTTTGTTATTCCATCTTAACTTTGACTTGTTCAATCAATGTGTGTCATATAGGTTTTAATCATTGATGGGTGAATTTGGTTCCGACAGGGGGTGTGCCGCTAAAGCTTTCGAACCTGTATTTTAAGGGTTTCCTTGGTAGAAAAGGGCACCCAACCCATTATTAGGGATTTTCAAGAACTGAAGGAATTTGTTGACAAGAAGCTTGTGCCATATGACTGGTTGACTATCAAGACAAAAATTTTCAATGAAAAGAACAAAAGACAATGACTTGAAAAGGAAAGATCCACTGATATGAATATGGGATAAAAAATATAGTGTTGACTATTTTGTTATTCCATCTTAACTTTGACTTGTTCAATCAATGTGTGTCATATAGGTTTTAATCATTGATGGGTGAATTTGGTTCCGACAGGGGGTGTGCCGCTAAAGCTTTCGAACCTGTATTTTAAGGGTTTCCTTGGTAGAAAAGGGCACCCAACCCATTATTAGGGATTTTCAAGAACTGAAGGAATTTGTTGACAAGAAGCTTATGCCATATGACTGGTTGACCATCAAGACAAAATTTTTATCAGGTATCAGGCAAGTGCCCCCCCCCCCCCCCCCCCCCCCGGGTTAAATTAGATGTTTAGGAAGTACTTGTTATGTACTTACTGCAAGTTTTAAAATTACTTTTCCTAACAGGTATCCCCTACACTTACCTATTCTCGGGTCTACTGATTTTTTTTCCAAGGTTATATCTGTGATTTAGCCTTTTGTTTTGTTTTGGTTACCTGTATAACATTCCTGTACATTCCCGTACACATGTTATCTCTTGATAAAAATGGGGCCATATCATCTACCAAAATAGCCCTTCCTAGTTGGGGTTAAGATCATTGTAAGTCTGGTCATGTGTAATGTGTTTCTTAACTTTTATGTATTTCCAAAGATTGAAAAGCAAAGATCTTTGCTTTGCTTTTCAAGTCGTTGTCTTTTTGTTCTTTTCATTGAAAATTTTGTTAAACCACACTGATATGATTAGATGTTGATAGCAATTATTATGATCCACTAGTTGGTATTGCATTTTGTAAGAGCTATTGGTTTGGATTCCAGTGTTAACTTGCTTGAAGTCTCTAAAACAGTGGTATACATGCTCACCTTCAAGGCACATAGTCAGAAGTTTCTGAAATTATATGTTTAGGTAGAATAGAGTGAGAGTACTTTGTAATAGGTTGAATTTGAAGGAATTTGAAGGAAATCAGACACTGAAATAAGAAATATGTCTTTTTTTTTTAAAAATCTGATTTTGACACTACCTTAGCTATATTTATTAGCTATTGGTTAGCTATTGGTAATATAATTTGTGGACAACTCTCCATATATTTTTACACAGAAATCTGTATTTTCTCAGAGAATACATGTTTGTTTGTTTTTTGTTATCCTAAATATTGTTAGGAGAAGCACACTAGCATTACATATCTTAAGTTTAGCTGAAGAAAATGTGGAAATTTTAATTAAAAATGTTTACTATTGTATATGTGTAAAAAACATTTAGAGAGTTGTCCACAAAATGATATCAATAGCTATATGGTAGTGCAAAATAAAATAACAGACAATTTTATATACTAAAACTGCCTAATTTCTTGTCCCATTTAATTTTTCTCAATTTTGTTGTTTTATTCAATCTTAACTTTGATTTGTTCAATCAATGTGTGTCATATAGGTTTTAATCATTGATGGGTGAGGAGGCATATTGTTTACTGGGGGCAGTCAAATTTGTCTTTGTCTTTTTTTTTTTAAATGAAAACTGTAAATATATGCCTCGGTTATTCATGCAAGTTTTCAAATGCCCAAGCTCTCATTTAAAAATGCATTGTACCTGAATATCCTATTATTATATCCAGTATGCATATGAAGCAGACATATGATGTACTTATTTGCAGGCACTTCCTGTTGGTCAGAATACATGTATATATCCCTGGAAAGAAAAAGTTAGACCAGCTGTTTTTTGGAGGTTAAGTTCAGGGGGGGGGGGTACTTGAATTTGGTTCCGACAGGGGGTGTGCCGCTAAAGCTTTCGAACCTGTATTTTAAGGGTTTCCTTGGTAGAAAAGGGCACCCAACCCATTATTAGGGATTTTCAAGAACTGAAGGAATTTGTTGACAAGCTTGTGCCATATGACTGGTTGACCATCAAGACAAAAATTTTCAATGTAAAGAACAAAAGACAACGACTTGAAAAGCAAAGATCCACTGATATGAATATGGGATAAAAAAATATAGTGTTGACTATTTTGTTATTCCATCTTAACTTTGACTTGTTCAATCAATGTGTGTCATATAGGTTTTAATCATTGATGGGTGAATTTGGTTCCGACAGGGGGTGTGCCGCTAAAGCTTTCGAACCTGTATTTTAAGGGTTTCCTTGGTATCAGGCAAGTGCCCCCCCCCCCCCCCCCCCGGGTTAAATTAGATGTTTAGGAAGTACTTGTTATGTACTTACTGCAAGTTTTAAAATTACTCTTCCTAACAGGTATCCCCTACACTTACCTATTCTCGGGTCTACTAATTTTTTTTCGAGGGTTGTATCTGTGATTTAACCTTTTTTGTTTTGTTTTGGTTACCTGTATAACATTCCTGTACATTCCCGTACACATGTTATCTCTTTTGATAAAAATGGGGCCATATCATCTACCAAAATAGCCCTTCCTAGTTGGGGTTAAGATCATTGTAAGTCTGGTCATGTGTATTGTGTTTCTTAACTTTTATGTATTTCCAAAGATTGTTAAACCACACTGATATGATTAGATGTTGATAGCAATTATTATGATCCACTAGTTGGTATTGCATTTTGTAAGAGCTATTGGTTTGGATTCCAGTGTTAACTTGCTTGAAGTCTCTAAAACAGTGGTATACATGCTCACCTTCAAGGCACATAGTCAGAAGTTTCTGAAATTATATGTTTAGGTAGAATAGAGTGAGAGTACTTTGTAATAGGTTGAATTTGAAGGAATTTGAAGGAAATCAGACACTGAAATAAGAAATATGTCTTTTTAAAAAAAAAATCTGATTTTGACACTACCTTAGCTGTATTTATTAGCTATTGGTTAGCTATTGGTATTATAATTTGTGGACAACTCTCCATATATTTTTACACAGAAATCTGTATTTCCTCAGAGAATACATGTTTTTTTTTTTGTTATCCTAAATATTGTTAGGAGAAGCACACTTGCATTACATATCTTAAGTTTAGCTGAAGAAAATGTGGAAATTTTAATTAAAAATGTTTACTATTGTATATGTGTAAAAAACATTTAGAGAGTTGTCCACAAAATGATATCAATAGCTATATGGTAGTGCAAAATTAAATAACAGACAATTTTATATACTAAAACTGCCTAATTTCTTGTCCCATTTAATTTTTCTCAATTTTGTTGTTTTATTCAATCTTAACTTTGATTTGTTCAATCAATGTGTGTCATATAGGTTTTATCATTGATGGGTGAGGAGGCATATTGTTTACTGGGGGCAGTCAAATTTGTCTTTGTCTTTTTTTTTTAAATGAAAACTGTAAATATATGCCTCGGTTATTCATGCAAGTTTTCAAATGCCCAAGCTCTCATTTAAAAATGCATTGTACGTGAATATCCTATTCTTATTATCCAGTATGCATATGAAGCAGACATATGTTTTGTACTTATTTGCAGGCACTTCCTGTTGGTCAGAATACATGTATATATCCCTGGAAAGAAAAAGTTAAACCAGCTGTTTTTTGGAGGTTAAGTTCAGGGGGGGGGGGGGTACTTGAATTTGGTTCCGACAGGGGGTGTGCCGCTAAAGCAAGTGCCCCCCCCCCCCCCCCCCCCCGGGTTAAATTAGATGTTTAGGAAGTACTTGTTATGCACTTACTTACTGCAAGTTTAATTTAAAATTACTCTTCCTAACAGGTATCCCCTACACTTACCTATTCTCGGGTCAACTGATTTTTTTTCCAGGGTTGTATCTGTGATTTAGCCTTTTTTGTTTTGTTTTGGTTCCCTGTATAACATTCCTGTACATTCCCGTACACATGTTATCTCTTTTGATAAAAATGGGGCCATATCATCTACCAAAATAGCCCTTCCTAGTTGGGGTTAAGATCATTGTAAGTCTGGTCATGTGTAATGTGTTTCTTAACTTTTATGTATTTCCAAAGATTGTTAAACCACACTGATATGATTAGATGTTGATAGCAATTATTATGATCCACTAGTTGGTATTGCATTTTGTAAGAGCTATTGGTTTGGATTCCAGTGTTAACTTGCTTGAAGTCTCTAAAACAGTGGTATACATGCTCACCTTCAAGGCACATGGGGCTGTCATGTTTTCAAGCACTTTGTCGCTTATAATGACAGTCCTTCTTTTGCATCTATAAATTTTGATGAACCTTTAATTTATATAAGTTTCTTATATGCATATTCCACATTATTTGACATCCTTTTTTGATAATTTACCTTAGTCATTGTTTTCACTATATCACTTATCTTGATAATTTATACCTTTTATATTACATGTTATATTTTGACGTGTTTTGTATTGATTATGTACGCAGAAGAGAATAAAACAAACAAACAAACAAACAAACAAACATAGTCAGAAGTTTCTGAATTTATATGTTTAGGTAGAATAGAGTGAGAGTACTTTGTAATATGTTGAATTTGATGGGTGAGGAGGCATATTGTTTCCTGGGGGCAATCAAATTTTTTTTTTTTTTTTTTTTAATGAAAACTGTAAATATATGCCTCTTATTCATGCAAGTTTTCAAATGTATGTGAATATCCTATTATTATATCCAGTATGCATATGAAGCAGACATATGTTTTGTACTAATTTGCAGGCACTTCCTGTTGGTCAGAATACATGTATATATCCCTGGATAGAAAAAGTTAGACCAGCTGTTTTTTGGAGGTTAAGTTCAGGGGGGGGGGGGGGGGGGGGTACTTGAATTTGGTTCCGACAGGGGGTGTGCCGCTAAAGTTTTCGAACTTGTATTTTAAGGGTTTCCTTGGTAGAAAAGGGCACCCAACCCATTATTAGGGATTTTCCAACTCCAACTAGGGATTTGGTACCTCTGGAGTGTACTGGAAACAATAAAATGACTGATTTTCTAAAAGTGGGGGCATGTTTAGGGATTTTCTGACTCAAAACTACACCTGTTCTTCTAGTGTTTCTTCCAAAAAAGCGACTTATTTGAGCGGCTCACCCCCACATACCATATTAGGCAAGTGCCCCCCCCCCCCCGGTTAAATTTGAAATTTGTATTGAAAGTAATTTTACTACCTATAAATTATACTCGTCTTAACAGGTATCCCCTACATTTACTAATTCTCGGGTCTACTGATTTTTTTCCAGGGTTGTATCTGTGATTTGGCCTTTTTTGTTTTGTTTTGTTTTGGTTACCTGTATAACATTCCTGTACATTCCTGTAGAAACACAGGTTATCTGTTGATAAAAACAAATGGAAAAAAGTTTCTTCCATTACTACTCTCGTGTCATAGATTGGTGTTTCCAAGCACACTGAATATTCTGTTGAATATGCAAAGTTAGAATCAAAATTTCAAAATGTGGATGGATGGATGTCTAAAGAGCAGGATTTTTTTTTCCAACAGATTGACCGAAAAATCTATCTCTGATAGTTTACTAGCAATGTTTATACACTGTATTCGTTTGAATATATACAAAAATATCAGCATTCTTTGCAATGTTTCCATAAAATATGCATTACCAAAAGGAACATCTTAAAGGAGAATGAAATCCTTGGAACAACTTAGCTCGTGTGAAAACAGAAAATCAAAGAATAAGATCAATGAAAGTTTGAGGAAAATTGGACAAACAGTAATAAAGTTATGAACATTTGAATGTCGAGAAGGCTACTGCTATGGAGATCCTCCCATTGGTAGTGCGACCAAGATTTGCCTGTCACACATGTACAACAAAATCTCCCCTTTGATGGACAAAAAATACCCCCCCCCCCCCTCAAAAAAAAAAAAAAAAAAAAAAAAAGGTCTCTCTTTTGTTTATTCTAATGTTGGTACAACTCTTCGTCCATGATGTATTTTGTGAAACCTGTATTACATGTCCCACCATAAAAAGAACACCTGACCTAGGATAGACTTGATAAAAGAGGCAATTGAAGTGAAATGAGTACAAAAGTAATGGGGGAGTTGTTCACGTGTGACATCACACTTCTTGGTCGCATTGCCAATGAGAGGTTCTCCATTGCAGTCATCTCAACATTCAAATGCTCATAACTTTCTATTACTTATTCAATTTTTCTCACACTTTCATTGATCTGTTTCTTTGATTTTTCTGTTTTATACAGTTCAAATGGTTTCAAGGGTTTCATTCTCCTTTAAAAAAAATGTCACTATACATAGTGTTTCAAGAAGAAGAAAACCGCCTGAGCACACAAAAAAGTTCTTTTAATTTTTAATTTTGATTGTCCGACCACTTCTTGCTCGAAAACTACCTTGTATAATTAGTTGTTTCAAGGAATCGACTTGAAGCTAATCATGGAATTGAAATCTGTGTCCTGTATTTAGTGGTGGGAAAATGTGCACCAATCAAAAAGTGAAAATGATCTAATAACAGGACAGTAGTACATGTATAACTCGAACTTAGTCGGATATCCATGCAGTAAAATAGCCCTTTTGTAGGAATACTGTCCCGGTAGTGGATTTTTTTTTTTTTTTTTTTACTACTTACCTGAGATATCTAGGAAAGTTACATTGACCAGGTATTTACAATGAATATGCATACAGTCTTGAGTTTTGAAGTGTTATAATAATGTGTACTAAATTCTTTATTAAAGAATAAACATCAGAACATCTGTGTTCTTTAATTCATTTTTGTTATAAAAGCTTTAATAACTCTTTTCTTTCACTTTCAGTTCTGTCCAAAGATTAAATTTTTATGTAACCAAATCGTGTAAAGATCACATATTACTGTACTCTGTCAAAACTGGGTTTTTTTTAAATGAGTGATGTTCACGAGTTATGCTGAATGTGCCATTTTGTTTTATTTATTGTTTTTTTGTTTTGTAGATGATGATGTGATGACACTTGAATATCGAATGAGATTTAGCTTTAGGATAGGCAGGGCAAACATACACTATTTTGTGGATTTTTTTTAACCATGTATGTGTTGTAGTTATTTCAAGCATTGTTTATATATACATGTATATTCCTATATAAGCAGAATTCTGAAATAAACAAACTTTAAACTTTAAACAAAGGGGGAGTGGCAGGGCTTACAATTCATTGCCACAGTGTTCTAAAACTAAGCTTGAGTACATACACACTTAGAAATAAAGGTACAAAGTTGCACCTTTTAGGGTGCAAATAAATGCAACACTGGGAGCACCTTTTTGGGTGCAATATTGCACCTTTCAGAAAGGTGCAACTTTGCACCATTATTAGGGTGCAATGTTGCACCATTTAGGGTTCAATATTGAACCCTTTTTTCCGATAAAAAGGGTGCAATTTTGCACCCTAAAGGGTGCAAATAAATGCAACACTGGGAGCACCTTTTTGGGTGCAATATTGTACCTTTCAGAAAGGTGCAATTTTGCACCATTATTAGGGTGCAATGTTGCACCATTTAGGGTTCAATATTGAACCTTTTTTTCCTATAAAAAGGGTGCAATTTTGCACCCTAAAGGGTGCAAATAAATGCAACACTGGGAGCACCTTTTAGGGTGCAATATTGTACCTTTCAGAAAGGTGCAATGTTGCACCATAATTGAACCTATAAAAAGGGTGCAATTGTGCACCCTAAAGGGTGCAAACTATTGCAACATTGGCAGCACATTTTTCGGTGCAATATTGTACATTTCCAGAAGGTGCAGTTTTGCACCTCACAGGGTGCAACATTAAGCCCTTTACCCCCATAAAAGGGTGCAATTTTGCGCCTTACAGGGACCCTTTTGGGCACAAAATTGAACCCTTCCAAACCTTCCATTTCGTTTGCAAACACAGATACTGAAGAAAAAAAACAGATTTATACTTTTCCATGTTAAGTTAAAACAAAACTGAACGAGTTGTATTTAATAAGGCATATAAGCATGCATTGGAGCATCTGGTCTTTGATATTTTATATACATGTTCATGCGTACTGTAGTTGTAATGAGAATACATGAGGTTAAGATGCAAATTGAATGACAATCCCAACTTAGCAAGCCCTTTTTTTACAATAATAAAAAAGTGAATAGTTCTATATACATGTAAGCTGGCTTTAAAATAGTTCACAGTGACAAGCAAAAAGCTTTGTTTCATCACTACATTATCAGGTAATAATATTCTCAAATTTGATTAGCATTTTTGGTGGATGGGATAAATACTTCTGTACAGTCCCACATATAAAAAATGCATAGCAAATTGCTATGCGACACCAGGAATTGATTGTTAAGATTATCATTCTCAGTGGCCTATACACTATAATGGCCAGTGAGTACAACATAAGCAAGCAGGATTACATACCTTCATCTCAGTTAAAATTTAACAATAAAAGGTATATGAATTGTACCAAGTACAACAAATCATTAATCATCACTCAGACACATTATGATACATTCGCAAACAAGTGATGCTCTAAGAAAGGAAAAAAACAGTCATAACAAAAACAGTGTATATAAAATTCAGTAAAATTCAGCTCTCCATTTCTAAAAACATACCGGTATTTCTGTACTATATCTGCAAGTATGATATATTACATACATGTATGGTGTATTTCTTTTACAAGATATATTTTGTGTGTGTTTAGCTGTACATTGCTTCAGAAAAGAAGACAAATTGAGTAAATACTGACTCTACGAAACAGAATTCTAACCAATGAATACATAGTCATTAAGGTAATCTAAAACAGATTGTTCCATGTATACTTCTTCCATTAACAATTATGAAATGCATTATGCTTTTTAACCATAAAAGGGCCGGGGGTGGAATACCCCCCTAGACGTTTCTCGCGATATGTCCGCAACGCGCAAAGCAGTTTCATGACTTTTTTTTCCGAATCTCACGCATCTTTTGAGACCAAATTCGCGATGTCAGGGCATGCGGTTCCGAAGTTACACAACAATTCGTACTTGCACGTCAGACCGAAAATTGCTCAAAAACGTGATTTCATGTATAATTTCAATACAAAATGTGTTTTCAGCCAAAATTTACAAATCTATATTTTTACATTTGCTGATTGAAATTAATTTATTTTATGCTGTTTATGTTTGCGAAAGTGTCCCCGACAAATTTCATCCAAAAAAAAAAAAGTAAAAAAACAAAGAAATACATAAATTTTAAATACAATAAAATACATAATAAATTTTGATATCAAATTTTTTTCAAGTATATTTGCTAAGAATACTGTAAAGAGTGTCTAGACCAAAAATTAGCATATTTTGAGCTTTATTTAATGATTTAGAGCAAATTTTGATTTCATACATAAATTTGCATAATTAATGAATGTGAAAATTTTTCGGAGCATTTAACTATATAGTTTTGTAGATTAGTTGTGGACGATGTGCGTGCCGATCGAGGGGGGGGGGGGGGGGCTGTGGCATAGCCAACATATCCCGGCCATTTTAGGGTTAATTGATACACATCTTGAAATTCAAACATAGAAAGTAAAAATATATATTTATAGGCATTCAAAAGGAAAAGTGATGTGCATGTTGGTGGTGCAGTACTTTATTTTACAGTCTCTTTTTCTATTTTACGGCATTCAAATAACGAATGTGCATGTCCACTTGTTGCAGTAATCTCGGGTACCGTAAAGAGGCATGTATGTTGTACATAACTTATATAACATTTTCAGTAGGTACGAAACTACTAAACACATACTACATGTACTGTGTATATTTGGTCTGTTATGATTAGAGCAGCCCCTCCCCATAAAAAAATTTTTTTTTTAAATCTTTCAGAGACCAGAAGCAATGAGGTTTCAAGAGGGCTTTAAATGCCCCGTTTGTGTCATTTTATGAAATAAAATTCGGCCCACACTTCACACTGAAATATAATGGGTTATAATTATTTCCAGGATTTTAAAAAATTAAGGCTTTACACAAATTGCACTTCATGACCACATGGTTTTTTTGTTGTTTGGGGGGGGGCATTAAAATAACCAACTACATGTAATAAAAACAGGCTTCAAATGCCTTGTTTATGGTTCAGTATATTGACAAAAACTTGGGCTCCTGTTTATTTTTTGCTTCGTTCAACTGATTTTTTTGATTTTTTCAATTTGCCCACACCCCCCCCCCCAATAGAAATCCTAAATCCGCCACTGTTGTAAAATATATATGTGTCCTTTATGCCAAACAAGGAAGGAGTCAAGGAACAAGGTAGTATATATTATCTGCAGAAGAATACCCTGTCCCAACAGGGGCTGACACCTATTGTACCACATAAATATTGCACACATCATGTACCTTGACATACAATATAAGACATCATTTAGATAGTGACCGGGGCAAGTGGTGCTGCAGAGTGAACTCTCCAAAATGTGAACTCCAAAAAGTGAACTCTTCAAGAAGATCCCCAAGAAGAAGCCGGCAACACACCCACCTGCTTCCGAAATGATAACTTCTTGGATTTCTTGTTGTCACGGGCAGCGTTGCCAGCGAGCTCCAAGATTTCGGCAGTCAAGTACTTGAGGACAGCAGCCATGTAAACAGGGGCTCCACCGCAAGTGGTGCTGCAGAGTGAACTCTCCAAAATGTATTAGATCCCATGTGAGTGCTCCAGAGCAGTGGCACATCTTGCCCCCTTCAATCCAAACTTCAGCTACAAGGTCTTCTTGTACAAGCTTTCCTCTAAACACTGCAGCTGGTGTTGGTGTCACAGGTTCCTAAGAAGTAAAAGGAAAGAAATTTATCAGGTCACTGTGCATGATAAAGTACAATCATCTTATGATTCCTCCTTAGAACTACAGAAGTACATGTATGTAGGAAAAAGGGTAGAGGAAATGAGAAAAAAATTGAGCTAAATCTAGTGTCATACTCTAAACTTTAACCCCATGTAATTTAGGTGAACAATTTCCTGCATCAGATTCAGACCACTCCCCCACTTATGTTACAACATCTCTTAATAGTATCATGGTAGAATGGAATAGTGGTTGCAACATGTTTTGGGAAGAAAAGGTTTAAATTGTCATTTACCTTGTATACAACATACATCATGTCCTTCTCGCCAAGCAGGTGTGGTATGGCCAGAAGGGAGTGTCAGATCTGGAAGTTAATCAGACAAATTATATTAAATCTATGAAAGTTCTGGCATTCACATAACAAACAATTGATATGGAGTAGCTTTTTAAAGCAACTTGATGTACATGCCTGTTATTAACACATGTACAGACATATAAAACATGAGAGTTCTGTGACAGAGTCTAAAGAAGAAAATTAAATATTTTATTTTGAAGACAAAATCTTCAAGCCCTCCTCCAGTTTGGAATGGTAACATGAAGACCATTTGCAAAATGCATTCAAAACTTTTAAACAAATACTGACCTTTCATTTGGTCTTTCTCAATACACTTATGGATGAGGGCATTGTATTCCTTGAAGAGACAGCTTGTGGAACCAAGGGTCGAATTCCTCCAAACATGGATTATTTTCTCTGCTACTTTCTCAAGGGCAGTGCGGAAAAACTCCATCTCTTTCAGAATCTGTAAATTCAAAAAAAATATATCACAGCATTATTCTTGTTTTGTTCTGTTAGAGAAAGTATAAGACATGAAATTTATCGAAAATAATCCTAAGAATGGACAATATTTTTAAAAGCTGATTACTAAAGCTGACATCCATAATGAATTTGTATGCATGCTTTGAACATCATAAAAACAAGGTAGAGGGAATCAAATTTAAACATCCTTTTGCCTGAAAAATTGTGTACATGTATACAACAACATGTATTATCTGTTTCTGATAATTAAGTCCAGATTTTTTATAAACATCTAATTACCCAAAACTCCAAGTCTCCAACTTCAGGATGGGGAACTCCTGCACCTCAAAAGAAACTTGGTTGGTTCTATATTGAGCTCGGTGAGTCCTAGTGCGCTTCATGATATCCTATGACACCTTTATCTGGGTTGCGCCTCCTCACAAGCACTTTAACTCTTTTCTTCTTCTCCTTGGATATCATCCTTAAAAGTGAAAACAGAATATGCGAAAATAATGGAGTTTGAAACTCCATTCTTCCTGTGGACAAAAATAAATCACCACACTTTACCTTACCAAATAGCAATAGTCAAGGTGTACAGTGCATAATGTCTTTATTAATTACATAATTAGATATCAGAATGGAGATTCAGCCCACCTCACACAATGTGATTAGATGCGTTCAGATCAGAATTAAACCATTGCCCACTTATGCATTTTGTGTGTATTAGCGGGAAGTGGTACATTCTAGATCATTCATACATGAGAAGAAAATATTTAAAATTTCATTTTCAACTCTGAAACGTCAATTTTTTAGCATATATAGTGCGAGTTGACAAGTTCCTGAATCAGGTAAAATAGCAAATTCAAGAATATCAAATCTTGCTTGGATCAAATTTGTCGTCTGTTACTACTGCAACAGTGAATGTTTACACAGTCCCACATATGCAAGGGACAAATAGTATGAGTGA